>JABXJD010000243.1:0-340000 GCA_013375575.1 Percina caprodes | reverse complement strand
TGTGCATTAGGTAGGGCTGTACGATTATGGCCAAAATGATAATCACGATTATTTTGATCAATTTAGTAATCACGATTATTCTCACGATTATTTGTTGATTTTAACCAAAACTAATTTTATTGTCACATAGGCTGTTTATAACTGCTTTCACATCTATATTGTGTTACAATCTTCTTATGTTGAAGTTGTATGTTGTATGGTCTTACAGCTGCAACACACGTAAATGAAAATTAGCTATCTGAAATATATATATATATATATATATATATATATATATATATATATATATATATATATATATATATATATATATAGCGGATACATCGTGTGTATGAAATGTCTCTATCGTCACTGCGCTGCATTTTTATGAACTATGATATTCTGGCCATGGGTCACATCTCTTTTAGGTCCAGCAGGCTCCGTGTCGGTATTACTCTACCAACTGAAGTTAGTTGCATTCAATAACCTCTTCTGTGTTTTTCACCGTGGCCGCCACAATAGCAGTTACCCGCGGAAACACTGGTACAAATATAGGTTTGCCCTTCATATTTAACAATATACAGCTGTGTTAATAAGAATTAAAACTGTGGACAAATGTCAGGGAGTGTGGCGCTGTGTGGTGGGGCTGCGTGGAGAGTAAGAGGAGAGAGAGTAGAGGAGTGATCCAACACAGGCACGGCTTTACGGAAGAAATGGGTCATGTAACGCAAAATTAAACCATATCCATAAAAACAACATTGCAGCGGATGCGAGGACATTAGCACCGGTGCGTCCTAGAGGAGCAAACAGCTGACATACGCTAACTAGCACCGACTAGCACTGGTCCCTGCTATTGTCTGAAAAACACAGACGGGACAAAATGTTGCGTTTACTGGTAAACTGGTAAACCTTGAGACCGCCGTATGACCGACTGCTATCTGTTGAATTTTCCTCCCGTTACTCTGTCCTCTGTGACTGTTTCCATCTAGAAATTAAGCTGCGCGGTGCAGGGAACAACTCTGACTGGTACATGAGCAGACGGTGGTTTACAGAGCGGTAGATGCGCTATGCAAAAAAACCCTAAGCGTTCTATGAAATGACGCTTAAAATAAATAAAGAAATCGCTCGATCACGCAAATTTGATCGTGGGAAGTCTAAATCGTGATCGTGATTAAAATTCGATTAATTGTGCAGCCGTAGCATTAGGGTAATGGAGTTAATTTGTTAACTAAGGTTCGGGAGCAGGGCCACGCCTAAACCACACCTCTAATCACAAGACAAACCTACATATACCGTGCTGCGCAGCCAGGCTCGTGTCTCTGATTGCTTGACCCACCCTCCCTTTCCCTCTTCTTCATCCATCTTCCTCCACATCCCTTCCTGTTGCACATATCTCCCATGTCTCTTCTAGGTACCGTCTGGGGGTCTGGAAACTATTTGGGCGAAAACTGCTTCTGAAACGGAACCCCCACTCTGAGTCTCCTCCACCCGTCACACATCCTCCCAGACCAGCCATCGGGCGACATGCACATCAATTTATCTATCTGCACATTCATAATGTTCATCTGCATAATGTTTATTAAATATTTAACTAACACATGGTTATGGCGTGGTCCATGCTAGTGAAATGATATCCAGTGTTTCTTAGTATTGCAGTGAAATAATCAATGTGTAATTAAATAAAGACTTCAAACTGAAACATCTTCATTATGATCCTCCTGAATCAGTTAGATGTGTCTTAGATGTTTTTCTAGCATATTCAGCCCATGTTTAATCTAGGTGTGTACATGTATGTATATAGACATGCAAATCCACAACTCAGTGCCACCCGAGGAGGTATTTTACAGTCGAACAGTGCCTAAATCTTCTGCTAGACCTCAGAAGGAGAAAAAGAAACCCATATGGCTGCATCGGAGATGCTTTCTGGAAATGTTGGCACATTTGCACACAATACCAGATGGGAAATTATAAGATATTCCCACATGTCCCACATGGAATTGCAACTAGGAGGCTGCTTGCAACGGTACTTCCCAGTTGGCAGCTTATATTTAGGGTGAATGTGATGTGAGACCGGCATGGCATAAGCCATCTTAGGTTGGTAACATCTGAGACGCAGTTTTCTTCTCTTTCGCTTTCTCTATCTCTCACACACCAACACACGCGCACGCACTCTCACACACACACACGGTGGCAAGTTCAGCGCTGTTTTCAAGGAAGGTATTTTGGTTGAGTTGTTGTGTAAGAGCCTGAGCATCGATCCACTCTAAAAGCAGGCCCAAAGCAACGGCTGTCACTGCCGCTGACCTACTTCAACTATCATCCAAAACAAAAGACAAAGAAAAGGGAGGGAAATAAAGCACGAAGAGGCAGAGGGAGACAATAACCAGAGTCACCATCTGTGTTAATTCTCTTTCCAACCTCCTCCTTTTATCTTTCGCCGTGATGTTTTCTCTGGAGAGTCGCACAGTAAAAAAAAAAAATAGAAGAAGAGGGGAAACAAAAGGACTTCAAAAGAAGCTGTAAAACATGTTGAGAAAGACGGGCTAATGGTCAGGCATGCTCAGCCAGAGCGCAGGAAAGAAGAATGATGCCCTGTCGCTACCTTCCATCCTTTTTTTTTGGATTCATTTCCATGTTTCATATTCCGTCAGTCTTCGGCTCATTTCCTATGTGTTGACTTTGAATTCTTGAATTTTCATGATAGTTGAGTAAAGTGCACGGCCAAAAATTGTTGGATTAAAACAAGTAGCAATCACATGGAATTACTCATGATGGCTGTGATCTGCAGAGCCAAAATCATTCCTCTGAAAGAAGAGGTGTAGTGCTGTATGTCATACCCTTCATGTCATCTATGGTGTTTACTGACAGTAGACTGTTGTGCCTGAGTGCAGCCTTAAAGGCAGAGCCTTCACCCAGGCAACAAGTGCACTGCCCTAAAACATATTGTTATGAACAGGTTTATGACGATTAATGGCCTTGGACGATTATTGGTCTGTTTTGTTGTAGATTATCTGTATCAGCGTTTTATTTGCCTGATAACTGATAAAGCTAATGAATTAAGAAGTGTTCTACTTTGGCTCCACTACAGCTCGGTGTCTGTCCCACTGCTTCGGTTTCACACACCACTGAGTCTGACTTAATGCCCCCACACACTATCTGAATATCTTTGACTGGGTATTACATAAAGTTTCTGATTCATTAAGTAATTGCTTAAAGCATTTAAAAAAAAAAAAAAAAAAAGTTTTGTGTTGGAGTTTGTAACAATCCGATTAATGTAGCCTTACAGATTTTCATTTTTATGGTAAATGCCAACACATTCTCTCTCCCATCTTGTGTCAGACACTTAGAGGGAGGAGTTATAAAGTTTGATGGCCACAGGCAGGAATGACTTCTCTGGTGCATTTTGGTAGAATGAGTCTATCACTGAAAGTGCTCCTGTGATTTAGCAGCAAGCCATGGAGTGGGTGCGGGACATTGTCCAAGCGTCATATAACACGTGCTTGGTCGTCTCCTTTAGCGTCATATAACACGTGCTTGGTCGTCTCCTTTAGCGTCATATAACACGTGCTTGGTTGTCTCCTTTAGCGTCATATAATAAGAGCTTGGTTGGGACAATTGGCGTCCCTTTACGCTGTTAGGTTAAGGCAAAGCTCGTGGGTGGGCTTACGGTTCCGTCACACACGGGAATAACGGGACGGTTAAGGACACATGCGGGACACCAACCCCGCTCTCCTCGGTGAAAGTCCTGTGTTTGACCCATCCACCCCCCCGACCAGCCTTCCTACAAGAAATTTCCCCCTACATACTACTCGCTTAACCCCGTCTAGATGCTGCTCTCCCCGGTACGTTCTACACACACGCCAAAGGGCGCCTTTTTTGTCGCATCAGACGCGGACAGCCACTGTCCAAACGTCATATTTTACACTACGGAGTGAGAACGGGTTGTTTATCGGTTCCAAATCGGTTTCATTAATAACTAATAATAATCGCTATCAGTATGGGCCATGAAAACCAGTACTGGCCAATCCCTATTAAATTATCCTACGATATGATGGCAACCGCCAACAGTTAAGCCCCCCAAATGACTAGTATTAGAAAAAGATTGTGGTTTGGGTAATCTTGTTCTCGCACAAACACCCATTTCCTGGGTGAAAGTATTGCATTTCCACTTAACTTCTTCACAAACTCTTCTTCCCGGTTTGAAAGCCTTTTTACACATCTAATTTCCATGAGAAACCTTCTTTATGGATGTATAAACTACTGAAGTACAGTTCAGGGGAGTTGCAGCATGCTCTCTTCATCTTTGTATGCCTTTCTTTTTCTTTGTAATTCACCACTGGCTAACCCATAAAACATGACTTTTCCACCTGTGGTCACATGATGGTGCATCGGCAGAGCATCACACAACCAATCTGAGCTATATCATAATTCAAGCTATGCCTTTTCAGCACTGCTCCTTTGCCGAGATGATCCATCCACCTCACTGGTGTGGCATATCAAGATGCTGATAAGACAGCACGATTATTACATAGGTGTGCCTTAGGCTGGCCACAATAAAAGGCCACTCTAAAATGAAGAGCTCTGGAAGGGGTCCGAAAACCAGTCAGTATTTGGTGTTAAGGTTATGGTTAGAGTTCAACCATCTCTTTCTCTCTTTCTCTCTCGACCTGACTGCAGTTGGTCGTCATAACCGAGTTAAGTGGGCAAATGCTCACTTTTGATGGCGTCTGGCATTTTGGAGAGGTGTTCTCTTCATGGATGAACGCTAACCCTAACGCCAGATACTGATTCGTTTTCAGACCCCTCCTGGACCCCCCAATACAGTTAAACTGCACATTTTAGAGTGGCCTTTTATTGTGGCCAGCCTAAGGCACATCTGTGCAATAATCATGCCTAATACGCCACACCTGTGAGGTGGATGGATTATCTCGGCAAAGGAGAAGTGCTCACTAATTTTGTGAACAATATTTGAGAGAAATAAGCCTTTTGTGTACGTAGAAAAAGTCTTAGATCTTTGAGTTCAGCTCATGAAAAATGGGGGCAAAAACAAAAGTGTTTATAATTTAGTTCCGTATATGTACAGTAGTAAGGGGTCCCAGCTCGGCTTTCTTTTAGGTTAGAGGTCTTTGGCGGAAAAAAATGTTGAACCCCTAAATCCCCTATGAGACAGTCTATTAGCGCAGACTGATCTCATTTGCTTAAAATCAATTCAAAACTTTTGAAGTTTTCTGGCAGGAATTGGTCGTCACATTTCCAAAAATTTCTCAGAAAGGATCCGAGGAAAAATGTCTGCATAGAGTGGGAAGGATTGTATACTTTGCAGAGCAGCCTGGTTCTAGACCAATTAGGTCAGTTATTCAAATAAGTCTGGTGTTGGGCTTCTTCTGGGTTAAGAAACTATTTTGATTAGGAACGAGGACATCTTCCTACAGCTCTGGCTAGCTACAAAGCTCCAGTGCTTACAGGAAAAATACCAACATAAAAATGGCAAAAAATAGTGACAAAATGGATGAGATTGATGTAGAAGATAACAACTCTTAAATTGATATTCTTCTTCAATTAATAAGGTGGAGTTAATTGCTCCTAGGAGCTACTACCGCAGCTCCTGTGTAGACTGAAACTCCAGTGGCCTCACTCCAACTTGGTCTAATCAGTCTCACAAAATCACAAGAGAAACTTTTGTCATCAATCCATTTGTACGATGGCTTAATCATGTTGAAAATACCAAACAGTAACTGCTTCTATTCTCTTTGATGTGTTCTAACTTTAAGGTGGAGCAGCTTCATTCTCATTTGGCTCGCTCCACTGCTGCCCTCCGAAAACTCATTTGGTCTTATTAGGGGGACGAGTCTGCCAAGACTGTGTAAGGAATACGAGAGCTTAAGACTCTTTCCACATTTTCTCATTTACAAACACTAGAGCTGCTATTCTTTTAAAAAATGACTGTTATCTTAGTTCATCACCGTTTTCGGTGAGAAGTCACATTTTAAAATGACATATACATTAAAATAACGTTTGTGCATTCAAATGTTTTTTTTTCTCCATATTATCAGTTATTCAGATGCAGGAAAAAACTATCCACATCCACTCTGACTAAAAGAAAACATTGTATTTGCAATCAAATCCTAGCTGTTATATTTGATTTAACAATATTACGTTCATGTATCACACAGGACGTTTTGGAGTTCTTATTTTTGCAAATAACTCATTATTGGCAAGAGAATAACAATGTTGGACTCTATTGTAGATATACTGTGATTTGAGTGCAAATAGAGAGAATCAAATGCCACTGGGTTTGGTGAACAAACTTCAGTTGTGTGACCGCGCTCTCCAACACTAACACTTAAAATGTATTTTTGATGTCCTTTGGTTGTGTTTTTTATTTTTTTTATTTACGCCATTACATGTTTCTGCCACAACCTCACATGTATTTTTGTATTTCTCCAATGTAATTAGTTTTTTAATGTTCGGTAAAACTAATTAAACTAAACTCTCTCCAGCAGGGTTGCAGCGTACGTGCTGAGAAAAATGTTTGAGAGGAGAGTTCAATAAGGAGGTCATTTTTTTCAAGCAATCGTCTTTTTGCTCCAATCTTTAAAGTCAAATCCCCTAGCAACAATAATTAAGGAGTGCAGGGCTGAGTTAAGGATCAGTAACAAACAACAGATTTTGTAATTTTGTTGGAGGATTTGTTGGCTTTTTCATAACCCAGAAGCTCCAACACATGCTGGGTCATGACTGGAGTCTAATCTCCAGTCCTTCCCTTCTCAGTTAATACTTTAAAACATTTTCAAATTATGTCTGCTAATACAACAATCTATAAAAACCAAAGAATCCAAGTTCCAGCGCACACCAGGATACTAGGATTGGCACTATTACACTGACAGATGACATTAAAAACACAACGGAGCTGCTGCTAGTACATAGTTCAACACGTTGTTCTGGATTACTGTGTTATTGTTATATTTCAATCACCACTGCCATTATTGCCATTGATTGTGATTGTGGTTTTCTTTTTGCTGCAGCAAAGGACTCACTGGGTCTTGTTGCATAACACAAAAAAGCCTCATCTACAATCCCTTCAGTTATCGCGTTGGACAGCCAGGTCACTTTGGCCATTTGGTGTCCTATTGAATTGTTTCCTTCCCTCAGGGCTCAGTCACACCAGCATTACAATAGTGGAGTTCTGGACCAGAAAATCTTAAATTCACTGCAATTAGTCAATTCCCTTTTGGAGCTACGCCAGTCAGTTTGTGTAGTGTTTTTATGTGAAGTTCAACTTTGCAAGCTGTTTTCATGAATCATTAATACAAATAGCTATGAAAGGTAAAGCAATGTAATTTGGATGTATTACACATAATTATTTATGTTGGCACCACATTGACTGCCATTATATGAGATCTGCAGGGAGGAGGTTGCCATGGAAGGGTGGGTCCTAAAACACAGGGCTTTCAAGGCAGGGGAGCGGATTTCATGTCCCGGAAGATTTTAAGGGGAGTAATACTTACTACTTAGTGCTACTTTAGGGGACCGTTTTTTTAATCCAAACCACAATCTTTTTCCAATCTTAACTAGTCGTTTTGGTGTCAAACTGTTGTTGCTGCAAGACGGTCAACTTTTGTGGGCTAAACTCAACTGCAACGGCCTCACGATGCTCTGTACCCGGCTCACAGTCACCTTTTCTCGGCTAAATTTGACTGTAAATACAGCTTAACTTAACCTTTACTGCCTGTGTGCCTGTTCTACCAACTGAGCTAACCAGCCACCAGGACATATGTATTAGTCGGTTATGTACACACTGGGTAGTCTATTCAGAGGGGACAACTTTTAACACTAGAACGGCCATGACGGTCATTTTGACCGTTTTGAAATTTATACATGTAATAACTTTGCTGGACAAAAAAATACAATCCTGCTGATAACTGACTTTTCCTAAAAGGGTCTATATTTTCATTTAAAATAGTTTTTAATATACATTACACACTAGGCAAAGAAAATAAAATCACTTTTATCTATTTCGGCCATACACGGTCATATTGACCGCTCGGATTTTCGCGGTATTGTTTTTAATCTTTCGCGGGGTTGAAGATGTATATTGGTTGCTTAGTTACTATCAGCGTCTCTGCCAAAGAAACGTCATAAGCGGTCTAGAGTAACAAGTGTGGGCATCAACGATGGGCCGAAGGCAAAGCCAGAGTCGGTAACGACAATAAATACAGCGTGGATGGACTCCGGTCTGAAACAGAAGGCAGCGCCGGGCGCTCGCTCCGGGGAGGGCTCGGTACACGGAGCTAGATGGCAGCAGCAGGGAAATGTCCGGAGGAAGTTCAGGCAGCAACTGGCAGAGGAGCCGAGACACGAGTTTAGAGTTTAGAGAGGAGAAAAGGGCACTGGAGCTCGGTCCGAGCAGCGCTGCCCACCACAGCCGACACCAACACGGAGGCAGTGACAGGTTAGGTTAGGTTATAAATGTTCAAGTAAGATACTTTTAGGTGTTATTTGCCTGTTATAAGTTATGTTGAATGAATTTAAATACCATATTTTTCAAATGTGAATGAAATAATTACGTTTTACAATGCCATGATATGAATTATTGAAACACTTGGGCAACTCAAGTTTATAATTAAACTCGTTAAATTGTACATTGGGGTTATTTCGTTTTTCTAAAGACATCCTAACACAATATCTGCATTAATATTGCAATTAGGTATTTATCATGAGAGATTATAGAGTTTAGAATCTGGCGGTCAAAATGACCGCTCACGGCAGTTCTAGTAGTTATGGAATCCCGGCACTTCTAGTGTTAACTGCTACAAATCTCGGTCTCATTTGCTCACTGCAGTACATTCAGAAACAGTTGAAGAAAGAGAGACAAGAGATGCGACATTGAAGTAAACTCAAACATTTCAAGCACCAGCGATCTAAATGTTAATCCTGGAAATAACCTGGTCTCAAATAGCTGCTAGAGGACACAACTATGTCAAGGTGGGTGAATGGTTTATTTCATTTGTCTGACTGTTTGTATGTTGTAATGGCAGGTTGATCTTGTTTTTAATTTTATGCACTAATTTTAAACCCAACATGTAATTTTAATGAGTATTTGAACTATTATTGCCCTTCAAGGGGCTTGTTTTAGGAAATTAGCTTTACCTATATTCACATCTACAGTACAATCCTGTGTAGAAGCAGGTTAAACAGGATAATTTATTGCAGAAAAGGTGTGGTAATTGGTAAAATGTGCAAATACCTGTACTCTTCCTTTGCATACTTATTGCAATAACTGGATAAAAGTGAAACTTTTGAAACACAGGGATCTATGGAACACAGGGATCTATGGAAATTGTTGGAGGTTGAGGACTAAAATGGAAATAAGTTCTAGACTTGTCTTTTCATGTGTGAGACATTCTTGATACAATTAAAGAAATCAAATCATAGGGTCTGTTAGAGATGCTGCTTAACACATTGTGAAGTTTTGAAATTCATCTAAGAATTCTGCACACATTTTTTCAAGTCCCAGTGAAGTTGGATGCCTATGCTCGAAATGTGTCTCAGCCAGTCAGCTGTGGTGGTTGCTGCATCCTTGACCAGCTTCAGCTCAAGCTATGCTCAATCACCCATGGCAATCACCCAGGGGACATCCAGATGCGGAACTTCCTTAGCTGGTTCCTTTCAATGCAATGGAGCACCGGGTCAATTCAGAGTTCTGCACGGATGACAGAGCTTCTCACCCTATCTCGAAGGGAGACGCCAGCCACCCTCCTGAGGCATCGGCCTCTTGTACCCAGGATCTAGTTCTTTGGGTCTTAACCTAGCCTTCACGGCCAAATGTGAGGGTAGAAATGAAAATTGACCGATGGATCAAACAACTATGCCTTCCAATTCAGCTCTCTTTTCGTCACAACAACGGCCAACCTCCCGCTCCATTGTCCCCTTGCTTGCCAACAAGACACCAAGGTACTTTAACTATTTGACTTCCATCAGGACCACATCATCGGCAAGAAGCAGTGATACCAACTGCAGCCCCTCCCCACCACGACGATGACTCCATATCCTGTCTATGAACATCCCAAACAGCGTGGGTGACAAAGCGCAGCCCTGGCGGAGGCACACCTCCAGCTAGAGGTGACTTCATGCCGAGACACTGGAACTGAAACACACCTCTCGCTTTGGCTATACAGGAATTGGATAGCACTGGGAATACATCCGTGTAATATGTTCCTTAATCAAATGAATGTAAATCATTGTAACACAGCAAGTGCAATATTCTCAAGTTGCTTTTGTGTTCTCACCTGTTTGTAGGAGACATAGATAGGTCTGCTGAAGATGATCCACTCCACTACCTTACTGCAGGGGGGGGTGGTCAGAGAGCCGGTGTAGCGATAATAACTTCCCAGCGTGGATGGCAGCAGGTCCTTTAGCACGAATGGCTCCAGGACAGTCTCTTTTTCTGAATGAGAGAGGTCAGGACAGATCAATACAACAACATGATCTACACAACACTCTTTATTTCACTGCAAACTACAGAGAGCTACAGAGGCTTTCTGGAGCCGATCCAAGTGCTACTGTTTCACAGCCGTTCACGTTTATGCTATTGATTTCATTTGCATTGTGCCTGCTTTGTTCAATGTCAGCCTATTGACAGACATAATTGCCCTGAACATCTATAATTATGCCTCTCTTGGTGTTGGATGGCATACACAATTCAATCAATGCTATAACATCACATCTTCAAGCCCAAATGTTGACACAGTACATGTTTTCACTGTCTAACAATGTGAGCTCTCCCAACAAAAATCATCGCTGAAATGAAGCGATGTGTGGAGAGGAAGGAAATAAGGCAGGGCTTCCAGCAAGAAGTTTCCTTTTTATATTTCACCTTTAGTAAGAGTAAGCTTTTTTGTATTATGTTTTTAGGTATTTTCCAATGTTACTTCCCCTCTGAGTAAGCCAGTCATCTGCATTTGTGGGTGCTACATTCTACAAATAGATACTTAAGCGACAGTGGAAACAGTTTGTGTAGACATTATGTTGAATTAGCCTAGCGGCTAACGATTAGTAGTAAATGAAATAAAACAAAAATAGAGTTTTAGATTAAATCAAGTCAATTTTAGAATGCAGGCCAATTTTTATGTTGATCTTGATCGCTGTAAATATACGAGTACTTTCGATTGAAAAAAAAACAACCTGAATCAGTTCAGGCAACACGGAGCAGCTGCAGCTACGTGTACAAGCTTCCACTGAGCTCAAACAGCAGTTAACAGAGCATGTTTTAGAGTGCCTTTGTACCTCTTAACAGACACACAATGCAATTACTGTCTGTACAACATGGACAGGGCCCTTACCTAACATCAAGATGCGTTTTCAACTCAGACAATGTTTGAATTCACCTACCCTGTCTTGTCCTTGCTGGTGGTTAACTTGCTTACCTGGTTAGTTGCTAGAGCTAGCTAGCTGCTAGCTGTTAGCTGCTAGCTGTTAGCTGCATTTGATAACTGTGTTCAGCCAGGATTTTGTGAAAATCATAACGCAGCAGTTTCTGTGTGTATTTGTAGCTCATCCATTCTGTGTGTGATCGAGGCTTGGCAGTGTCGATCTGTGTGCTAGTTTCAGATAGTTTTGGCCCTGTCCGTGTTATACAGACATATTAATTGCATTGTGTGTCTGTTAAGAGGTACAAATGCATTCTAAAACTTGCCCCGTTAATTGCCGTTTTAGCTCAGTGAACGCTTGTACACGGAGCTGCAGCTACTCAGTGTTGCTTGCAGCGATTCCTCGGATCTCTGCAGGGTAAATCCAGACAGCTAGCTAGATTGTCATATTTAAGATTGGATATCAGCTATTGGCATTTGGCAGAGTAGAGGTAGTGCAAGTTAAATGATATAAAATTAGTTAAAAGTACTCTCATCATTTTCATTATCTCAAAATAGCTTTGTAGATGAGGAGAAGAGGAAGAGGAGAGGAAGGAGAGCAGATGACAGGAGGAGGGTGGAGTTGTCATCAGGGTGAAGAACGAGGAGGAAGTAAATTATGAAGCACAAGGAAAGGTGTGGGAGGAAGGGGTTGAAAAAAAGAATCTGGCAACAATAGGAGAGAAATTGTAATAAGAGATAAGAAGAAGGGGAGGAGGAGAAGGCATTCGGGATCCACTGTTCCGATGAAAACATATGAGGAAGGACGGTGACAGGAATGGAAGTATAGGGTGAGGAAGTCTGTTCGAGTGTCTGGGGCACGGGGTGATGCGTGCAGCGGGGCGGGTCACTTGACAGAACGGCGACGGGCAGAGGGGTCTTCATCAACGACAGATAGAACCGCTGGCCCCCCTCTCGCTACATCCACCCCTTCCTCTGACTCCCCCTCCCTCCATTTTTTCTCCACCCTCCTGCTGACAAGCCTTGTCTCCCGCTGCCTACCCGACGCCGTGTTCAAAAATGTATTTTCAGGTTCGTTGAATCCGCACAACAGAGCGAGCCAGGGAAGAAGGAATCCAAGAAAGCTGGTGTTGATAGCAATGCAGAGGGGGTTGGTTGGGTGTACTTGGGGAATGGAGGATAACAGGACAGGCTTTCATATGTGAATTAGTACTCTTAAGAACCAAACACTAGTTTGACATTCGCTTCAAACATACTTTCTCGCTCTTGTATATGCTCAGTGCCACATTCACGCATGCAGTGCCTAAAAAAGAGAAAAAGATGAAGATTTAACATGGCGAGGAAGCTCGTGCAGTGATGGCCTTTGTGGGTCCTTTTTTTCTCCTGCCGGCACCCTTGGTAGAGACAGTGGCGGCGGTAGAGTAGGGCACAGAAACACGGCTTGTACTTGTACTAAGCTTCTAGCCTTCTGCCACGCACCAAAAACGTTTTCCACTCATCTAATCATCTATTAGCTTTCTTTGTCACTCAAGTCTTCATATTTTATTGCACGGCATGGGGATAGCATACACATTTAGCGCACAGTCACATGTGTGAGGTGCTCAAGGACCTTGTGACAGATAATTGATGCAGATATTGATTTATATTTGGGATATGATTGGACTGTCTTGGTCCACCTTGTTACAGTCTTCTGACAAACTGTAAAACAAAAGATGCAAAAGATCATTGCAGTTTGGGTTAACCAATGCCACTTTTGGTTTGACCGCAGTGCAACAAGTCTTCCAATCTAAATGAAAAAACAGGGAACCAAATGACCCATATGAGAGTTTTCTGATATTGTAGTCCTATCGGCAGGACAGCATTGACATTGACAACAAGCAGTAACTCAAGGTCTAGTTGCTAGCTTTTTCTGGAGCTTTCACCCAGATGTGACTTAGACACTGGGGACCACATTGTGCAACCATTCAATGTTTCTGGAAACCATGATCACCAGCTTCCTCTAAACTTACCCAGGTCAAATGATAAAGTTGTTTTTGTAATAAATAAAGTTCCATACTTAGGTTTCTTAATGGTAACTAAATTACCTGACCAGATTCTCTGATTCAAACCACACGATGTAATTGAAAACTCTGGAGCAAGCTAGCAAGTAGACCTTTTAGTTGACAAAGTTCTGTTTCCAATAGCCCTTTTCCACCAAAGTTAGTGTGAAAATACAGGATTTAGAAATAATAGGTGATAGAGTCCTTTCCCATTGCAGGTAAACAAATATGCCTTAGCAATGTGTGTCATATTATCGCAGGAAAAGGTGCTGTGACTACTGCAGTGTCATTTGTCCATGGAATGAATGCTGATTGTAATTTTTAAGCCAGATGTTATTGGGCATAAGCGTGAACTTTTACATTCTCTATCATGGTAAAGAAATAAAGAACCATAGATAACTTATTGAATTACTATTTAGTGATTGTTTACTGGTTTTAATTGTATTTAACTATGCCTGCAAGGTAGGCAATCTCTGTATTATGTGTGTTATTATGTGTGATTTGTACTGTACTATGTGCTGCACAAACATTGCCCCATTGGGGTTAACAAAGTAACTTGAACTTGACAATCATTTTCATCATTCAAAGAAATGACCAATGCAGTGGTTTTCTGGTGAGGATCATCTCCCTAATGACTATCTGTCAAACCCAGAGCAACAACTGGTCTCCAAACATTTGCTTAAGGTAGACTCACAATTACCCAGCACTCCGCCTGGAAAAATGACATGAAGTCACTTTTTCATGGTGGTGAAAAACATGGGAAATGAAGTAAAAATGTCATAGTTATTCCTGTTTTATGTTGTCAATTCATCCCGTTACAGTTTCCCTGTTATTTGTTCACGGTTATGTAATACTCGTGTTCTTTTTGTGTTTTGGGGTGGCTGTGGCTCTGTGGTAAAGCCTGGTTGCCTGCCAATCGGAAGGTTGGTGGTTTGATTCCTGGCCCTGCAGTCCCATATCAAAGTGTCCTTGGGGAAGACACTGAACCCCACGATGCCCCGATGCTGCCCCATCTGTGTGTGAATGTGTGTGAGTGTTTATCTGATGAGCAGGTGGCACCTTGTACGGCAGCCTAGGCCAAAGTGTATGAATGTTTGTGTGAATGGTTCCTGTAAAGCTCTTTGAGTAGTCGCTGAGACAAGAAAAGAGCTATATAAATAGAGTCCATTCTATCTTTTGATTTCCTAGCTCCATCCTTGTTGTTTTCATGCTTCAATTTCCTGTTTTACTTTGTAGTCTCTGTTTCTCCAGCGTCATGTCTTGTTTGACTTCCTGCCTTTGTGATTGTCTGCTCCACCCTGATGTGGTCCATCTGTCCCTCGTTACTGCCTTGTTACCTTGTGTATATAGTTTCCATGTAGTCTTTGTCTGTTGTCCGACCGGAGTCATTACATGTGTCTTTTCCTGCGTCTATCCCATGGCCTTTCCCTGTGTAGTTTATTCCTACAGTGGTTTGGTTATTCTTGTTTTTCCTAGTGGATGGGTTTTTGTTGGGATTTCCAGTCTTTTAACCTGCCTGCTTCCTGACAGAATATTCACAGGACTGGAGTGTAATGGGACTGCACCTTTGCTAAGAGACTGATCGGATTAGATTGAACTTTAATTAGCCATGCCAATGTCCATCTGTGGTAAAAGTGAATTCAAAGGGTCAGCTTTTGTGGGTTTTCAAGCAGGAAGAGACATAGGGAGCTTTGGGATATTCAGACAGTGTTAGATTATAATTCAAATAAATGAGGGAACAACAAAAGAGTAAAACCGTATCTGTTGTGTGGGATCCTTTTCAAGTTTTTCAGTACGATCTTGTAAAATGTACCTCCTGTGAGCAGCATCTGCCCCACTGCAATAGCATCTCATCAATAATGATCAGTGTTTGTTTATTCCCTAAGAAATCTTCTTGAAAATGAAACCCTTTTTGAATTCCAAAACATAAAAATAATGTCTTTCCTCAACAACAAATCCCAACAACACTCTTTAATATAATCCTTTTACAAAATAAATTCTACCCATCATTTCCCCAAACTACAATATGAAAATGTTTCTAACAGCCTGTATTGTGAAACAAGTTCATAATGTGTCACAGTTCATGCAGTTGGCCTAAAAGTAGGAGACTGGAGTGTGCAGTACGTCACCAGTGTATTGTAGTGTAACAAGTGTATCTGGAGTAGAGTTTAAAACCAGAATGTGAAAATTACATAAAGCATATTTTTGATAACATTGTGTTCTTCCTTTAGAAGCTTAAGGACATGG
Source organism: Percina caprodes (assembly GCA_013375575.1). Classification (NCBI taxonomy): domain Eukaryota; kingdom Metazoa; phylum Chordata; class Actinopteri; order Perciformes; family Percidae; genus Percina; species Percina caprodes. The sequence continues at coordinate 324,366 of JABXJD010000243.1, read as the reverse complement.
CCGTTTACAAATGTCTGTGACTGTACGTGTTTCCAATGCTCCTGTAATACAAAGGAGGGAGATTGAATTGGCAGTCAGCTAAAGAAGAGCAGAACGCTTTTCTTTGTGATCAACTTTTTAGTGAATTTGTCACATGAAAATTGTACACAAGGTACCATGGACATAGAGAAACAGCATTTAACACAAACTATACGTATCACTGGTACATTCTATCTACATTTTAGAAGTTACAAATATCTGTGCAACGAAATGTGGATTGAAAAGAGTACTAATGAGGACATCCTAAGCATGTACAGTGGCACTTGAGGAATTACAGCTAATGATCTTTCTTTGAAAGCAATATCCCTAAACTTATTTAAAGGTCCCATGGCTCGAAAACTTCACTTTATGAGGTGTTTTTTTAACATTAATCTGCATTCCCCCAGCCTGGCTATGGTCCCCAGTCGCTAGAAATGGTGATAGGGTTAGCCCTGGATATCCTGCTCTGCCTTTGAGAAAATGAAAGCTTAGATGGGTCGATCTGGAATCTTGCCCCTTATGAGGTCATAAGGGGCGAGGTTACCCCCCCCTTTCTCTGCTTGGCCCGCCCAGATAATTTGGCCCAGCCATGACAGAGAGACATCATGGCTTTCAAACGAGCAAAGTGGCAGTTGGTCAAGGCCACACCCCCAGCCTCCACTTTGTCCTCCAACCCTCCTCAATAGCTACAGACTCAGTAATGGCACATACTAAGGAAAGCTCATTGTGGGACTGTCTCTAGTGGCTGTAATTCTGCACCAAGGCTGAATTTTCGGAAGGAGACTTCAGATACAGTATTAGGGGACCACTAAGGTCTATATAAAAGAGACTTCAAATACAGTATAAGGGGACCACTGAGGTCTATATAAAAGACTTTAGATACAGTATTAGGGGACCACTAGGGTCTATATAAAAGAGACTTCAGATACAGTATTAGGGGACCACTATGGGCTATATAAACGCACCCAAAGAGCACCATGTCATAGGACCTTTAAGCATTCTTTTATTGATGGAAGCTCAGACGAGAACCAAGAGTGTATTAAGGTCTCACGCATGTCTCCCCATTTAAAAAAATCCAATTTGGTCATGATTAATTAGCTTGCCCACATATGTCTTAGTTCTTCTAACTAAAACGTCAGTAAATTCATGATGAAAGGACCCCGTGTCTAGGGCATAATAAATAGAATATAAGACCAATGGCCTGATAACATCCCATAATTCTAGGAACAGCTCCAGATGCAGACCATCGAGGCCAGGCGATTTTGCTCTTTGCATCATATTCAAAGCCTCTTTATGTACAAAGAGAGCAGGCAGTACTTCTGTATTCTGTGTCCTCATTATTCAATGAAGCTAAAATTTTAGCTCTAACTTAAAATATTTGATGAGCGTAAACATCAGTATCAGGTCCTGATGGAGTTTGGATTGAATTAATGGTGAAAAATGATTCATTTTGTTTTAACATGGCAGCTAGAATGGTCTACTTGAACTTTCACTCTGAATGTAATATGTAACTCTTGTACGGTGCTTTAGCCTTGAGCAGATTATTTGATTTCTGAGCCAAGTGAGTTGAGAGAGTTGATTTTGGTCAGAGATCTGACACTTTTGATCAGATTTTAATGCCTGAGCACTTCAGGACTGTGTTCTGAGCCCCGTGTGTACTCCCTGTACACACACGACTGTGTAGCCATTTGTAACGTGCAACACCATCATCAGGTTTGCTGACGACACAGCTGTGGTGGGCCTGATCACAGGCAACAATGAAGGTCATTCACAAATTTCCGTCACTTTCCTCTTTCTTTGCATTGGCGTTCTGAATATCGGTGGATTTCTGAGGACTATGGTTAACTGCTCCTCAGATCTCTGCAGGGTAAATCCAGACAGCTAGCTAGACTATCTGTCCAATTGGAGTTTTCTGTTGCACGACTAACTTTTGAACGTACACATGTTCCACCAAAACAAGTCCTTGCCTGAGGCTATTTTGCACAGGCACCAGTATTGCATAAGCGCCTAAGACGATTGGGATTGGTTTAAAGAAATGCCAAAACCAAAGCACATTTTTCTCCCATCAAAGAACACTGTGTGGACTATCCAGACTATTATAAAGCTGACCCCATATTGTAAACTCTAGATCTCTGTGATCCCAAACTTTCCCTAACCTTTGCACTTACAGTAATGTAACAAAACATTGTGATTGAAAACGGTTTACAGAATCATCTTTTCTGTCTGGTGATACAATTTACTTGTCTCAGGATTAACGGGCAAATACCTTCCTGCGCTGTAAGAACCTCATCTCCTCATTGCTGGTTTTTCTTCCCAATACAAGTTTTTCTTGACTAACTTCTGCTACTGAAGGAAAGATGTGTCACGCCCACGCCTCCTGGGACTTCCTCATGGTGACCGCTTGGTGTGTGTGTGTGCAAATGTGTTAGGTTTTATTTCTTCATTTGTTATGCCCATAGACAGTTAAAGAAGTAGACCAACAGAAGGAAAATAGGAGCACTTTTCCGGTGATGGCTAGGCGTTACTGTGCAGCCTCCAACTGGGCTTGACAATGTAGATGTCACGTGGGACAAGAGTCTGAAAGTTGTAAGTCTTCTGGTAGCTGGGCCAAGAGAAATCTCAATCATTCCCAATCAGCAGAGACGGAGAGGTACGAATATGTTAGGAGATAACATAGACATAGGCTAATTACTGCTAACTGAATCCTTACATTAGTAATTAAACCTAAACAGCTGATGTAAGTCGAAACTGTCTTCAAGCTTCTTCTCGCAATACGGTGATTTGTCGACTAAGCGACAGCAAGTCGCGTGATTATGACCCAATCATTAGCCTATTTTTACAAAAACGTCTGCTACGGAGCCATAATGTGAGGTGCAAGGTAATGGAGCCTTTTATACATTGTCGTGTTTCTTTAGAAATAAACAACAGAGAAAGGGAGTCTTTAAACGCTTCAGATGTAAAGTTATTCACTGTAAAAAATGAATGGCAGTCAATGGGATGCTAACTGTAGGTGATGGCTTCGTAGCATTAAAATGGCGCCATGGGAGCTACACTTAGAGAGGAGAGGCTTACCCCCTTGGTTATGCCGGCCGTGTGATTGGTGTGTTTTGGTTTCTGTGTGTGTTCCTGTTCCCTGTATGTCACAGGGTGTGGACATGCCCCCTCCCTCCTGTTGATTCTCCCCACACCAATTCCAATCAGCGCACCTGCTATTCATCCAGCTTCATCATCTGCCTTTAAAGACCAGGCTGACTTTCCTCTCCCTGCCGGATTGTTGATTACCACCAGTATGCAATTTCACCAGCCTTTGTTACTGATGCCCAGTCTAGTTTTCTGCTGTTGTACTAACCTGTCTGCTCCGTGTCCAAGAAAGAACCCACCTTCAGAATCATCTGCATCTCGGACCCAGCCCTCCCACTACCCGCTCGCCCTCACTATCTCAAATAAACAAGATTCTTTTACACCAACTTCAGTCTGCGTGAGTTCCCTCCCCAACCCTGACAAGATGAGAATGACAGGCTGTTGTTGGTGATAATCATCATAAGGGAAAAAGGAACATGGGCCAATAAATTATAAGCATCTAATGCATATATACAATATTTACCATAACCATTCCACATGAATGATCAGTAATCAAGTCAGGCCTGCACTCTTATTTACTAAATACAAATATTGTGGAAATTATAATTTTTTTTCTTCTTCTATTTGACCCTTTTGGGAGGGCATTACACTTTCATGCATGGCTGATAATGATTAATAGTCCATATCAGACAGATACTGTTAGCAGCCTAAAATAAGCGCTGTTGTCAGAATGAATTAGGTGTTTGTTTGCCTCTGGGTTACCATGGGCACACAACCATTAAGCATCTATAATAAAAGAGTGTAAATACATTAGTGTCATACCTGCTTTTTCATTGTTTTCTGAACTCAAGAATAGTGCTGCTTTATGAAGACAGTGACACATGTTGTTTTTTTTTTTTATATTAAATAAAAAGCTGAGGTATTTCAGTTCTAAATCTGTTCAAAAGAGTTCAAGAACTGTTATTGAACAAAAGAACCAGAGACTTATTTATCTGCACTGCAGTTATATCGCTTAATTTGCACATGAGATGAGGTGGCATTTTATGTCTGGATGAGAACTTTGTATTTTGCAGTGATAAGCGGATTTTTACTGCCAAACACTGAGCTAGTGACTTTCATTCCAGTCTTCTCAACAGATGGAAAACGTTGGGGTATACACTGGGTGGATTTATTAGGGTTTCATGTTGTTTGTGTCTTTTGAGATTTTTGGACAATACTGGGTTACACGTTACTTGAAGATGTCTACAAGAGATTGACATGACACTGTGACTGTGTCATGTGTTCATGACAGTGTCATGTCACAACCTGGTCTCACGGCAGTTTGTGAAATGGTCACGTTATTTTTGATCTGTTGACTTGTCAACAGGGACACGATTTTCCACCAGGACACAATCCACATTCTCTGGGGGATGTGGAAATGAAATGCCATATGCGGTAGACGGTGACAGCAACGGCCGCAGGGACGCGATCCGCGGTTTCTGGGGGACATGAAAATGAAATGAAATGAAACGCCACACGGGACAACGGTGACAACGGGACAGATCTACACTCGCGGGACACGCTACAACAACGGGACGGTTGTGGTTAGGAGAAGAAGAATGTGGAAACGACCCGCCACATGTGGGACGTGATCCCCCGTCTCCGGGGACGCAAGTCCTGTGTTGTTTGACCCCCGACAAACCTACTTATGCTGATTTCCGGATTTTCAATACTACTCGCTACCTTTATCGTGCTGTTATCTCAAAAGATGCTTCCCATTGAAATACATTAAAATTTCTGCTCACCACCACACAAAAGATCGTGTGCTTGTAACGTCACCATTTCATAAACTGCCATGAAACTCGGTGGCATTACACTCTTATGTAGATAGTTGAATTAATTTAAGGGGCTTAATGATACTCTTGGCATTAGAGCATTAGCAACTGCATTCATTGAATGCAAGTAAATGAGAAAATGTACAAGTACAAACTAGTCTCAGTTTCAGTATGTGAGGAGAAGGCTAGTCCATATATTGAGGCATTTCAAATGTATATTCTTTATTGATCCCCAGTGGGGAAATTACAATTTACACTGTGTTATCACACACTACCCTGCAAAAAAAGGGTTCTAAAAACAAGATAAAAACAATAAATTAGAGGAAAAAGGTACTCAAAACAAGTGAAATCATCTGTCCATACAGCAAGATTATTTCATTTGACAAGCTTGCTTGATTTAAGATTATAGTGTAAAATTGAACACTTGAAATAAGAAGAGTTTTTTTTATCTTGGTATTTTTAATAATTTGCAGCGTACACACAGGCCTGAAATATACACACATGCTCTGGTGTTACACTGCAAATTATTTGGTTCTTACCAAGGTAAAAAAAAACTTAATTTGTTTTGTTTTAAGAGGAGATTTCTTATTGTAAGCGTTCAACTTTACACTATAATCTTAAATCAAGCAAGTTTGTCAAGTGAAATATCCTTGCTGCATGGACAGATAAGTCCACTTGTTTTAAATACTTTTTCCCTCATATTTAGTGTTTTTATCTTGTTTTTAGGCACCCTTTTTTTCTACTGCCACCCCCACTAGCTTAAGCATTTGTGTGCCTGAAAAGATACCTTCCAAGAACACATAGTCTACTATAATGTGTACAGTGTACAGACTGTAGAGCTGCTAAACTGTGTCTGTCTCAAGGGGCTAACATTGTTTTGGTCACCCCAGGTGCCACCTAAAAATCCTGAGTTGGAGGGACACCAGCCATTTCATATATTTTTTACATATCTTTCTTTGTGTGCTGCAAGAGTAACTTAAAGGACTAATTTGACAAGTTATGCTTGCTTCCAGAGAGTTTACAGCGAAAACACATTGCACACTCGAAGCAGAGATTGGCACCTTGCCATTCATACTGGACGTTCTCAGTGTCTGTGTGTGTGTGTGTGTGTGTGTGTGTGTGTGTGTGTGTGTGTGCGTGTGTGTGTCCTTCTCTAAGATCACAGACATCTTCTATATTTATAAAAAATGACTAGAGGTCAGCAGACAATACTGTGAGCCCTGTGAGAATAGGGCTTGAGAAGGAAACTGCATGTCTGTGGTTCTGTAAAGCGTCTGACACAAAGTCCAAGAAACTGGAGAAGACGGACATGTGCAAGCATCACAGAATCACAGACTTTTTTGCGATCCTGTGAAAGTGCCACAGATTTTGAGTTTGAGAGAACGGAATTCTGTGAGAACAGGTTGGTCCAGTAGAGGACAGGGCATACAGGGACAGAGAGTTAGGCTTCCATTGCTAAGGTGCTGCATATAGCTGTATATTTACACACTTCTCTGTGTCAGCATTGTGTCGTTTCCTCTGTTTATCTACTTCCTCGGGCAGCTCTTATGTCACAGTGCTGAAATGAAGCCATTACATTACATTACAAGGCCATTAATTCGATATCTCACTCACTGCACAAATTCTCCACTGACTTAGCACTCTGTGACCCTGATTGGAAATGCATTGTAAATCCTCTGGTGGTTTCTGTCACGGTTGTGGTTTTCAGGTGGGGCTTTATTTTGTCAATTCATTCTCTGTGTTACTGTTACCCTGTTATTTGTTCTAAAACATTCTCACTCACACACTTTGCCATTGAGTTCTTGTGACGGGGCGCATTGCAGCCGTCACTGTAGTGATGCGCTACCTATTTCACCTCTAAAAGACTGAGTCTAAGTTATGTTATGTTACCTTTATATGTTTGTTTAACGTGTCCATATGTTCTGTTAATTATTGCAATGTTTAAAATCATCTGTTAACTAGCCATTCATCAAATTCCCCACAGCAATCTCATAGTTTTCTAGAGATTTACAAGCTATAGCTACCTTCATCAATATCGTCCTGCGATGCCATGTTCATCCTGCTACGTCCTGCTGTGCCTTGTAATGCCGCACAGTGCCCTGCTATGCCATGAACTACTACAAAGAACTACTACAAACTACTATTTTTTGTGACTGTTATTGCCACTCTTCATTCTAACCCCAACCGGTCGTCAGACACCGCCTACCAAGACCTGGGTCTGTCCGAGGTTTCTTCCTAAAAGGAAGTTTTTCCTCGCCACTGTCGCACTGTTGCTTGCTCTGGAGGGAACTACAAGAATTGTTGGGTCCTTGGAAATTATGGAGTGTGGTCTAGACCTACTCTATCTGTGTCTTGAGCTAACTCTTGTTATGAATTAACACTATAAATAAAATTGAATTGAACTGAATTGAATCAATACATCATTCTGTTTAAAAGCATGCCATTTACTTCAAAAACACTACTGTTAATAATAATCATGCACCACATATGTTTTGGTTAACTATGTGTCTTTTTATTGAGTTTAAAAGGTAACCAAGTCACACATCAGCTTTGTCTTACGGCATCTGCTCATTGAGTATAAAGGAAAGTTGCCACGATCCGCGGTTTAAATGACGCTATGACTTAACAGGTAACAGGAAGTGACCCGAATTTGAAGTAATACATTGTTAGCCAACAAGATATGTTGTGGCTTGTCGAATGTTAAGGTGAATCATATAAATGATATTCTGTACCTTTCTGGTTTAATAGACTTATTAGTTCTTGCTGTTTTAGCTATTAATTGTCTACTCACCTGAGCCACCCCTGTATTGAAATTATGTGTTGGTGGCGCGCTTCGGATCTATGTAGATTGCCCGATTCAGTTGTTTAGGGAGTGAGAGATGGTAGGACGTAAGTCTGTTGGAAGCTCCTGTCCTCCTAGGTACACCTGTACTTTTGGTTTATTTCAACCATCTGTTTTGAATCTCATGTCAATTTCTTTTATTTTTGTGAAAGTATTGTTTTTCTTTTTTCTCTTTAACTTTGGTTTTGTTAATGAATATTTTCGCCGAAGACCCTTAATTGGGGAATTTAATGAAAATCCTATGTTTTTCATCTCCATCTCCGACTCATTCAGAGTATTTTATTTACTTGCTGGACAGCTACCCACAACAGGTCTCCTTTAGCGTCATATAACAAAAGTTATATATATTTAACTTTCATTTACCAAAAAAATTAAAAACTGTCATACATATATAAAAGTTATATGTATATATTCTCTATAACAAAAGTTATAGGACATATAGGAAAAGCTTGTGTTTGGGCTTACGGGTCTGCGGTAACGGGACGGTTAAGGACACATGCGGGACACGACCCCCTCGCTCCTGGGTGAAAGTCCTTTGTTTGACCCATTCACCCCCGACCAGCCTCCCTACAAGGAATTTCCCCCTTACATACTACTCCCTAAACCCCGTCTAGATGCTGCTCTCCCTGGTACGCTCTACACACACACCGAAGGGCGCCTTTTCGTCCAATCAGACGCTGACAGACACAGTCCAAACGTCCGTATTTTGCGCGTTCGGATTGAGAACGGGTTATTTGCTCATGGTTATATTTTACCCGTGTTGGTTCTCTGTTTTGTTTACCTAGTTCCATCCTTGTGTATGTTTCATTCTTGATTTCCTGTTTTACTTGGTAGTGTCTTGGTGGTTCTCATGTCGCTTGTTTGATCGCTCTGCTGAACCGGAAGTTGTTGCTGTCCCTCCTTGGTGAAGGCCGTCTCAAAGCTCTTACTTCTGCTGCGAGAAGCGAGCAGCGAGCACGGATGAGGGATCACGAGCGAGGATACATCAGAGCAACCCTCCAGCAGCTGACGGAGTCGCTAACTCCGCCCAAACAACTGACAAATTCATGTGACGCTTCAAAGAAAAGGACGTCTCATCCCTCTAAAACACATTTCCTCGGTTCCTCCCAAGAATTCCTCGTGTGGAAGGGAGGCAAGTTGAGGACTAGAGGAGGCAATGTCTTGCTTTACTTCCTGTCTTGTGTGTTTCACTGTTTTTAGGATTATCTGCCCAGCCCTGATTGTTTCACCTGTTCCACAGCCACTGTTCCACAGTTACTCCCTACGTCTCTCCATTCCTTGTGTTTTTTGATTCCCTAGTCTTCAGTGTTATCTGTGTTTTTGGATCTCCTTTGTCCTGCCTCTACTGCTTTTTGCCTGCTTCTTTAATACAGCTTCTAAATCTTCCACTGCCTCCTAGTCTCTGCATTTTTGGTTCCAAGCCTGCATCCCTAGACAGTTACCCCTGATTTGAGGCACCATGTCGACCCTGTTGCACTTCTGTAGGAATTTGAAGAAGAGAAATTCAGTGTTTCTGTCTTTTTCACTCCGTCTGTAGGCCTACCACTGTACAAGTATGTCTACCATTCCTTTGCTGATGGGGGTTTAATCCCAAAGCGCTCTCTTTCACATCAGATCTGATGTGCCTCTACTCCACAGTGCGCGCACGGTAAGCTTCTTTTTCATCCTCTGCTCAATAGGATTTCCAGAAATTTGGGGCAGACACAGCTATGTATCTGTCCTCCTTTTCTTTTTCACATTTTTTTTGTGGATTTTATTCGCAGTCTGTATCTTGATTTTAGTGGATACTTGAGCAGGTTGGGCACAATATCAGCTAGTTGCCAATGTTTTAAGACTATTTTGGACTAGTAGGAAGTAGACAGTGGTGGCCTAGAGGTTAGGTTCCTGCAGAAGAGAGTAATCAAAAAATAATAAAATAAAATATAAAAAGGAAGGCTTTAAGAGTCATCATTTATTTACAGGTTTCGATTTTGGACAACACACTTTTCCTTCACACGGCCTGGTGCACTGCATCTTGAAATGCCTCGCATCCACCTGTGATGTGCTTTACTATATGTCAATGTGAGAATAACTTTGAAAGAGGTAAGAAAACTGTCTGTCTCCCAAGAATAATTCCCATGTGCCCTCACACCGAACAGAATCCTCATCCTCCTCTTTCAGGAACAATGAATGAAAGTATTTAATTTTTATATATATATATCTCCAGTCCTAACGACTACTTTCCAGGTTACAGGGAAATTTAATATTGGTATTAATGTTGATCGGAGTAAGAGCCCTTTGCATTTGGACATTCAATCAGCTTCCCTCTGCTTATGAAATTTAGCACAATAATCCGATGGGTGGATTGCCATGAAACAAATGCTGTAGACGATCAGGATGGTGATAGCAGGCGATGCTTATGATGCCAATAATATTGTGAATGATGCAAAGTAAGTTATAAGATGCATGATACAAATTGTCTAAAATATATATATATATATATATACACTCACCGGCCACTTTATTAGGTACCCCATGCTAGTAACGGGTTGGACCCCCTTTTGCCTTCAGAACTGCCTCAATTCTTCGTGGCATAGATTCAACAAGGTGCTGGAAGCATTCCTCAGGGAGTTTGGTCCATATTGACATGATGGCATCACATAGTTGCCACAGATTTGTCGGCTGCACATCCATGATGCGAATCTCCCGTTCCACCACATCCCAAAGATGCTCTATTGGATTGAGATCTGGTGACTGTGGAGGCCATTTGAGTACAGCGAACTCATTGTCATGTTCAAGAAACCAGTCTGTGATGATTCCAGCTTTATGACATGGCGCATTATCCTGCTGAAAGTAGCCATCAGAAGTTGGGTACATTATGGTCATAAAGGGATGGACATGGTCAGCAACAATACTCAGGTAGGCTGTGGCGTTGCAACGATGCTCAATTGGTACCAAGGGGCCCAAAGAGTGCCAAGAAAATATTCCCCACACCATGACACCACCACCACCAGCCTGAACCGTTGATACAAGGCAAGATGGATCCATGCTTTCATGTTGTAGACGCCAAATTCTGACCCTACCATCCGACTGTCGCAGCAGAAATCGAGACTCATCAGACCAGGCAACGTTTTCCAATCTTCTATTGTCCAATTTCGATGAGCTTGTGCAAATTGTAGTCTCAGTTTCCTGTTCTTAGCTGAAAGGAGTGGCACCCGATGTGGTCTTCTGCTGCTGTAGCCCATCTGCCTCAAAGTTCGACGTACTGTGCGTTCAGAGATGCTCTTCTGCCCACCTTGGTTGTAACGGGTGGTTATTTGAGTCACTGTTGCCCTTCTATCAGCTCGAACCAGTCTGGCCATTCTCTTCTGACCTCTGGCATCAACAAGGCATTTCCGCCCACAGAACTGCCGCTCATTGGATGTTTTTCTTTTCGGACCATTCTCTGTAAACCCTAGAGATGGTTGTGCGTGAAAATCCCAGTAGATTAGCAGTTTCTGAAATACTCAGACCAGCCCTTCTGGCACCAACAATCATGCCACGTTCAAAGTCACTCAAATCACCTTTCTTCCCCATACTGATGCTCGGTTTGAACTGCAGGAGATTCTCTTGACCATGTCTACATGCCTAAATGCACTGAGTTGCCGCCATGTGATTGGCTGCTTAGAAATTAAGTGTTAACGAGCAGTTGGACAGGTGTACCTAATAAAGTGGCCGGTGAGTGTATATATATATATATATATATATATATATATATATATATATGATTGTGATTATAATGGTGGGTGTGGTTACGGAGCAGCAGAGCACAGCAGAACAAGACAAGAAACACCGTTGATATTTTTAATCCTGGAGTGCAGTGAAACACTACCTGGTGTTAAAGAGTAATTCTGTTTTTTCAACCTGGACTCTACTCTAAATGTCATGCATTTGTGTCTAAGTGGCTGATGTGAACAAAAATCTTTGAAATTGGTCCAATTTTAAGCGTGAACGTTGTAACAAGCAGCCGTGAAAGGGGCTGCAATGTAATCCAGTAGGGCAAATGTGCATCGTCAATGTCCATCCACTAAAAGTACTGTTTTTGCCACTAACAGGCTTTGATTATTATTGTAAGTGTCTGACAACATTATGGAACGGACCCCTACAGAGAAAGGCTGGAAAATCGTTTTGTCTGTGCTTTCTAACGTGATGTCATTGTGCTAACCGAGCACCGTTAGCCTTTACAACAGAATTTACAGTATTGACATGTGTTCCATGTTCTATCCGGTCCAATTAACCCCTGTGGAGTTAAAGATGAGGACTACACTTTGACAGCAGTCTTTTTTGTGAGCATTACATGTGTGTTTGAACCTTTTTCACTGTGATGATGATGATCTCTGCAAACGTGATGAGGATGTCTCTAGATAATACACATAATTTACTGCAGCCAACATTAAAATGAAAAGTATGAGAGTGTGTCAGGGCTATCACTGCGATCCTCCTCTCCGCTGCCGCCTCATGTCTTTACCATCATCCCACCACATCATTATCAGTTTTTGCATTTGCCTCTAAAGTCCTTGCAAACCCTGTGTCGACAACGGGCTCTTCTCTTTGCCCGCCAAAAACCCTTTCATGAGTCCTCTATGCAAATCACTCTCAGCCTTTTTACCAGAATGATTTTCACAGGGATGGCGCCGAGCCGCTCACTGGCAAACTAGTCAGAGGGCATTTGTTCCATCGAGGTTTCATGTAAAATGCAACAAGGCATGGAGTACAAAGACAGAGGAGTCAGACCTGCGGTGCATGTCTGCCAGACGAGCCCGGCAACAAGAGCACAAGAGCACCGAGTGCTGGGAAAGATTTAACCACCCGCTGCTCCACAGAGTAACACTGGCGGAGACGGAGCAAATTAGCCAACCACCTTCCCTGTGGGAGTGATGGGAGCGCGGCCTTGATTGAACTTGAGTGGTCTTTGTGTTAGATGAATTATGGAGGCAGGCTAGTTTTTTCCAAGACAGCTGAGCAGGAGATAAAGTGCAAATATCATGAAGTGGGGTTTTATCAAAGTTTTATTTGTGTATGCTAAAGCTCTAAAATTCACTCTGAAGCTGTTCTGTTGTTGCAAGGCGAGCGGGCCCCTTTGGGGCGGACAAGACAGAACATTGCTTTAGGATAAATGTTTTGATCATGACAGGGAGGCACTCCAGGGCTGCGTGCAGGAGACAACTGCTTTTTGACTGAGGGCATACAGTGCTAACAATATATGGATGTAAAATAAATGAATGTGAGGGGGGAAAAAAACACAGTCATCCCAGAAGTCCTAATTTATTGTGTGAGTATTAAATATAAGGCACTAAATGATGCAAAGGCTAAGAGCTTTTTTAAGAGTAGTTACAGTCAAAGCTTAAAATACCCTGCAGTTAAAAGTTTGATAAAATAGTATAGGTAAAACATTATGTTAAGAGTCCATAAATGATTCCAAATTCATGCATGACTTAATTCTTGTAGTACTTCATGATCTATCAGGATTGTACAAGAGTTAATATTATCTCATGCATGACTTAATTCAAGAATACTCTGCCTGCAGTTAAAGGGACCGGCCAAAACTGACCTCTCTAGGGTACGGACTATTTTTCTGTTAGGCAAGTGTGAAGGACCAAGCTGGCAGGCATGAGGAGTCATTAAGTAGGTTTTAAAAAAAAATGTGGATTTTTATTTACAAAAAAAATTATAATAATTTACAGGGCCCATAAAAGAAGTCAACTAAACAGAACTTAACTCAGGAATCAAAACCTTAACATAAGATGGACCAAACAGACCTAGACAAACTACACAGACCTAACAAGACTGGGGAAACTTATATAGTGGCTGATCACTCCATTCTGACACAAAGGGGGTAGACACACACATTATATAGACACACATTATATATATATATATATATATATATATATATATATATATATATATATATATATATATATATATATATATATAGACAAACCACAATAAAGGATAAATCAATCAAATAATCATAATAAAAGTATACCTAGCAAAGAAAAGAACACAACTCAAAAATTGAATACTCTGCCACCCCCATGATATGGGGAAAACATGGCGCAGTCCAATTATCCATTCCCTATTGATATAGCTTAGAGTCAATTAGAGGCCCTTTTGTCTGTTAGCCAACAATCCCCCAGCAGCAACTCCTCAGGAACTGGTAACTCAAAAAGAACGGTATTAATTTCACAGAATGTAACTTAAATGAAGATGATGAACCTGAAATTAGCTAAATTGACAAACTAAATGTGTGCACCCAAATGGAAAACTAAGTCAAGTAACTAATACAACTGTTTGTAGATCTAAAGTGTGTCCAGTTATTTATTTTGCATAATGTGTAATGTGCTCAAAACAAGAGTCACCACCGTGAGTAGTTGTTTTTTTCCATGTGTGGCTGCTAGTGCGGCCATCACCGTAAGCAATGTCACATTTTCACACCTTTTGAGTTGGAGAAAGTTTCCTTTCTTTTTAGTATTACCCCAGTCAAGAAGGTTGTGTTTTTGGTTCAGGTGGTTTGTCTGTCTGTCAGCAGGATTAGGGGTAAAAAAAAACTGCTGGCCCAATTTTCATGAAACTTGGTGGAAAGGTAGCATGGACCAAGGAAGAGCCCGTGGTCGAGCCCCGAGGTCTGTGCTTTCTGGATGTGCTTTGAGTCTATATATATATATTAGATTTGGGCACATTATCCTAAGCTGCTGCCATGTCAAGCTTGTTAAGGACCATCTGAGAAGCCGTCATTGGAACCAGTTTGGGAAAGGGAGACACTTTCAATAAAATACCTGGCAGGTGACTGGATGAACCACATGTCTATTAAACTCTTGCAGTAGCCAGTTGGTAGAGCATAAACATATTTTACATTGAGGAAACCATTCCGACCTCTTTTAAAGGAACACCAATATAGTTACCAATTAGTATGCGGTTAGAAGATGGCTGTGTCTCATGTGACCTTGTTATTTGTACAGCCTGTGACTATACAAATCACAACATGTAAATAGGAACACGTTGGAGTTGTCACTTTTTGGAAGCAGTAGCTAGTTAGAACCAGTTACCTGCAGCATATTTGCTAGGCTAAGCTAATGCTGGGGGCGTCAGAGTTCCAGCCTGCACGGAGGTGAGAAAGGTATGTATGGACTTGTCTAACTCTGGGGGATACGGTGAATATAAAGTCCCAATAAGTCGGTGTGTTCCTTTTAATGAAGAAATATTCTCCAGTTATGACACAACTGATGCAATTGCAGCATCTATGCTAACCTCTGTAAATGGACTGTTCATATATAGCGCTTTTTTTTGTCTCGACTACTCAAAGCACTAACATAGTACAGGAACCGTTCACACACATTCATACACTGTGGCCGAAGCTGCCGTACAAGGTGCCACCTGCTCATCAGATAAACACACATTTACACTCCGATGGGGCAGCATCGCGGGCAACTCTGGGTTCAGTGTCTTTCCTAAGGTCACTTCGACATCAAACCACCAACCTTCCGATTGGCAGGCGACCGCTCTACCACTCAGCCACAGCCGCCTTTTGTAGGAGCCGCCATTGTTTGGTACAAACCGCTGACCAGCGCACACACCTCAACCACGCCCGCGCTGCCAGCAGCTCCTCACAGGACGCTGATGGGTCTGAACTGCTTCTGGTTCAGACTCAAACGCAGTTCTTGAAGCCTGACAAGATGGGTTTTTGTGGTTTTCGTGTGGTCTTGTGATATCTTGAGACTCTAGCTGACGTGTACGGCAAACATTTGCCAGCCACCTAGGCTTTTACAGTTTGCCTCTTTTCATTCCATTTCAATATTTACTGTATATTGGTTCAGTTTACATTCATGCTAATGTTTGAGTCTTACCAGAAATTGTTTATTTTAGTTTTTCCCATTACCTTAATGTAACCTCCCTTTGCCTTTGGAGTCTGGGTTGTAGCATTCAATAAAAAAAAAAAACGAAAGAATTCTCTCTCTCTATAATGCCACCATACCTCTGATAGATAAGGGCTCTGTTAGCAGAACTAATTTACAATGCTAATTTCACATCCCTCCTGAGCACAGTGAGGAAATTAGCAAAGCAAATTTACAGTTCAGATATTATGCCCCATCAGTGTGTGTTAAGCGGGTCTGGACTCAGGTCTAGTTTTTAAAAATATCATGGCTCATGACAGGAATATTCTTCTGCTGTAATAGCTTGGAGATAAATGCAACTGCACATTGTATTTAATTAATTCAACTGAATTAACCTGGAGTCGGCACGTCACTGGGACCTGATTGGCTGGCAGCTCTTCCAGTGATCGGTCAATAAGGTAAACCTCCCGATTTAAGGCTTTCCATTTCAACTGCTAAAAAAAACTGGTCAAACTGAACACAATCCCTGTGTGTGTGTGTCCCTGCAAATGCAGGGAAGCGAATCCTAGACTAACGATGTAAGCTACATCAGTCCATATTTCAACACAGAATACGTAACAGCAGGTCGACAAGGCCAGTCTACCAAAGGCTGGTCACTGATGACAGAAGCTTAAGCACAGCAATGCCACTGAAACGGTATCCCCTCCATCTTCTGGCCACCAGGGACAGAACTGGACTTAATGAGACACTAAATATGTGGGCTGGAGAAACAATTAAAGGGTAAAAGTAATGACTCCATGCATGTTAGAAACTACGAATACCAACTTTTGCCTTCTAACAGGCAATCAAGAGTCCCTTTATTTAGTCATAACAGGCTCAAGAACTCTTTATTCATCAATCTATCCTGTTGCTAAACCAAAATCAGTGGGCTGCCAGAAAAGATCTGGATCCAAGGACATCATGAAATATGTTTCTTTGCCATGGCTGTTGATGTGTCTTCTTTGTACTGTGTGTGTAATTGTTGTCAAACTTTGTGTGTAATCTTTTTTTTTTGTGTGGGACAACTGGGAACGCAAAATGAATTTCAGTTTAAACTGACAATAAAGTAGCATTGTAACGTAATAGTGCACTGTTGGGTAGGTGTATGGGGGGGGACTGCCACTCACCGTGATGGACCACCCCCTTCAGGCCGTGGATTATAGGGTCGACAGCAGGATTGTCCTTCCCTCCCACCTGAGGAACACAAAAAGGAACAAAGCATTATGTAAAGCAGACATGTAACATGTTTGTATCTTTTTCTAGTAAGCCTCAAAATATTGTACTATCTGTGCATGCCGCAACAAATTATACTGGCATGTTTATTTTAAGATTAATTGGTATATTTCATTTTTGTATTTGTGTTTTGTGTAGAGTATTGGATTAAGTACCTGTTATAAATTATACCCTCTGCTGCTGAAGTGACTCAATTCGCTGCATGCATGAAGTGTCCACTTATCTAACCCTACATGGCGCACACATCTATGGAAACTTTTAACTGGACTAACATGGATAAATATATTTGCATGTTTGGTGACTTATTCTTATACCTATAGTACAGTATGTAAATGGTGCTAAATGTGATGAAAGAAAAGGGGCGATTAAAGTGACAGAGAAATGTTGGATGAGATGCTGAGAAAAAAAGTGCAGTGTAATAGGGGAGGAACGAACAACAGCAATCAGCAAGCAATGTTACTATGTGATGTCATAGTAACATATGTGTTTTCATTGTCTTCATTTTGTTATTGTAGTCATGGATTCTGGAAAATCAAAAAAAGATATCAAAGCGAACCAAAACAATACCGTAACGGCTAAATACACCAGTGCCTTTCCCTTAGAAATATACATGGCAAAAATGATTCATGTGACTGTTTTCGGATCTGCCACCGGTTTGAAATTATTTGCTACGGGTGGTTCTGTGGGTTGCATCATCAACTGGCTCGACAGTGTTTGCTAAAAATGTACATACAAACATGTACGTTTGGTTGCTTAGAGATGACTTCAAGTCCCAGTGACGTGTTCTGTAGGACCCGTTTCATGGACACACTGTTTTTACACAACAATAGTTTGTATCCAAATGCAAGATAAACAAAAATCATTTGCTTAACCTCCCATGGCATGGAAATTTCAGTTTATGAGGTTAAGGTTTTTTAACATTAATATGAGTTCTCCCAACCTGCCTATTGTCCCCCATTGGCTAGAAATGGCAACAAGTATAAAACACTAAGGGTCATAAGGGACAAGGTTACCTCCCCTTTCTCTGCTTGGCCCGCCCAGAGAATTTGGCCCAGCCATGACAAAGAGACATCATGGCTTTCAAACGAGCAAAGTGGCAGTTGGTCAAGGCCACACCCCCAGCCTCCACTTTGTCCCCCCCTCTCCTCCTCAAAACCTACAGACTCAGAAATAGGACATACTAAGGAAAGCTCATTGTGGGACTGGCTCTAGTGACTGTAATTCTGCACCAAGGCTGAATTTTAGTAAAGAGACTTCAGATAAAGTATTAGGGGACCACTAAGGTCTATATAAAAAGAGACTTTGGATACAGTATTAGGGGACCACTAAGGTCTATATAAAAGAGACTTCAGATACAGTATTAGGGGACCACTAAGGTCTATATAAAAGATACTTCAGATACAGTATTAGGGGATCACTAAGGTCTATATAAAAGAGACTTCAGATACAGTATTAGGGGACAACTAAGGTTTATATTAAAAAGACTTCAGATACAGTATTAGGGGACCACTAAGGTCTATATAAAAGAGACTTCAGATACATTATTAGGGGACCACTAAGGTCTATATAAAAGAGACTTCAGATACAGTATTAGGGGACCACTACGGTCTATATAAAAGATACTTCAGATACAGTTTTAGGGGACCAGTATAGTCTATATAACAGTGACTTCAGATACAGTATTAGGGGACCACTACGGTCTATATAAAAGCACCCAAAGAGCACCCTCTCACAAGTTGGCAGCAAGAGGGAGGGAAAAAAATTAACAACTCTGACCACCTGACTAAATGGGAGGGGGTGACTTACTAGCCCTTCTGAGTATCAGTCGCTCTGACCTCTGACTACCAAATTTGGGACTGAAATGGGAGGTATAGAAAAGCCAAGGAGCCTTTATGCCAATGAAGAGTGGGCACTTGAAGCACCGCTTCTCCAAAGCCCCTACAACGCTAACACCATTGCATTGCACGGCTGCTCAGCATTACAAAATCAATGGAAACTACCACTAGCCACTGGTATTAGCTACATACAGCTACAACAACAACAATTACTACTAATGGCATATCAAACATTATTTATTTATTGCATTGTATATATATTACATATTTTTTTCTTAAATGTATATACTTTATTTGGATACGTTGGTTATGTTTCAACTTTATACTTGTAGTAACTGTTGTTATTGTGTTTTCAATTCCTGGCACATATTGCAGAATTGACAATAAGGTTGATTTCACTTATGGTACAGATATAATCAAACTGCAGCATATGTAAAAGCAGTCACAGCATGTCCAGAGCATTCTTTTTTTTTTTTACTTAGTGGTTATTGAGGAGGTGTTTTAGATGTTTTAGACACTGAGAAACAGCTTCTTGTGAATAATCCAAACTTCCGCTAAGCCACTGCCAGCGTCCTTATCCAACGTGTTGCATGGACAGCTGAGAGACCTGCAGAGGCTGCTGTCATGCCTCCCTCCCTTCCCTACACTCTCCACAACCTCTTGTCTCCAGGATTTGGAAACACACACTTGTTGTCTCCCTGGATTTCATTGGGATTTGTG
Source organism: Percina caprodes (assembly GCA_013375575.1). NCBI lineage: Eukaryota > Metazoa > Chordata > Actinopteri > Perciformes > Percidae > Percina > Percina caprodes. The sequence continues at coordinate 304,931 of JABXJD010000243.1, read as the reverse complement.
CTTTTACTGCTTGCCTGCTTGGACCATGGCAAAAGCACATTGAACAAAACCCAGCCGGGTCAATTTCTGTGCTTTTATCAAGCACTTAAACAAATCCTATTCCAGAGAAACACATTTTTGTGGATTATATGTTTCACAATTTCATATAATTTCCTTAATCGGTCCCAAAAAAAAAAAAACATTGGATTTGTCCTATTTACTCGCAAAGCTGTGCGACACAAAAATGTTAAGGTGTGCCATGATGCATGAAGAGCTGATTATGGGGGCAGCTACATCCTCCAGGTGCCGGGACTGGCTGCTAGATAGACTGTCCCTGCCGCTCACTTCCAACTTCTGATTGGCTGTTTGCCCAGGAGAACAGCATCGCTTCCTTCACTGGGTTACAGGTCTTCTTGGACAAAAGCAGCACATGTTGACCTAATGTATTATCTCTCCCAGAGCAGCTTTTATTTAATCTCATTTTGGAGGTTTTGTTAAGGTGCTGCCTATTCACTCATGGTGACTCAGCAGTTCACACATATCAGCTTCTTTGTTGGGTGAAGCTTTGGTGACATGATCCAGATTGTTCTTGCCATCAACAAAAACAGTGTTGTGGTTGCTTTTAAAGGTACGACTACTCTAATAGCAAGCATGCCCTACTTCACTTAATATTACATTTCTCCTAAATCCACAGTCTCTTTCCAAATGAATTGCAGGTGAACGGCAAGTGACTATCAACAAAAGCGCCAAAAAGTACCATAGCAATTGCCATGTCATTCAAGGCTGTAGGTTTTGTTTCAACTTTGGGGGGGGTGCACATAATAACGGAGGTGGGTTGTACCACACAAAATAAAAATGTCTAACGCTTTTGGTGAATCTTTCTGCAATACCTTACAAATGTCTTTATTTATGTAAATTATTGATTATTTCCTGGATTGTTATAACATTTCTGCATATTCAAAATACCACACTTGTTTCGGGATGTTGTTTTAGAAATCATATACATCTACAACAATGAATCTATTCAATTAGAGAATGAGACCTTGTTAAAGCCATAAGTTTAAATCTATATGCATCTCTTTATTTCCCACGCACGTGCAATGTTCTTTAACCCGATGTATCAAAGGAGACATAAGAATTTTGACAATTTTGAGCCCCCTGAATGGTGATTTTCCACCTAATTTGGGTAGTGGGTTGTCTTTCATATTTTTCTGAGGGGGACACATCTCCCTTTTCTAAATATTAAAGATTAGGCCATCGTGGCTAAGAAATTCCTGACATTACAAGTCAAATTACCCGCATTCCCAGGATGGTATGTTTCTGCACCGGAGACAAAAAAATCAAATTTTGGGGAAAACCATAAATCCTTAGTTATTACTAATCCGAGCTCGGCTACCCCGAATGGTGAAGTAACCCTAACATTGCATGCCACTGAGAGGTTCCTGAAGTGATGTTGCTGTATGGGTTTCTCTTATTTTTCCTTGGCAGTTCAAGGGCTCCTATCCCCCTCCAAATGCATCCTGGCCATTCCCTTAGTATCCTGATAACAATGTTAAAAGCAAATATTAATGTCAGGCAGAAATAAGGTCTTTTATCTGGCTGTCTGACTGTGACATTGAAGAGTGTTGAGACACATTGAGCCAAACAAAGTTTACAGTATTTAAACTTTTATGAAGAGCTAAAAAGCAATAAGAGACTCAAGAACCCAAGTGAAACACTGAACGAGAAAGTAACCTAAGGGAAGAAAAAAAGTTTAATTGTGGCAATGTTAGACACAGTTTTTAACTTACCCCCATCCAAACACACACACACACTCACACACACACACACACAGCGTAGTCATTTCAAATAGCAAAAGAAGTTAATAACTGGAACTGCAATAAAGAGCTTGTTTTTGGTACAAGGCAAGACAGAATGTGGGTGAGGAAAAAAGTGCGCGTATAAAGGGAAAGAAAATCAAGAGAAATAAAGGCGGCCATGTAGACACAGAGAGAAAATGACATACAGAGAGACAGAGAGGAGAAGAGAAAGAAAGGAGGACAGAGGGAATTAGCGTTTCATTATTAATGTTTGTCTCTGAAAGCCCACAGGCTCGTCCCCTGAGATCCTCAGCCACATCACAATGTCCTACTCTCTCTCTTTCTACCCCTTTATCCCTCTTCAAATCCCGCACCGCTCGCTTTTTCACATCATTCCTCCCCATAGCTCCATATTCCTCTTTCTCTCCAGGGACAGGCCACTGCAGTGACAAGTCAGAAAAAAAAGAAACGGTGGTACAATGTGACATGTCGTCATATTTCTCTCCTTAGCAACTTTTCTTTCTTTCTCATCGCCTGTCCCTTCCTCCCACTGTTATCCATCCAAGATCCCTCACTATGTATCCTTTCTCTTTTGACTTCCTTCACCTTCATCTGTGTCTTACAGAGACTCAACCTTTGGCAGCACTAACTGCTGATATATTAATGGTGTAATGGATGGTAATGGTCAGACTTCCTTCAAAGAAGACACATTAGAGTGCAGAGTTACTAATTACATCTTCTCTCATTGCCAGACCTTCCTGCACAGCGCTGCACAACAAGGTCTGGCTAGTCCACACAGCATTCTGGGATGGGAGAAAAACATGCTCTGGTTTATTGGCATTTCTTTAAACCAATCACCTAAATGCCAGACGGAGCAATGGTGCCTCTGCTAAATAGCCTCTGGAAGGAACTTGTTTTGGTGGAACACGTGTGCGTTCAAAAATTGTTTTAGTCCTTTAACAGAAAATTCTGATTGGACAGATAGTCTAGCTAGCTGTCTGGATTTACCCTGCAGAGATCTGAGGAGCAGTTAACCATAGTCGTCATAAATCAACCAAAGTTTAAAAGAGGCCACCTGAACAATCCTGTCTAGCTAACTGTACAAACCTGTACCAATATGTTATAAATGCCTAGTAGAAGGTTTAGCTTGCATAACTCTTACAGGGTTATTTTCCTTCACTGTCTGGATTTACCCTGCAGAGATCTGAGGAGCAGTTAACCATAGTCCTCAGAAATCCACCAGAGATTAGAACGCCAACCCAAAGAAAGAGGAAGGTGACGGACATCTGGCTGAAAAATGGAGGTCATTTGGCAGAATTTCCTGTGGCACCTGAACAATCCCGGTAATGAAAAGTCGTTGATATAGATGGTGGAAAACACAGAGTAGGTCCGCCAAGGAACTCAAGCAAAGATTTTTCGTTTTAGAACTGACTAAAGGAGAGCTGGCCGCTCTTACAGGCAAAAGGAAAATAGTCTTCTGATTATTGCTTACAGCAACACAACAGACTAGTCTTATGGTCATTTAATGTAGATATTGTGGTCATTGTGGTCATTCTTAGGTCTAGACTAAGACATAATGGGCTTTTGACATTTTTAGATTCAGACACTGGGATTGTGGGCCTTTTGTTTGTTTCTCTAGTGGGTCTCTAGACTCAAAATAGATTGGGGCTTCCAGAAATTGCTAGGTCCAGATTAAAGGAGACTGACCTTCTTGTTATTATTAGACAAGTCTAAATGGTACTATCATTTCTTGCTATTCTTTAACCTCGGCTACAAAAGACTGGCAATTCTTAAATCAAGAGAATGGATCAATAACCTGTTCCCATCCCCAACTCATCAGATAATGATTTTTACTGCTTGGTCAGTGGGTCTCAGTGCCAGATACCGATGCAAAAATCCCTCTTTAGTGTATGGAAGTATGTGGAAGTAGTATTAGGAGCAACAACGGTAGCGTGTAGTATACAAGACCGAAAATCCGCATGTGTAGGTAGGTTGGGGAGGTGGATGGGTCAAACAACACAGGACTTTCACCCGGGAGACTGGGGTTCATGTCCCATTCTTGTCCCGCATGTCACTTAAACGAACATTTTGTAACCCCAACTACCATCTTTTCCTAAACCTAACTGTCCGGTTGTAATGCCGCATGTCAGTCATGACTGATGCTAGATCAGTCCCGACCCAGAGCATGAAAAAGAGTCCAAGAGTCCTGATCAAGTGCAAATTGGTTGAAAGCCCCACTGCGTGTGACTGAGACGCTATAGGAGACTTTTTGCGTCAGTAGCAAATCCCAAAGGCAGCTGAACGCCATGGGAGTGATTATGTGATGGGATCAACCAATCAATGATGGACTTAGACCAAAGGAAACAATACATTAAAGCTATTCTCTGAATTAGAGTTGAATGATTCAAGAAAGTCATTGTAAAGTCATGTGTCAAAGTCGTCTTCATCGCATGGAAACAGCATGCTCAGTGCTATGCTTATGTTAGTCAGACAATCAAACCTTGATGTGTCTGTCCTAGGAGGTTAGGCCTCCTAGTCATTCATACACTAAATTGAGACAACTCAGTAGGTGTAGACTAAAGGAAAATGAGCCTAAATAGACTAGATTTATTTAGACAAGATGAGTTCAGGCCTTCTGGATATTCTTAGATCTGGGCTAGAAGAGACTGGGCCTTCTGGTGATTCTTAGAAATAGAATGATAACACCACATTGAAATCTTGCGTAACATCACTGAGTCAACCAGTTAATCATATCTTACTCACATTAAACAGCATGTGTGTTCACATGAGCAACTTTCATCTGTGACGCTGATAAGCTAGCTGATGATGCGATCATAGTGTGAGAGAGACTCTTAAAGTTGTTGGTTTTGATGGGTTTTGAAGATGAGAAGTATACGCAGCTTGACTGAAAATGTGAAGCGAAGCATTACTTCTGAATTGTATGCAACATTGCTAATGCTGTCAGTGCATTTACTTTTCATATGCGCCCTGGAGATATATATCATGTATGTCACCGTTTGATGAAATGATGTTGCATTTCTTCTTCCGTTCCATTATGTGAGATTGTTGGTATACTTTTATCATACCCACAACATGAAGCAGGCTTCAGTTCACAATGTTGTATCGGTTTAATAAAAGGATATACACACAAACAATGGTTCCATTAATGTAGATGGTGCATAGAAAGACATGAAAGAAACTCCGAAGAGCACAAAAGGGTTGGTTCAAGGTTGGTTCACACAGTCAGGTAAACAATGATGCAATTTATGATAGAATAGAAGCGATGAGAGAGGCTTTCTTTAGAATTCTACTGAAATAGAATAAAAAAATTCACAACATAAAGTTAGACATCCCTAAATGATTCAGAATCCCTTTTGGTCTCCCTTTAAGCATTATAATGTTGCAGACATGGACACAATTTGGTTTCAATGCCCTTGTTGTTTGGCTCATGAAATAATCAAATTGAAAATCAGCATGAACGGATCATGTTTTTTGGGTGAGATGGAGGAGAGTGATGACAGTGGCAGTGGTCTGAGCGATGGTGTGTAATAGGTAGGGCAGCGGACATGCAGGGCAGGGACAGGAACATTGCCTTTCATCACCCCGTAAGCGTGTAGAATAAAAACAGTGTCGATTTAAACAATATTAATGAGATATTTTCTGAAATCCATGGGGGAAAAAAAGACTGACAGCAAATGACATCTTTGGCTAAAACCTGCTGAGGCTAATGTTTCCTCAAGTAAGGTGCACTGTGCAGAATTGGAAGTAGCTCAGTGGCTAATTACCATCATTGGGGGCTATTGGATTAAGAGCAGAATGAAGTGGTCTGTTGTCGCGCATGTCTTCAAACCATACCTTTCATCATGCTGTTCTTACTCCTGCTGAGTGCCTTCCCTTTGACACTGCTACCTTTAATGTGAAGAACAGCCCCCCAAGCATGGAACCAATTCAAATGATCCTCAAGGTTGCCTAGGAATGGAAGCATCCAGGACTATTCAGCTTTATTTTATTTATTTATATTGACTGTATTTCAATACCGAAGTCATGTAGTGCTAGTGAAACTTGGTTTCCATTAAAGATGATCCGATACCATTCTTTGATTCCCGACACCGATTCTGATACCTGAACTTGCGTATTGGCTGACATCGAGTACTGATCCGATACCAGTGTGTTATATAGTAGTAGTAGTAGTAGTAGTAGTAGTAGTAGTTTTGGCGCTGTGGCAGACGGCTGCCTTTCCAGTAGCTCTCCAGTTTTTAGCTCTTTTTACTTATTTAAACCTCTTTTTTCTATCTTTTGTAACTCTTTTTGCAAAGATAATGTGTTATATATATATCCCATGGATATTTCCAATCTTAAAATGCAACCAGGAGTCAGCTTTCTCACTTACTCAAGAGGAGAATTGCTGGCTCTGCGCACAAAGGGACGAGTTGGGATACGGCAACCTATCCCGACGGAGCTGAGGAGGAGACCCAGGGGCTGCAAGGCAGGGGCTAAGCTAAAGGCCAAGCTAGCGGAGAATCGGAGGCGCTACAAGCCATCGATTCCCTCTGTAATCATGGGAAATGTGAACTTGCTGCCGAACAAAATCGACGAGCTGTCCGTGCTGAACAACCAGCAGATTTACCGTGAGACCAGCTTGTTCATCTTTACGGAGGCATGGCTAAACCACCTTGTACGAAGATGCTAACGTGGACCTGCTTCGATTCACTGCCGTGAGAGCCGACAGAGACACAAAGGCGAGTGGAAAAAGCATAGGTGGGGGACTCATCATATATGTCAACAACCGCTGGTGTAACCCAGGACATGTCTCCGTAAAGACAGCGTCATGTTGCCTGGACCTCGAGCTGCTAACCTGCTAACCTTCCTTCTTCCTTCCACACACCTCCCCCCTGACACCACCATACCCCAGTCTACACACCTCCCCCAACACCGCAATACCGCCCTCTACACACCTCCTCCTCGACACCACAATACCCCCCTCTACACACCTCCCCCCAACACCACAATACCCCCCTCCTCCTCCTCAATACAATCCCCACCCCACATCACCACAGACCAGGTCAGTGAACAGCTGAGGAAGCTCCGGCCCAGGAAAGCAGCAGGCCCGGATGAAGTGTGTCCAAGACTGCTGAAGACCTGCACTGCAGAACTGGGGGAGCCGCTCCAACGGATCTTCAACCTTAGCCTGCAGCTAGGGAGAGTGGCCACCCTCTGGAAGACATCCTGCATCGTTCCAGTTCCCAAGAAGAACAGGCCCAGCGAGCTGAATGACTTCTGACTGGTGGCACTCACACACCTGATGAAGACGTTGGAGCGGCTCTTCCTCAGCCTCCTCAGACCCCAGGTACAGCACGCCCAGGACCGCCGCAGTTTGCGTACCAGTCAGATGTTGGTGTGGAGGACGCCATCCTCTACCTGCTACGGTTCACTCCCATCTGGATAAGGGGAACGGCACAGTCAGGATCCTCTTCTTGGACTTCTCCAGTGCCTTTAATACCATCCGGCCCCCTATACTCCAGGACAAACTGAACAGTATGGGAGTGGACCCCTACCTGGTAGACTGGATTAGAGACTACCTCACTGACAGGCCACAGTACGTCAGTTTGAAGGACATCATGTCTTACGCTGTGGTCAGCAGCACTGGAGCCCCTCAGACTTCTGTTACAACTCGGAGCTGTGTCACATACAGAAGTACGCAGATGACACAGCTATCGTTGGATGTATCAGGAGTGACAGGAAGGCGGAGTATCAAAGTCTAGTGGGGGAATTTGCTCTCTGGTACCGCATCTGCCTACAGCTCAACACCTCTAAGACCAAGGAGCTGGTCATTGACTTTGGGAGGTCCAGACCAAGAGCCCGACCAGTCCTGCTAGAGGGAGTTGAGGTGGAGGCAGTTCAATCATACAAATACCTCGGGCTGTGGCTGGACAGCAAACTGGACTGGACAACACACACCAGCCACCTGTAAAGGAAGACACAGAGCAGGCTGTACTTCCTGAGGAGACTGCGGTCCTTTAACATCTGCAGCAAACTGCTGTGGATGTTTTACCAGTCTGTGGTCACCAGTGTCCTCTTCTACACTGTGGTGTGCTGGGGGGGCAGCAAATCAAAGAAGGACACCCACAGGCTGGATAAACTGATCAAGCGGGCCGGCACTGTGGTCGGCATGAAGCTGGACTCACTGGTGACGGTGGCAGAGAGGAGAACACTGGACAAACTGCTGGACATTACTGAAAATGCCAGCCACCCCCTGCACACCGTCATCAGCACCCAGAGGAGCCTGTTCAGTGGAAGGTTGTTCCTTCCGAAGTGTCGGACCAACAGACTCAAGGACTCCTTTGTCCCTCATGCCATCAGACTATACAACTCCTCACTCAGGGGGAGGAGGAAATAGGGCAGAGGGGACAATACATATGCATATACACATACACACACACACACACACACACACACACACACACACACACACATACATACCCAGACTTGCACTGACACTTTTTGGACTATAATATTTATGGTTAATGTCCTTTTACAACCAAATGTTCCTTATTATTATTGTTATTATTGTTATTATTATTATTGGTATTATTATTATTATTATTATTATTTTTCTATACACTGTCTTTTACTGTATTTCTTGCAAAAACTGATGCTTGAATTTCAATTTCCTTGCGGGAGTCATCCCAAAAGGATTAGTAAAGAGAAGTCAAGGTCTAAGTCTAAGTCTAAGTCTATATATTTTATTATGTTTTAACAACTGTATAGTACTATCCCTGTATGGATGTGATATGATGCAATGTTGTTGACAGCCTGGCTCAGGTTAAACTCTTTGTGAAACATGAACAAACACAAACAATGAATGCCACAAAACATTCTTATATTATCCAGTTTGACAGTCAGCTATAACGGAAAAATAACTAAATAAATAAATAAACCAATTTAACGTAGATTTTTATTAGGGCTTTATTAGGTGGTATCAGATTGGTGTATAAACTCCAGGACTTCCTGATACCAGCGTTTTAGTTTGTATCGGAGGTGATACCAATACAATACTGCAGAATACAGTGGTGTGAAAAAGTGTTTGCCCCCTTCCTCATTTCCTGTTCCTTTGCATGTTTGTCACACTTAAGTGTTTCGGAACATCAAACCAATTTAAACAATAGTCAAGGACAACACAAGTAAACACAAAATGCAATTTGTAAATGAAGGTGTTTATTATTAAAGGTGAAAAAAAATCCAAACCATCATGGCCCTGTGTGAAAAAGTGATTGCCCCCTAAACCTAATAACTGGTTGGGCCACCCTTAGCAGCAACAACTGCAACCAAGCGTTTGCGATAATGTGCAATGAGGCTTTTACAGCGTCCTGGAGGAATTTTGGCCCACTCATCTTTGCAGAATTGTCCTAATTCAGTTACATTAGAGGGTTTTCGAGCATGAACGGCCTTTTTAAGGTCATACCACAACATCTCAATAGGATTCAGGTCAGGACTTTGGCTAGGCCACTCCAAAGTCTTCATTTTGTTTTTCTTCAGCCATTCGGTGGTGGACTTGCTGGTGTGTTTAGGATCATTGTCCTGCTGCAGAACCCAAGTTCGTTTCAGCTTGAGTACACGAACAGATGGTCGGACATTCTCCTTCAGGATCTCTTGGTAGACAGCAGAATTCATAGTTCCTTTTATCACGGCAAGTCTTCCAGGTCCTGAAGCAGCAAAACAGCCCCAGACCATCACACTACCACCACCATATTTTACTGTTGGTATAATGTTCTTTTTATGAAATGCAGTGTTCCTTCTACGCCAGATATACTTGGACACACACCTTCCAAAGAGTTCCACTTTTGTCTCATCGGTCCACAGAATGTTGTCCCAAAAGTCTTGGGGATCATCAAGATGTGTTGTGGAGAAATTGAGACGAGCTTTGATGTTCTTTTTGCTCAGCAGTGGTTTTCTCCTTGGAACTCTGCCATGCAGGCCATTTTTGCCCAGTCTTTTCCTGATGGTGGAGGCATGAACGCTGACCTTAACTGAGGCAAGTGAGGCCTGCAGTTCTTTGGACGTTGTTGTGGGGTCTTTTGTGACCTCTTGGATGAGTCGTCGCTGCGCTCTTGGGGTAATTTTGGGCGGCCGGCCACTCCTGGGAAGGTTCACCACTGTTCCATGTCTTCGCCATTTGTGGATAATGGCTCTCACTGTGGTTCGCTGGATTCCCAAAGCATTGGAAATGGCTTTATAACCCTTTCCAGACTGATAGATCTCAATTACTTTCTTTCTCAATTGTTCCTGAATTTCTTTGGGTCTCGGCATGATGTGTAGCTTTTAAGTAGTAAGTAAGTAGTAAGTAAGGTTTATTTGTATAGCACCTTTCACAGATAAAAAATCACAAAGTGCTTCACAGTAAAATGTAATACAATACCAACAAATACAATGCATAAGACACTTTAAAAACAAATGGAAAAACATAAAAACAAAAAACCATAAAAACCATAAAAACCCCACGTCTAACTAAAAGCCTGTTTGAATAGCAGCGTCTTTAGTTGCTTTTTAAAGGAATCAACAGAATTCATACAACGTAGAAATGTAGGCAATGCATTCCACAGCCTAGGTGCCACTGCTTGGAACGAACGATCCCCTCTGGATTTAAAATGAGTGAGGGGAACAACTAACAGACTCTGACCCGATGACCTCAAACTACGGATCGGAGTATGAAGCTGTATCAACTCAGAGATGTAGTAAGGAACTTGGCCATGCAGAGCTCTAAAAGTTAAAACCAGAATTTTAAATTGAATTCTATACTGGACTGGTAACCAGTGAAGTGCTGCTAAAACAGGTGTGATGTGGGCTCTTTTGTTAATGTGAGTTAAAAGCCTTGCAGCAGAGTTCTGAACAGCCTGGACACGGTAAAGCTCCTTCTTGCTCAAACAGGTAAAAAGACTGTTACAGTAATCTAACCGAGAGGAGATAAAAGCATGAATGATCATCTCCAACTCACCATTTGACACCAGTGCTCTTAATTTGGATATATTCCTTAGTTGGAAGAAACAGTTTCTGACTAATTGTTTTGAGTGGTACTCTAAGGACATCGCTGAATCAAAAACAACACCTAAGCTCCTGAGCCTCGGCTGGATAGACGAGCCTAAGTCAGCAATGTGTTTTTAATCAGAGGGATTTTACTCTCAGGGGCAATAATCAGCGTTTCTGTTTTATCTGCGTTCAGAAGTAGGAAGTTGTCACATAACCACTGTTTAATACTAGTCAAGCAGTTAGTTAAAGAAGACAATTTATGGAACTCAGTTTCCTTGAACGAGCAGTAAAGTTGAATATCATCTGCATACAGATGGTACGATAAGTCACTGAAATGACTAATTATCTGTCCTAGAGGGAGTATATACAAAAGGAACAGGATGGGTCCTAAGACAGAACCCTGAGGTACCCCACATGACAACCCTGCAGTTTCAGACATGATCTGGTTTACATAAACACTAAAACTTCTACCAGAAAGGTAGGATGAAAACCATTTTAGAACTGATCCAGACATCCCAACCAAATCATGAAGTCTATTTATCAGGATAATAGGAGGATCTTCTGGTGGACCTTATTGTGTCAAGCAGCTCCTATTTAAGTGATGCCTTGATTGTGAACAGGTGTGGCAATAATCAGGCCTGGGTGTGGCTAGAGAAATTGAACTCAGGTGTGGACAACCACAGTTATAGTATGTTTTAACAAGGGGGGCAATCACTTTTTCACACAGGGCCATGATGGTTTGGATTTTTTTTCACCTTTAATAATAAACACCTTAATTTACAAATTGCATTTTGTGTTTACTTGTGTTGTCCTTGACTATTGTTTAAATTGGTTTGATGTTCCGAAACACTTAAATGTGACAAACATGCAAAGGAACAGGAAATGTGGAAGGGGGCAAATACTTTTTCACACCACTGTATGTATAATTTGGTGTCTTTTTAACCTTGACTACTTTCAAGAATCAGAGCAGCAAATCAGATATTATAAGTTTTCATCAACAAAAAAAAAGCCATTAGTTCAGTAACTTACAAAAAAGATTTAGTTCATTTGAAGCAAAAGCATTTGCACCAATGTTACCAGAAGTGACACTACTAACAACTTAGCTGTATATCTCACATATATAATAGTAAAATACAAGCAAAATATGTTGTCTGTTTTAAAAGTGTACATAGAGGCCTTATCTGATGTGATGCTCCACATCATTTCTCAGTGCCCTCCAAAACAATTACACAATATTGAAAAATAAATTGGTTTTATGACGTGACAGCGCTGTTGTTAAGGTTTGATTAGGTTTAAAGATAAAAACTACTTGGTTAAGTTCGGGGAAAGATAATTAGTTTGGGTTCAAAGAACAACTTTGTTTGGGTAAGGGGAGCTTTGTCATCATGGTTACACGGATAAACACCTGGGGCCTGTTCTACGAAGCAAGATCAAGATTTATTTCCATTCCCCGGCCTAACCCATCAACCGCGGTTCTACATAAGCTGTGTCCCGGCGGTGGTTATCAACTAGTTCAATCAATCCAAGGTACCCAATCCGGCGATGTGCATGGCCACATACAAGAGGCGGTGTTTGCACAGCATGACCAATCGCAAACATCTACCAGAGTCTTTTACATAAGAAGAGCAAACTATATTTCTACATACAAATGAAGAACACAGACATGGTTTTACAGGCAAAACACAATACAGTCTCTGCTTTCTAAAACAGGAAGGAAAGCTGGCAAAAAACTAGCCAACGCTGTAAATGTGTAAATAACGTTCAGGACCAAGATCTGACCATTATTACACTGGTACTTTAGCCTATTATTATTTCAACGCTTGCAGTGGTAAGCGATCTTAAATCACTTACTACTCGCTATATAGTCCACCGTATAGGGAGTTCACCATTTGGTAGTGCTGTCCAAATATATATTGAGATGTATTATACCCTATTACAAGGCCGTCCACTTTGGGGCCCGAAGGCCAAGTTTGGCTTGTGCTCCCTTTGTTTTGGCCCACCATGGCATTTGACACGCTCATTGTCTCATTTTGAAAGTATTGTAAAATCAAACCGTGCTGACAACGAAACGGAATTGATCTGAGTTTGATTGCAATGTAAAGTACAGTGCTCGTAAACAACCCTATTAAATTATCACATATCATACTGTATATCTACAAAGAATTACAAAAATGCCGGGATTCTTTGTCTCTCCTGCTCGCCCTCCCATGCTGTTTTCTCATATATGAATACGAAGTACTTTGTGGCTGTGAATGAGATAGTGATTTTGGACACAGCCATGGACTTTGTGTACTGTACATATAATGGTCCTTGCATAGCATTCCATCGCTTCCTGTTTCACCCCCTTTTCCATGACAGCAATGTTTTGAAATGTCTTTAGAAATTACTTTATTTTTTCATACTCCTTGTCTAAATAGGTCCTGCAGAATGTGTATGACTCGCATTGAAGGAACTTCAAGAAAGTCCAAGAAAGCTTTTCGTTCCCTCTCTTTACTCTGTTTCTTACTTCTTCTCCCTCCGATGCCTCTCACTTTAAAATTAAATTGAACTACAGATGCCCCAAAATCATGTGAAATGAGACCCAGCGGGATTCTCCTGTTAACGTAAGAAACAAAAAGTAAAAAGCAGAGTGGATATTCTGAGTGATTTACATCCCAGCTGGGCCTCGTTTTTGCATGATGCTGTCTAGCTGAGTGCGTGGAAAACACAGTGGAGGTATGCAGCCGTGTAAATAGGCAAATAAAAGGCCAATGAGAGCTATCTATTTCATTTAAACACCTCAGTGCAGTGCACTGCAATGCCAGGTCATTTAAAAGGGTGATTCCCAAGCTCTGCCGAGATGAGCGTGTCCTGTAGCACCAATGTGATGATCAGAGATGGGAAGTAAGGAAGTACAAATACTTTGGTACTGTAGAGTTTTCTGATATTTTTACTTTACTATTTATTTGTGTGCCAACTTTTTACTTTTACTCCTTACATTTTAACATGAATATCGGTACGTTCTACTCCTTACATTTTACAAAAGTGTCTTGTTACTTTGGTTTTGTACAAGAGGTCGTCATGACGGAGACAACTAGCGGGCAGGCACCACACGGAGAAGAAAGTGAGAGAAAAAAAAAGAGACTAGCTGTCCCGTTGGAGGAGAAGTTAGCTAGTGAGTTTGTTGTTTGTGTTCTTCACCTGTTAGCTAGGTTGCACGTTGCTTGATTGTAATAAAGCATCAACAGAGAGAAGTTGTGTCCGTCCGTGTTATAAGAGACACACCTGGGGCCAAGTTGGAAAGCAGAATCAGCTTTAAATACAGTCCTAATCTAGTCCTCACTAACACGTTTCTAATCATTTCGCAGGAGTTATCAAAACCATATTCAATCTAATTGGATGGGACTATACTGTACGTTACACTTGACACACCACTAAAACGACGCGACAGATTCAGCAACATTCTGCATTCATTTGCATCAAATCAGTGCACACGTTAGCACATAGTAGTCATTGAAAATGAAGAAAACAGAGATCCCAGAGATTGGGCAGACAAAAAGCAAGACATTCTCAATCAGCCTCGGCCTCATCTGAGAGAGATGTTTGAGATAGTAGGCATCAAGAAGGACTCCTGGCACAACTTGTTAATTAATGTCTGTTTAGTAATTCATATCTTATCCTTTAATTTCTTTCCAAAAGCCATATCTGAGCACACACACATAAATGTAGATTCCTTTAAATGTTAAGGGGAAGATTAAAAAAGAGAAACTGGATCTGTGAGTTCTCACAGAATCACAACTGAATTCATATCTCGCTGCTCAGTCAGAATCTTATTAACCTGGAGTCCCAGTTTCTGTCACAATCATCATTACCATCTATGGGATGTTTTAGGCCTTTTGGCAGACATCCATTTACAATGTAGGTAATGGACTTTTTTCCATGTCCTCTAAAGTTTCTCAGCATGCACTCTGGTAACATTCATATGGTCCAGGTAGCTTTGTATAAAAATGGTTCATTCGCACGGCTACTTTTACTTTTATACTTTAAGTACATTTCCAAGCCTGTACTTTGTTACTTTTACTTGAGTAAAGAAGTTAAATCAGTACTTCTAGTTTTACCAGAGTATTTTTTAACACAAGTATCTGTACTTCTACTTAAGTACGGGAAGTGAGTTCTTTTGCCATCTTGGGTGATGACTTAATTAATACATGACACAGTAGCTACAACACACAGCTGCAGAAACACACTGCTCGCCTAGCTGCCAGCGTAGCACGCCCTCATACTCTGCTTGTGACTGGCTAGTAGTCCTTACCTAGGTACTGCACATGTGCAATTCCCAACAAAGATGGAACAGAAGTGAGATGTCTCACTCTGTAGCTAAACACACAGGGTGAAAAGAGGAGCTGCAGCAATGTGCAGTAAAAAAAATGGTGCTTCTTGGAAATTAAACCATGTAAATCTTTTCTCGTCCAATCTTTAAATACAATTATGAACCTGAAAATGAGCACACACACCACTTATTTAAGTCATAAATCAGAAGGGTGGTATACTAAACAAACCCATAGAATGAGTCACGTATTTGAGAACAACATGAGTCATCTGTCAGTAAAGGTAGCATGTGTGGCTCCTTTTCAAAATGGAGTAGGCTTTTTCTGCCATTTTCATCAAGCTGCTTCGAGGTAAGCAATTTCTCCATCTGCCTACTCATCTCTCTCTGCAAATCTTTCCTTTCAAAATGCCTACTAATTTTTTTTCGCCAGATAATTATCACTTCAGTTGACCCCACTGACCTTTCCTTCAACTACACTCTCACGTCAACATTTGAGACAGCGTGAGCACTCATTTAAGAGAGCTTATCAGATTATTTCTTTAAACATAAAAAAATGTCAAATACATATTGTGATAAGGAAATGTGGGGATGGGATCATTCTCTCTGTGGATACTAGGTGGGAAGAGTCCCTGTGTACTTGATTACTGATGACATCAGATGGGAAAGCTGTGTGGCAGGGATGGGAAAAAGGTGTGCTGGAAAAAAGGCTTGAGAGATATTGATCTGCTTTTTGGCTGTGGCATTGGGTCGGGAGATGTGGTAGTTTGTGAAGATAGCAGGCAGGGGGTCCTTTCCTGTGCCAGGAGGGGAGACTGTACCTGTGGATAGGGACTTGGTACTTTCAGCGGACTCTGAACATTTTTTGTGGAAATAATGCATTGGTTACCTTGTTTCAAGCCATTCTAGTGTGGTATAGAAAGACGTAGCTTGATTTGTGCCAGTTGTCATTAATATTCAATGAGATAAGCTGCTTGACTCTGATTGGCTAACAGCTAGCCAATGACAGCCTGCCTATCAGCATCCTTTACCCAGCGCAACTGGGCGATCTCATGAATAGTAATGAGCTCAGACAACATGACGTCAGATTGACCAGCTGTTGTAACTGGCCTGATTTCTCCTCATTTCTTTTCAGTGACTAGAGCTGACAGAGGAGGTAGCAGTTCATTTTCACATTCACCACATAACACACACACATATGGACCTAAAATATTTCAAAAAATGCAAGTAAAAATGGTTTTGTGTGGCAGGGCATTTGGCATAGGGTCCATATCTATATGCAAGCTCATATGTACAGTACCTATGGCTAGATTCAATTTAGAACCATAAATTGTGCCTGAGGTAGCCAAGGGGGCTCTCTGCCTCCCCCTTTTGGTGAGAGGGGTTCTGACCTGCCTACAGCATAGTGGGGTCCTTATTGATTGCGGTGCCTTTTGATATTGGGTCCTATTAATGTGCAAGTTTAATGATTGCTGTGTGTTTAATGCCAGTTCAGCAATCCGTCCAAGTCAATATCCAATCTTACATTTCTACAGTACAGTACAATTTTAGAGAAGCTTGTTTTTAATCAGGTAATTGATTTTATGAACTTACACAATATTTTTTTAAAAATACCAATCAGGTTTTTGGACCAATCATTGCACTAGACAAAGACAAAATTAGTCAAAAGAAAATTCAGTTCTAGTATTACTTGACTTGAGCAATGCTCTTGATACAGTACATCACTGGATTCTTTTAGATAGCATTAACAGTCTGATTAGCTTCTCTCGTACTGTTTTAATCGGTTCAATTGAAAGTGAAAAGATTTTTGTTAGATTGGACGAATGTTCAACTTAAATTTATAAAATCAAATGTGGTGTTCCTCAGGGTTCAGTTTTGGATCCTACACTTTTTAACTTTTACATGCTGCCACATGGAAACATCATCAAGAGGCCAAGCTACATTTCAAAAGTTATGCTGATGGCACAAAGTTTAACAATGTTGATGACTCAGGGCCAATTGATGACTGTTTAAACTGCATTTTTGATATCAAGTTATGGATGGCAGAGAATTTTCTACAGCTCAACCAGGACAAAATTGAAGACTTTGTTAATGATACTAGTGGTATGCACTGGCATTAAACCCTTGTCAACAAGTTAAAAACCTGAGAGTTATCTTTGATTCAGACGTTAGTTTTAACCCACATATTAGAAACGTAACTCAGAATGCATATATGTTGTGGCTGTTCCTCACATTGTCATGAAAGGCTGCAATTGCCCGCAACATTTTAGTCAGTTTAACTGCTCTCATCCATCTTAATCTTCTGTTTTGCAGATTGGCAGTGATGATAAACAGCAATTTAGCAATAACGCTTTCAAATGTCAAAGGTAATTATCAGTAATCATTCAAAGCTTAATGTAACCACATAAACCATTGTTTTCTCTGGAACAAAGCGCAGCCATGCCTACTGGGATTTAGGGGTAAGGCTTTGAAGCTTTGAACCTTTGCTTTTGTTCTCTACACAGTCTTCTTAGTTAATTACCATTTCATTTGAGAATAAATAGTAAATAATCAGTGGTTGTTATTATACAGCGAAATACTGTTGCATTGACAGGGATGACTTTTATGGACAGACAGTATGAATTAGGTGTGAGGGGAAAACGGTATGGAACATAGCATCAAGCAACAGGCGTAGAGTGTAAAACTGATGAAAGCCACAGACTCAAGCATAACATCAGTTACAGCGGTTGCTTGTATGAACTGTGTTGAGATAAAGATGAACTAGAAGAAAGACAGAGCTGTCTTTACATATTTGTCTGCACAAGACAGGCTATACGCAAGGGAGTAAAAGAGAGACGAAAGACATGGAGGAAGAGTGAATGAAGTGAGAGGGGGAAATATTAACTGGGGGGTTAATGGTCCAAGTAAAAGCCCACTTAGGTAACCGATGGCCTGAAATTAACTTTTTATTCATGCCAATTGAGAGTGAAAGAGCTGACAATGATTCCAGTCCCCCCGCAGCTCCACTCAACAGGCCTGAGAGAACTTAATTGGTGACTTTGAGGTGACTTACAGCTGAGGGTCACGTGATTGGCTGAACAAAGGTGGCACCTTGGAGATTAGCTCCCAGCCCAAACTTGCCAAATAGTAGTGTTTTATGGTTCTAACTTTGATAATTTAGCACTGTGTGCTCTTCAGAATTGCTTAATGCAGAATGGCACGCAGGAGAAAGCCACAACGCAGCAATACCGACGCCATTACAGAGAAGCAGAAGAGCCACTTGGAGCCGCGCTTCAGTCAGATTCAACAGGTTTGAGACAACAACGTGGTCAAGCTACCTGCTATTCATGCTCAGCTAGCATCTCAGACTGCAAGTCTTGGCTCTATCAGATCTGACGTGAACACTCTAAAAACTACAGTGGAAAGCAACTCAAGTATTCTTGACAGCCATGGCTATATTCTGCAGGAGATGGAGGCAAAGTTAGCAGACTTAGAAGACAGAAACCAAAGATGCAATATCTGCATTGTCAGGCTGCAGGAGGGATTAGAAGGCTCTAACGCTATTGAATATGTCACGCGTCCCCTCCTTGAATGGCTTCCAGAACTGGTGTTC
The DNA here is from genome assembly GCA_013375575.1 of Percina caprodes. NCBI lineage: Eukaryota > Metazoa > Chordata > Actinopteri > Perciformes > Percidae > Percina > Percina caprodes. Next base: position 286,231 of record JABXJD010000243.1, on the reverse strand, counting down.
AGATTGACATTATGAGAGCTCACCAAGTCCACAGTGGCCGCCCAGAGAAGAACAACACCGCTACCTGTAAACTGATTTTCTACTCAACCACACCGGCTATTCTCCAGGCTGCACGGAAGTACCCAGCACTGTCAGAAGAAAGATTTGTTTTTCCATAGATTACAGCAACTTTACGGTCAAGCGTCGCCAAGCCTTCCACCCCAACATGGGTCAGCGGTTTGGATTCTTTCTTCACGTATCCTGCAACTCTGAAGATTAGAGATGGCAGTCAATACAGGGCTTTCACCTCTGCTGAAGCTGCTGGGAATACGTGAAGCAAGCTGCTCCCCGCCGCCTTCTGGCTGGAAAGAGGGGCAGCACAGTGGAGGAAAACCAGGAGTAAGACAACTGATGAAGATGGTCTTTTGGTTTGTCTTAATCTCTTAATGTGTCCCAGTTTAATTTTACACTTATCTGATATGATTACAGTAACCGTGCTTCTAAATGGCTTCTCTACCTTGTTTAATATAGCCTTCAGGTTATCTAGGTCACCACTAGGCGACTCTCTCCCAACAGGCTGGTTGTTTTATCTTTTCTGTTGTGTTGATAAAAAAAACGAATTTACTTTAAAATTAACTTAGGAAGGAACCACTTGCTCAGCAACCCGGTCATTTTTGGGCCACTTTTCTTTCATGCTGCCATCATGGCTTTCAAACGAGCAAAGTGGCAGTTGGTCAATGCCACACCCCCAGCCTCCACTCTGCCCCCCACCCCATCCTCAAATCTAGACTCAGAAATGGCACACACTAAGGAAAGCTCATTGTAGGACTGGTTGAATTTTGGGAAAGATACTACAGATATGGTTTTAGGGGACCACAAAGGCCTATATAAAAGAGACTTCAGATACAGTATTAGGGGACCACTAAGGTCTATATAAAAGAGACTTCAGATACAGTATTAGGGGACCACTAAGGTCTATATAAAAGAGACTTCAGATACAGTATAAGGGGACCACTAAGGTCTATATAAAAGAGACTTCAGATACAGTATTAGGGGACCACTAAGGTCTATATAAAAGAGACTTCAGATACAGCATTAGGGGACCACTAAGGTCTCTGTAAAAGCATCCAAAGAGCACCATGTCATGGGACCTTTAAAACAGTGAGAGGCAGTAGCAAATTGCATTTCCACGTCTGTCTTTATTTAGAAGAAGCTTTTATTTTATTATATTTGGCGTGCGCTTAATCCCACCTTTATGGATTTTTCCTTTTTCTCAGGTAGACATACATCTATAGATTTTAATTTTGCGTCCCCTAAATTATTCCATTCAATCGATAAAGTTGCTTCCAGTGGCACTCGCCGACCATATGGGAGTTTTTTGCTCCATCACCCTTGACCGTCAGTCTCAGCGTGCTGTTAGATGGCGCGATAATAATCTTACATCACGCAGTTTATAGAAGAATTCCAGATAATTGCAGACATTAATTTTGACTATGTAGAACACCCCAGAACCTTGTGGGATGTTATAAAGGGTTTTATTAGGAGCAAAATTCTGCTCTAATATGCGCAAAGCTAAGTCACTTCAACTGCAAAATCTTGAAGTGAAATCTAATTAACCAGATTAGACTCATTGTTACCAACTAATTTTACGGACCAAATTGCTTTAGAACGATCATTAGTCAAGAAGGAAATAAAATTTATTCTGAAACAGAAATCTGAATTTCTATTTCATAAAACAAGACAGCGTTATTACTTTCACGGTGCTGAAGAAAGTGCTATGGCTGAACCTTGGTCACTCCATGACGTTCTTTTTGCCAATGATTCTAACAAACAGTGCTAGCTACGCTTTGGCCCCATTATCTCTCATTTTATCAACACTTGGAGATTAGCTGAAACATACTGCCATATAGCTTGTAACTGGCACACTTTCCCTCCATTATTCAATAATACAGCACTCCTGATTGGTGGGAGGCCGATAACAGCCCCACAATGGGAACAAAGGGGAGTTCATTGTCTAAAAGACATTTTTAGCGAGGTTGGCTTATTGCCTTTTTCTGACTTGCAGAACACATTCAGTCTACCATCCTCTTTTTCTTTTATCTTCAGTTAAGGTCTCCTCTTAAGGCATACTGTGTTCCCTGGCAGAAGCCTTTGCCTATCCATCCTATTTGGAAGTTATTTACGGTGCAGCCCAAAAACTGTGGTATGGTATCCAGGCTTTATCAGTTGTTAGAGATATCTGGCCGCTCTGCCCTTCCTATTGAGAGGATCTGGGCATGCGATTGCCCAGGCCTGAGTGTTGATCTTGACTGGCATGATGTATGGTCTAACATTCCAGAAGTATCACACAATCAGCAGATTCACTACAGTTTCATTCATAGGACATAGCTCACCCCCATGAAAATGGACCACATGAAAATAATTAACATCCCTTTATGCACTTTCTGCCCAATGAAAGACTAATGAAAGTCTAGAAGTGCTCTCCCATTGGTCTGTTCTTGAATAGTATTGCATCCATAATTTCCACCTTGATTAATGTTACCGTGTGTGTTACTGTCAATGTCTTGATTCTGAGAGATCTGTCAGCCTTTCAGCTCTGTGCGACTCAAAAACGTGCAAAGAAAATGATTACAACCCGAAACAACCCCACGACCTGTGTATGCGCACATGGACCCTTTCTTATTTGGATGTGATATATATAGAACTCTCCATGGCGCGCATAAATGGAGCGCTGGAAAAGACTCTGAACGTGTGGCGGAGCATTGCTGACTCTGTGAGATCTAGGCTGGAGCCCTGTGCTGCAGCCCAAGCCTCTAACTTGCGCAGGTGTTTGGTCTCTTGTCTTGTGTTTGTCTGTGTGTGTGTGTGTGTGTATCTGTTTATGTGTGTGTTTGTGTGTGTCTGTTTCTGCACGTGTTGTTTTGTCTCCCACCCTCCTGTCCGTCTGTGTTTTTTGGCCCTGGGACACTTTCCCATGTCTTCTCATGTCCTATTCCCAGTGTATTGTTTGTAACTGTTAGTATTTTTTGTATGGTTTCTGAATTAAAATTAAAAGAAAAACTTGATCACATCAAAAAATAGGTTTTTCCAGCTCATACTTAAGCCACCTGCACATAATTCGCCCATTTGTTTCCTATAGGGAGAGGAGTGGAGACAACTCGCAAGACCTTTTTGAAGTGCAGTCTCAGCCAGAAGCAATGATGACATATACCTGGGCTGTGCTTTGCCTCTTTGCCTGCACCCTAGGAAGAAGTACTAGTAGTACTGAGTGGAGTATTTTCTGTTAATGTGGTGTGTCTAGTTTGGAAATTAAATGTTCAACAAAATGTTAATTGAATGCTTAATTTTAGCTTTAAAATGTTTTTTCACTCAAGTTTAATAGGCATCCTTCAGCCACATGGTTTGATCAATTTTGATCGTGTTCAATCAAACCCTGAATACTTGTGAGCCAATCGCAAGCTGAAAAATAATGAATGTCATTATGTCTTTACTCATTGTCAGTCGAGCCTCCATGGACTTCACACAGTGGGTTCAGATCCATCTCACAGGTTTCAGCTTAATACGGTTTTCAAAAAAGAAAACCAAAATACTAAGCCCTACAGGTGCTCTGTGAGTCCACAGGACCTAGATTTCCAAGGGCAAATAAACTCTGACCCAAAGACAAACAGATAATGACAGAAGTTAAATTTGGCGGTGAACCCCCATTCCATGAACAATGAAGTACAACACACATACAGGCCTCTTCCTTATTTTTTTCATAAAAGTACACACGCACGAACACAAACAGGCTAGGGGACATATCGGTTCCTACCTGAAAAAAACTGCCATGGCGGCAATGATCCTCTTCTCCGTCAGAGCTGCACTGAGGCTGTCAAAGTCATCTGAGTTGTACATGTAGATTTGCATCTGTGAGAGACAGAAACACTGGGTTAATTCAAATTCAACAAAGTCACTACAGCAAATTGATCTAACTATTTATGTCTCCCTCACAATTTAACAACTGGGGTGTTGGGTCTCTGTAAGTTACAGAGTGTGGTGTAATTTCACACTATGAATGATACTATAAATAAAATTTAATTAAATAAAATGTTACTTAATTGAATTAAATGCTTTAATGGTGATGGTAAGAATACCATGTACGCCGGTATCTTCATAAAAAGTGAATTGGTAATGAATCGCCCTCATGCATGAATCATAAATCAATAATAGCCTAATCAAAGGCATGATCCATGATAAGGAAGATACAGAGAAATATAATGCAAAAGATAAATAGGCAGACATAGAATCCTGTCAACACCCCAGAATTTCACAATGCTGCCCTGTCGTTTGCACCCTGCCTTTATGCAGATGACTGTTTCCCTGCAAATAGTGTTACACTGGCACTGGCTATTTTGTTTTAATTAAGTTATAAGTGGATGTCTCAGCTTTTCCTGCAGTTGAATAGAAGCAAAACAGCGATTCTAATTATTGCTTCTGATAATATACTTGCATTTTCACATAGACTTGTCCCACTATCCTCTGCAACCCAGCAATTGCTGAATTCAAATATTCTACTGCTTGGAGCATTGCCTTCATGTGAAGTTTGGCTCCGTTTTTAAGATTTGAAATTGATGAAAATGCCCACATTGCAGTTTTCCAGTGAGATATTTTATAAGTAATGTGGGAAAAACAAGCTGGCAATAAATTAAATCAACAGCTGGAGTCTATGAAAATGTACTTTTTTTTTTCCTTTTTTCTTCACTATTGACAAAAAACTCAAATTTGATTCATGCTGTTATTATATATATATATATATATATATATATATATATATATATATATATATATATATATATATATATACTACATATATTGAATACATGTTCCTATTTCTTTTAATGTCATGCTTTTTTTTTAAATATAGAAGCTAGGGAAGGCAAGGTTAGTTTGCTCAAAAGCAAGAGTTAGACAACTGGTTAGATTCCCATTACATAGACGTAGTTTCAGCTAGGCACTGCGCACTGTTTTTTTTTAAGCAAATGTGTCTCAACCACACATTTTCACTCCCATCTCGTAAAATATGGATGCTTGGTCAGGTTCCTTTGTCGTTGCACTTGGTTGTCATATAACATATGGTTGGGACTATTGGCGTCCCTTTTGACGCTTTTAGGTTAAGGGAAATGTCGTGGGTGGGCTTACGATTCCGTGACATTCGGGAATAACGGGACAGTTAAGGACACAAGCAGGACACAAACCCCGCTCTCCTGGGTGAAAGTCCTGTTGGAGGATGGTCTGGCAATGTGAAACAATGGATCTGGTGACTTAAGACACAACAGAATAAAAATCGCAACTTGACCCTAACTTTAACACCTTGGCCGCTTGACTTGATATCCTGTTCAGGTCTGTGCTGGCATCCTAAACAAATCAAGACAGTGTATTTAAGATTGAGCCAAAAAAAAACTACAGTGTGTGTTCATAATGAAAGAACATGTCACCCAGTCCAACATAGTGGCTCACCGATGTGTTTTAATACGGAAGATGTTTCAGGCTTTGATTCACACACACAGTACTGGTTAGAGGATACACTCATTGTTAGTTTGGTTCTTGGGATGTTTTTATTTTTTTTTACTACTAAACCTAATTCCCTGAAAATCCATTAAATATTAGTGAGATTATATAAACACAGACATAAAAAGTGATAAATAAAAATTAAATTCTAAATGTCTGTCTGCTATTTGTGTTGAAGAGATAACCAGGTTGCAGCCTGAAGTCAATAATACTGTGAAATGGTCTGGATGATGTGCTCTTGCTCCGTGAAAAACAACGAGAGCACACACACACACACACACACACACACACACACACACACACACACACACACACACACACACAGAGAAAACTGGTCAAACAGTCAGGCACTTTTCGTTGTCATGGTGATATGGAGGCATGATGCATTTGGGCACACAGAAAATGTTGAAATGAAAAAAAGACATTATTGTCCTTCTGTGTTTGTGTGTGTGTGTGTGCGTGTGTGTGTGTGTATGTGTATGTGTGTGTGCATGTATATAGAAACTGTGTTCACATGCAGTGTCTGGAACACCTCTGCGCATGCTAGAAGCAATTCTGGGGTCTTTTTCTTGCCAAGATCAACACTGCTAATATCACTTGTCTTGCATTTTCTCCAATTTGCTAATCCTCACATAAAGAGCCCTGTGCATCGCTGTTTGATCTACTTGTGAAGTAAACAGTTGTCAAACAGCCTGATATAGAGTCTGTTTGGTGAATTTATAGCAGACAACTCAACTGTAACAACACATTCCCCCAAAATGGGTATTGATTATAGTGAATGTGGGGGATTGTGCTTGTGGATGTAGCAGTGAGAGCAATTAAAATCAGTTGATACAAAAAAAAGCAGTATCATGATGATGGCTGCTCTCTCTCACATAGTGACATGGGACAGTGAGGACGTAAGCGTTGACAAAAGACATGATGTTGACTCTGCTGATGATATCAATGCAACATGCAGCCATCTGTTACAGTTAAAGATGAGCAACATTGGGCACAAGAGTCCAGGGGCCCTGAGGCAGCATCATTTAGTAACAGGCCTGGCAGGGACGGGCCGCAGGGTTGTGATGCAGTGTTTGTGTGTCCATTGTGTTACACTCCAGTCTGTTGTGTTGTGTCCGGACTGATCACCTGTTACTTGATTGGCCAACGCAGGGTTGTAGTACTCGCGATCAGTCTTGGTTTCGAGACCACTTTTTGAAGGTCTCGGTCTTGTCTCAAAATTGACCGCATTCTCGGTTTTGGATAAAGATTACTCTGGATTTTATTCCAAGACCGGTCAAGACCACCACTGCAGAGATGTCTCTAAATTGCCTGTGCAGTGTCTAATGTTCTGTATTAATATAATTACTCTGATTGGAAGTAAAACTTCCTTCTTCAAATGCAACCAATTATTAATTTCTAATTTGAAATTTTATACTGCTATGCCCCTCTCCCTGCACCCCATAACACTCATGCCCAAAGAAAGTGAATGTGAAAGACAGGAGACGCTCTGGCACAGGTCTGGTCTTGACATGGTCTCAATCCCTCAATAAAACCTCAACCCCTCAAAGTCTCGGTCTTGTCTCTGTGTTGTTACACTATGATCTTGGTGATGACTAGATCTTGGTTTTGGTGGTCTTGACTCTATATTGTTGCGTTTCTTCAGTTAAAACTGTGTTAACTTTTGTGCTACTAATTTTCTACAACAAATTTAATTGGAACCTAGAAGGAGAGGGGAGGCAACACTGCCCCCCCATCCATTGGGCTGGAGTGCTGTCAATCTGACCATTGTGATTTCCACTGGATCAGAGTTCTGTCACTTGGCTGGCTGTTCTGCCAATCTTCCCAGCCCTTGCCACATGACCAATCAATGTTTCCATGACAACTATCCAAAACTCTGACCGTGATGTTTTATTTAGCAGAAAGACATTGTTTTGTTCTAGCCCTATATTTCTAAGCACATTCTCTATGTTTTGTTCTGATAAAATGTTTGTGGTCTTGACCGGTGTCAAAATATGATCCAAAGTCCTCGGTATCTGAGACGGAGACAAGAACGAGTAAAAATGTGGTCGATTCCGACACAAGACAGTACAGTGCCTTAAAAATGCTGCTGGGTCCCTCAGCAAAATGCCAACAGCTTTATTAATGTTGATTGATTACAATGTTGAATTAGCAAAACTGAATATTGATAAATTAATTAATTTATTCCATCAAAATACCTCATCCTACATAGGATTACACAACACATAGATTAATATTTATTATATATAATATATATATATATATATGTATATATTTATACATATTTTTATTACATTTTTAATTTCTTTTAATTTTTTTAATTTTTAATTTAAAAAATATTATTATTTTTATTTATTTATATTTAATTTTTATATATTTATATATTTTTATCTTAAGATATTTTTATTATGATATATGCACACCACATGAGAATTAAACTAATTTTGGGCTCCATTCCTCCCACCCAACAATTGTCAAAACTTCAATAGTTTGATGATTAAAAATATTATCCTGCCAGATTTTCTAGTGGTGTGAGTTATGTTACAAATGTTTTTGACATCCTCTGATTTGCTTGGAAGTCCATTCGGCTGCACCAATATTGACGATCTAATAGCCCGTAGTGTGGGGTGAACAGCAAGGACAGTGCAAACAGAGCAGTGTGGGCCGGGTATTACTTTAGTATTACTTTAATGAATATCAAAAAGTTCTGCTTAAAATGCCTCTTTATTATTAAAAAAATATTCTTTCTTAACCATGTATACATTTACTGTTGGTCATCTCCTGGGTGGAGACCTGCTATTTAAAATGTCAATCCAATGATTTATTATGTTTCCCCCCTAAACTTTGTTAGAGGATGATGCCCTAGACACCTAGAGTATTTTAATCAGATGTGATGTTGCACCCATATAAACCATCTTGGTTTGGGATAGATGAAAACGTACTGTTCTTATATAGCACTTTTACATAGTACAGGAACCATTCACCGCTCTACCACTGAACCACAGCCGCCCTTAGAATAACACAACATCTCAGACTTAGCATCATACAGTATACTGTACCTTTAAGGACGTTTTGGCACACATACTATTTAGTCCTACAGCATGGAAAAAGTTATTTTTTCTATTAAATTATTTATTAGGTAAACGTCTTATTGAGATTGAAATCTCTTTTCCAAGAGTGACCTGGCTGAAAGGGCAATACAGTTAAAGGGAAGGTTTAAGGTTTATTTTTTTAAAGGAAAAAACACAGCAGGAAAAGGCGCTATCCAGCAACAAATCCCCGTATAGGGTCCAATGTTCACGCATTTTAGAACATTTAAAGGGACAGTGATCCCCGAACAGTCATAATAACATGAAGTCACTAAGGGCAGTATATTACATGTATAACATTTATCACTGCATGAAGAACCACACTTAACAAAGGTGAATTATATATGTCACATTCACTACACACACACCATTATAATGTACATACTACTGAGAAATCATTTTTTCATTCACAGACTTGTTTGTTTCCTTTCTAAATCAAGCTTTAAGAGTCCTGCTCTCTCTGTGTATTGAGACAGTGTGTTAGAGATCTGACTTGTAAAGCAGTCGTTGTGTTGTGGCTTGCCCTGAGCCTTCACCCTGCCAACACAAACCTATTTGTGTCACTGCTCATTTAGCATTTGGCCAACTGCACCACTTCTCCATATTTATAAGATAAGGAGGCTTCCTGCATGCAAACACAACTATAGGAGCGTCTGCCAAGACTTGTTGACAGACAGTGCAGGCAGAGGATTCGGACCGTCATCGCCAACATCATTGCAGTGTTGTCGATTGGTCAATAGCTGCTTGCCGATGACTAGCTGTGCTACCAACTGTGCACAGATGGGACACATCACCGATGCTACAGGGTGTCTGCAGATGGCTGGGTCCATTAAGTACATAATGAGGCTTATTTATTTTAGACCAAATATAAATAAATTTACGTCGCCATAAAAATGGGGGCTCTATGGAGGCCATCATTAGCTGAGAAGTGCCAATGTCAGGCCTTAAAATACAATATATGTCCAAATCATGTGCACATACTTTTCTTTACTTCTCTTTTGAAATTTAAAGTCTGTAAAGAAATGTAAGTATGCAATAAGTAAAGCTAGCTAACAGGTCACGTTAATGTTGTTATTTTGATTACGAATTTTGAAGTAATGTGTTTCAATGGGAAGCCTATTTTGTGATCACAGAACGATTTATGCTAGCGGGTAGTATTGAAAAGCCGAAAATCTTTTCATTGTCTCAGCGCCCGGGGATCGCGTCCCGCGTGTGGCGGTCTGTCCCGTTGTTGTTACCGGTGTGTGGCGTTTCATTTCCCCGTTGTTGCGTCCCCCAGAGCAGCCCAGGGTCATGGCAGTTTGTAAAATGGTAACGGTCGAAAATCGTAACCTAAACACAAAATAAAAGAGAAAATTGTGAACTGTACACAAATTAATAAAACAAAATAACGCGACCATTTCACGAACTGTCGTGAGACCGGGTTGTTACACCTCACCAAGCTAGCTAAATTAGTACGATTTAAGGATGTATGACCTGCAGGTTCTATTACAGTCAAACCATATCTAAAGCCATATTCCCATTTTAGCAGCCACCTTATTATTTTAACACAAAAATTATTATTTATAAGTTATTTATCAAAAATTATTTCATAAACGTTAACATTGTCAGGAAATGACTCTATGAAATGAAATATGAAATGAAATATGAAATGAAAATGTAAAAATACCCTGGATGGGGCCTTTCAGTATCAGTTGGAACACATACAGTAGCTAATGTTAACATTCTAGAATGGTGTTGCTGCTTACTGTTGCAGTTTTTTACAGTTGCTGTGACATTCCATTAGCCCTGTTACACACTTGCAACTTAGCCCCAGGTTTAGTAGTTTTTCAGGGGATAACCCCACAAACTGGGGTCGAACTCTACTCCAGAGCAGGGCCCACGTACCGGCGTAAGCCCACTTGGAAAGTGTCAGGATTGCGCCAGTGTTAATGTTTTCTTAGCCCCAGGCTAACAGCTCCCTTAGCCTGAAAAAAAATAACGAAAGACAACATAGACTGAAAATGTGGAGCTGGAGGTGAGTAAACCTAAGGTGAGCTGTAGATCAGCACTCAAACATGAACTTGATGTTGAAATAGTTGTCAGTCACGGCACACACACCATTTTCTTTTTTTTCCTTTGATGTGATGTCCAAGGACCCAATTAGCATGGTTAATCAACAACTGGCCCAAACTGAAATGGACTGTCTCCCACTATGTCCAATTAGTCATTAGGTCCAAATCCTAATTATAATTGGCATTGCAATCAGAATGTGTGAGTCTACCTGTAGCGAGCCAAGCGTGCCAAATTTGGGAGATTGCTGGGCCAAGACAGGCAATGGCTACGGGGTTGTTACATGGGTATGTCATGAAATAAATAACACTTTGATGTCACAAATCTTTTGTGTTAAGTATATTTCACAACAAGTACTTTGTTACCTGCTGCACACGTTCCACGGTGGTAGCTGTGTGTGACACCCATTCATTTAAAAGGCACAGTAACTTTAGTAATGTACACCTTCTGCATAGGCTATTACCATTCTATCTAGTACCATGCTGTTACAAATACAACATGACCAAAACGATAACAGTTCCATAGCACTGAAAATTATCAATTTATGTTGTACCAACTTCATAACTCAGCTCTGTTCCTGATCCCATACAGAGCCACAGCATGAGTTGAAGAGAAAGGACTTGTTTCATAAGTTGTTCTGGATAAATGTGTCATCAAATATGTAAGAGTCTTCAATCCCTCTGCTGCGCTGCTCATTAATCCAGCCACGGACAGACATGTATGTGGCTCAGGTCTGTAATTGACTCCTTCTAAAGTCTTTCATGTTAGTGGTGGGGGGTCACTACTTTGTGGGCATGTTGTCTTTGGAATGTCTTTGAACTGAGTCCCCTTGCATATCAATATTCCCCGCTGGCACCATAATAAGTCTGTAAAATACTTGAGAGCTCTATCTTTTTGGCCTCACCTCAGTGTGATTCCTATGATGTAGCAGAATATTGAAAAAAATAACTTTATCAATAACAGGAGGCAGGACAAGCTATAATTTGTAGCAATGGAGCGAGTGAGCGAGGGGAAAGAAAGACAAAGATTGAGAAAGAGTTGGGTAAATGGTGCACTGGTAGGATAAGAAAGGGACAGGAGGTGGACGCCTGCCTCCCTATCGGCGATCAGCCTCAGGGGGCCTGTAACAGCACCGCTCCCTTCCTGGAGTTCAAACGCCTGAGTGGGAGAGGCAGATGCAGAGACACTGTTGAGATGGAGGCAAGCCATCTCAACACCAAACAAGTGATTTATTTTCTGCTAAAAAAAAACACTTTAGTGAGGAGAGGGGGAACCCCCCATTGCTCCCCAAGCACGCAGGGTCTACTTTCCTACTTTTACATCTTCACATCAATCGAAAAGACATCATTACCTAGCCAGTGTGAGGCCTGTCCATACACAAAGCTGCAACCTACAATCAGAGCTGGAGGGAAGCTGATGGGCAGGTCAAGGCCTTGGTCAAAAATGCATCATCTATGCTCCGACTGCCCAAAGTGAACAAGCCCACTCTGGGTTTCACGTCTAGAATAACACCCCACAGTGACCGACAATCACAAGCCCCTCAAACACACTGGAAAATGACCCAACCAAAGTGAAAAGGAAGTGACCAGGCCAGCTTATAGAACCAATCAGAGCCTTCCTTTGTCCATATGACGCTAGTCTCGCATTGCCAGACCTTCCTCCACAGCGCTGTGGAGGAGGGCTTGTCCCCACAGCATTCTGGGATGGGAGAAAAACGTGCTCTGATGTAATGTATAATGTATTTCTTTAACCCTTGTGTTATCTTCTGTCAACATTGAAAATCAACATTTTTGTTGACGCTTTTTATGATGTTTTTTTTTAACTTTTTATGATGTTTTCGTCCCTTTTTTCAATACCTTTGATTCTTTTTTTAAAAATGTTTGTCACTTTTTTGACAGTTTTAACACTGCATAACACTAACTTAACTAAAATTAAAGGAATGTATGGTGATGGATAATCACAGACCAGAATATGTCAACTTTTACTCATTAATAATACATAAAATAATAATACTAATTTGAAACCACTTACCACCAATGTTTTTTTTTCAAATGCTAGAAAATTTAATGAGACACCCCAAAAGTAGAGCTTGCCAAAGAGCATTGTGTGGAATCAATCATGTTATTTTGGGTAGTTAAAAAGAACATTCATATAGGAAAACGGGTCAATTTGACCCGAGGGCAACATGAGGGTTAAACCAATCACAATTGTCTTGGGCCCCGGACAGAACCATGGTGCCGCTGCAAAATACACTCAGGAAGGAACATGTTTTGGTGGAACAGGTGTACGTTCAAAAGTAGTTTTAGTTGTGCAACAGAAAACTCTGATTGGACAGATAGTCTAGCTAGCTGTCTGGATTTACCCTGCAGCGATCTGAGGAGCAGTTAACCATAGTCCTCAGAAATCCACCGGAGGTTAGAACACCGACACAAAGGAAGAAGAAGGGGACAGACATCCATCCTAACAAGAAGCACATCTGGTGGAATTTTTGGCGGCACCTGAACAATCCCAGAAGTGGAACATCGTCAATATAGACTACTATGGTGCATTCTGCTTAGTGAAGAGAGGTGGACCAAGAGTGGGAAGACACCTGTCAACCGACCAATCAAGCACCATTGCTTAGCCTGGTTTCAGATCTCTGAGTCACTGCCCACATCAGTGATTTGCTCAGGGATTCAAATAGATCTGTGTGTTTTGTGTTACTAACAGCAGAGCTTTGTAGGATTAAGACTGTTACACAGGTTGCTAGCTACCCAGCTACATGCATAAAAATCAACAGATTTCATCAATCAACTTTGGCAACACGTATGGCAACAACAGTGGAGGAGACTGATGCAGTCTGTGTGCGTGTGCTTGTGTTCATGTGTATGTAATATCATCAAAAACTAATGCGATGTAGTGTAATGTACTCAATGAAGCATTAATATGTAGGAAGGTAAGCGCAGGAGACAGACTCTCACCATGAACAGGCTGCAGTGATAAATAAGGCAGCCAGCACTGTTGACACCTTAATGCATCAGTATTATAGATGTTCTAAGTGGTTTCTGAGGGAGGGGAGGACGAGCTGATTTAAAACTAACAACCGACCTGAAAACTAAATGTACATGCATTCATTTTATGATGTTACGAGATTCTATCTATAACAACTCTCGTCATGCAGGAAGTAAAAGCCTGCAGAGAACAAAGACTGCATCCGTCATGTCTGATGGCAAACTGGCTAAATCCAGACACACACACACACACACACACATATAAAAATGGAACAAGGACATATGGATTTCAAATATATTTTGTAACTTTAAATATGAAATGTTTTATCAAAGACAACATCCTTTTACATTAATTAATTACATTCATATGAGACTTCTTGGATGCAGAATACTCTTTGGAGGACACATTGCGCTTCTCTTTAACTTATTCATTATTAATCATCTGCTCACATCGTTATCACTTCCAACATTTTTTTTTCAATACTTTGTATTTACATTGCCAACAAATACACCAATTTGTACAAGGTTTGATAAAAAAAGGTTGTCATGGTTATGCCATTCAAATGTCATTTATGTGACAGGATGTAAACCTGTGACACTGGTGAAATACAGATTTTAGTGGTGTGTGTGTGTGTGGGGGGGTTCAATCTAGAGAAATCAGTGTAGTTTAACTGGTCTGTGTTTTGTGTGGCCCATTTACACGGCATAAGCAAAGTCTGTATTTTACTCAGATTTACTGACATTATCCCCCACATACGATGTCAACGCTCTATTAAAACATCACAATTTCTACTTGCTAATGCCGCCATTACAACAGATTTACTAATTACTAGAGAATAATATTTTCACCCCACCTCTGTGTTCGGCACAATATTGTAGGTCATACGCAGTGGAATTTTTACTTGACATATTACAGTCATAGATTATAGATTCGCACAGGATTAAAATTACAGATTACAAAGATACAGTAGACCTCTGTAATTATTACAAACTACTAGTGCTCCCCAGGAAATACTAGTCCAGTGTGAATGGGGAGATATTGGATGCAACCTGCAGTTGCAGGAAGTTGCAGTGCCTTGTTTTTAAGAGAAATGTAATGAAACTGTCCTCATGGGAACATAATTTGTTTGCCTAAGCACAACTTATGTTTACCTTGATTTCTAGCTTCTGTGTGAATTATGACTCTGGTCTCCATGGATCAAAGATGGAAGTAGCGTAACATCAACAGTGCCAAAAAACCTTTTAGGGAGACGTTGGGGTAGATAGATGGTGCAAAAAGGCTTGTGACTTGGATACAGGATACTTTTCGTCTCCTCGTTCCTAACAGTCAACACTATATTCTCTTTTGACTATGACCTCTATCCCCCCAATATAAAGTGGATTTTGTGTGTAAACGTTAACCAAATAAGTAATTTGGCAGTGTCTTCATAGTATTTCTTAGCAGTTTTGGAAGGCACTGATGAACGATACAGTTCACAGGTGTCCAGTCATCAGATCAGAACTAATAGAGTCATTTTGGAAGGCAGTGACAAACATCTTTTGACGTTTAAGTGTAACCATGTTTTGCCCTGTTAGGTTCATAGTAATATGAAATAAATAAATATGGAAAAACTAATACATGCATGCAAAGTAACTGTTGCTTAAAGCGGCCATATTATGCTCATTTTCAGGTTTTAATTGTATTCAGAGGTTGTACTAGAATAGGTTTACAAGGGTTAATTTTCAAAAAACACCATATTTTTGTTGTAGTGCACATTGCTGCAGATCCTGTTTTCACCCTGTGTGTTTAGGTCTCTGTTTTAGTTACAGAGTGAGACATCTCACTTGTTTTAGCTACAGAGTGAAAGATCCTGCTTCTATACTATCTTTGTTGGGAGTCGAACATGTGCAGAAGATAGATAAGATCACATCAACTAGATAACTCTTTCTTCAGCTTTGGTCAGTCCGAGGCCGGATTAGCTGGGAGACTTCTTCTAGACGAGGGACGCTTGTGGAATACCTGCAGAACAGGGACATGGAAGTAGTTCTTTTGGAGATTATGGTCAACTAGTGTGTGTTGTAGCAGTGTTTTGCCATTGAGAACGAGATAGCATGCTACAGTTAGCCAACTCGTCTCGGCTAGTGACGTAGCTCACCCGGAGACTGAAGGCAGAGAACATTCAGAAACCGTATCTTACTCAAAACAGCATGGATAGTTTTTTTTTTCCAAGTTTGTATGCGTGTGAAGGCACCAGAGACACAAAATAACAAATCCCAGAAAAAGTGTTTTTCTCATAATATTGGAACTTTTAGAAAAAACGCTAAATGGGTTAAGTGCAAAATATGCAAAGAATATATAGTATATACAGTGGTGTGAAAAAGTGTTTGCCCCCTTCCTCATTTCCTGTTCCTTTGCATGTTTGTCACACTTAAGTGTTTGAACATCAAACCAATTTAAACAATAGTCAAGGACAACACAAGTAAACACAAAATGCAATTTGTAAATGAAGGTGTTTATTATTAAAGGTGAAAAAATCCAAACCATCATGGCCCTGTGTGAAAAAGTGATTGCCCCCTAAACCTAATAACTGGTTGGGCCACCCTTAGCAGCAACAACTGCAACCAAGCGTTTGTGATAATGTGCAATGAGGCTTTTACAGTGTCCTGGAGGAATTTTGGCCCACTCATCTTTGCAGAATTGTCCTAATTCAGTTACATTAGAGGGTTTTCGAGCATGAACGGCCTTTTTAAGGTCATACCACAACATCTCAATAGGATTCAGGTCAGGACTTTGGCTAGGCCACTCCAAAGTCTTCATTTTGTTTTTCTTCAGCCATTCGGTGGTGGACTTGCTGGTGTGTTTAGGATCATTGTCCTGCTGCAGAACCCAAGTTCGTTTCAGCTTGAGTACACGAACAGATGGTCGGACATTCTCCTTCAGGATCTCTTGGTAGACAGCAGAATTCATAGTTCCTTTTATCACGGCAAGTCTTCCAGGTCCTGAAGCAGCAAAACAGCCCCAGACCATCACACTACCACCACCATATTTTACTGTTGGTATAATGTTCTTTTTATGAAATGCAGTGTTCCTTCTACGCCAGATATACTTGGACACACACCTTCCAAAGAGTTCCACTTTTGTCTCATTGGTCCACAGAATGTTGTCCCAAAAGACTTGGGGATCATCAAGATGTGTTGTGGAGAAATTGAGACAAGCTTTGATGTTCTTTTTGCTCAGCAGTGGTTTTCTCCTTGGAACTCTGCCATGCAGGCCATTTTTGCCCAGTCTTTTCCTGATGGTGGAGGCATGAACGCTGACCTTAACTGAGGCAAGTGAGGCCTGCAGTTCTTTGGACGTTGTTGTGGGGTCTTTTGTGACCTCTTGGATGAGTCGTCGCTGCGCTCTTGGGGTAATTTTGGGTGGCCGGCCACTCCTGGGAAGGTTCACCACTGTTCCATGTCTTCGCCATTTGTGGATAATGGCTCTCACTGTGGTTCGCTGGATTTCCAAAGCTTTGGAAATGGCTTTATAACCCTTTCCAGACTGATAGATCTCAATTACTTTCTTTCTCAATTGTTCCTGAATTTCTTTGGGTCTCGGCATGATGTGTAGCTTTTAAGGATCTTCTGGTGGACCTTACTGTGTCAAGCAGCTCCTATTTAAGTGATGCCTTTATTGTGAACAGGTGTGGCAATAATCAGGCCTGGGTGTGGCTAGAGAAATTGAACTCAGGTGTGGACAACCACAGTTATAGTATGTTTTAACAAGGGGGGCAATCACTTTTTCACACAGGCCATGATGGTTTGGATTTTTTTTCACCTTTAATAATAAACACCTTCATTTACAAATTGCATTTTGTGTTTACTTGTGTTGTCCTTGACTATTGTTTAAATTGGTTTGATGTTCGAAACACTTAAGTGTGACAAACATGCAAAGGAACAGGAAATGAGGAAGGGGCAAACACTTTTTCACACCACTGTAGTCTATATGGTTTATTTGAGACTAGGCCAGTTTGAGGAGGATCATTTGTTTATGAAGAAATAAAGTCATGGCTTTCATTTTGTGTAGAACTTATTGTGAAAATCACATACTGACAATCTTGTTTTGAAGTTGAAAAAGCTAGCATGACAGGCGATGCCCAGGGGGGAGCACTGCGCTGCCTTGTTAACTCCAATCGCATCACACACTGTCTCTCATGTTGCCAAGTTCAAAGTTTGCAATACACTGGTCAATTGCATAAAACCTGCGGGACCTTCGAGGCGGCTTATAGTGTTTGGCAGCGCAGGAGTCTGGCCTTTTGTGTTTTACATATAAATGAATTCCTGTGAGGCAGAAATTGCTCGAACATTGAGAGGCATCACGAGAGTAGACAGAGGGACAGATGCACATTGGCCTAACTTCATTTCACTCAGCTCTCTACTTCGTCCTCAGTCCAACAATACGAGCCCTGGGGTAACCGATGGCAAGACTGAAGATGATGAGGAAGATCAGTCACCATAGGTACACCCTGTGGCCCTGACCCTTCAGTCTTTACAAACTGCCTGTCCAGGCCGAGAAAGTGGGCAGGAAATTGAAAAGTCCCACATGTAGGTTCAGCAGTGAAGTGAATGTATGGGGGGGATAGGGGGGGTGGGGGCACAACAACACAACACATGCAAGAATGAAATCTCCCTTTCAAGGCCTAGTCGGGCAGCCATGCCAAAACACGTATCCATGCACTTCAATATCCAATGGAATATAATTCCAAAATAAAATAGCACAACATGGTGTCAACATAAAATAAATGTGTGTTCAAACCGGAGAGTTCACTGCGCAGCGATAACTAATTTCTTTTACCCAGGAAAATGCTCGTCTCTACCTCTGGAGTGTTTTAATCCAAACCACCACCTTTTGCCTGAACTTTACTTAAACCTTTTTACCATGGCCCCTGAAGGGACCAACATCTGGCGGTGCCTGTGGCCAGCTCACAGTCATCTATTGGCGGCTAAATGACTGCCGTCCTGGAGCTCCGTAGCGGCTAAATACAACCATCAACTGCTGCTCGGATTTTATTTTTCTATGGCACTATGTGTTCACGTGACAGTGCTTTACTTAGTTTAACGTACTTCTATTTTAGGTTAACAACATATGGTCTATTGGTGAAGTAGATGATCCCTTTGAGGGGGGAAATACATTTTGTCCCCATAATTTCAGCAGAGGAAGGGATACGTAGACCACAAAGGGGGAAATCCCACACATCCGCCCTGTAAAATTGCACCCTGCATGTAGTGAACACATTCTGTAGGAAACAAAACATCCACAACATGCACAGGTTTTCGGCATTCTGAAGCCTGGATTTGGGTTTACTGTGCGTCGCTATTTTACAGTTACTGGAGACAAGAGATGCTGATTTGGGCACAGAGGTTGAAAGCCTGAATGAAGCAAGCTGAGCCCAGGTAGTTGATGCATCTAGGCTGTGTAAGCATGGGCGTAAATTTCATCTAACAGTTGTGGGGAACAATAAACATGACATTCTAAAGAACAATTTTACTATTAGTAATGGAACTCCAGTAAGAAGGCTGGAAAGCGATTTCGTTTTCTGTAATACAGATTATGCTGTACTGAAAACTGAACGCCCTAGCAAGCAAGCTAACTAACTAGCATTTTCTGTAACCAGTGAAAGCATGTTGGGTGGAGTTAGCAAGCTAGCTAACGTTAACTAACTATCCAAACAAGCTAGGTAGCATTATAACTGCTAACATAGAGGATTCATGGAAAAAATCTTTTGTCATGACTAATTAAAATAAAGGACACTTAAAATATTATTATTAATAACAATAACAATAATAATAATAATAACAATGATAATAACAACTGATTTTTTTAAGTGACTAAAATAGCCTGGTCTACTTTCTGGAGTTGCACAACCAAGCTTAAGTTACTGAAGTGATTCAAACATTGTTCTTAGAGTCTCTCCCACCCGGCGCTCCCACAGAGCGGACCAAACCACTTGAAGAGAAGGAAGGGGGGCCTCAAGATGTTTGTAACTTAAAAAGCAATTTTTGCTCCGTTTATATTATTTTACTACTTACAAAATTATGATTGATCAACCCCTGCGAGGGCCAGCTAGGTCCACCTCAAAGGTCAGCCCACCTTAAGTGAGCCTATATTGACAATGTCGCTAACTGTTGACTATACCTGTAACATTTTGGCCACAATTTGTTTTTTTTGATTGCTAAAAGACAGTGGGCACAACTAGAGTCACATGTGCAAAACTCTAACTACAGTCTTCACAGCAGCAGTTCATGTAGACCATACCCTAGTTTGTGTTTTAATTGCTTGAACACAGTTTATTTGTTGATAATTTGTTTAGCATTTTTGCCTTCCCCACTTCCCTAGACAAGACAGCTGTAGGCAGGAACGGGGGGGGGCATGCAGCGAATGGCCACAGGTCAGATTCGAACCAATTACAGTAACTAGCTTTAGTAAAACTGTGCACTTTCAGAAAGTAATGGAGGTGAAAGTAATGGAAACACCACATGCATTTGTATTTAGAGATGATGCAGGTGCATGGCAACGTGTGGCCTGGTGCTGATTAGAGGCCGGATTAGTTTGTTACTATTAAATACCTTTCTTCCCCCGGTAATTACTAAATTACTTCATAAGAAACTGCTGATTTTCATTCCTTCTTGTTTACAAAAAAAACTGAAATGTGATGACGGAATTCCCATGTGAATATTGCATTCAAATTATTACTAGTCCGGATATTCTGAAGCGTGGTTATATGAGCTACTTCTCCATAGTAAGTGTCAGCAATGTCCTGCTGTGGACGGGGGCAGCAGCAAAGCCATATGTTAGTCCCCTAAAGACCACCTAAAACACGTTTCAAGGTGGAGTGTGGGGGTGTGGCCTTGACCAACTGCCACCATGCTCGTTTGAAAGCCATGATGTCTCTCTCTCATGGGTGGGCCAAATTCTCCAGGTGGGCAAAGCAGAGAAAGAGGAGGTAACCTTACCCCTTATGACCTCATAAGGGGCAAGATTCCAGATCGGCCCATCTGGATTTCATTTTCTCAAAGGCAGAGCAGGATACCCGGTATCGGTTTGCACCTATCTCCATTTCTAGCCACTGGGGGACCATAGGCAGGCTGGGGGAACACATTTTAATGCTAAAAAAACCTCATGAAGTGTAATTTGCCATGGAACCTTTAATAAACTGAAAATGTCTGTCCTTCATTGTGATTCTCATTTTCAGTGTAGCCCTTAGTAACATTGAGTTTCTCATCTACATCAGTTGTAACTGTATGCCATATTTAGAATATTTTCACCTCTTTACCTTTGAACGCCCTTTACTTTGCTTCTGTGTGGGAAATGTTAAGCAAATCTCTCCTCTGTTTACGATAAAGACTATGATTCAAAAGCATGTGTCCTGACAAAAAACCCTGCAAACTCCCTTTATTCTTTAATCCACCTTCAAGTGTCTCCTGGGAAAACTCTGTTGCCTCAGGATGAAAATGTAAAGCAGGAGGTATACTCGGAGGCTGATGAGGCTGCCACATCCCCGCAGAGAGAGCAGCGAGGGCAGGCATCGGCGGCCTACGATTCCCCCCCCCCTCCTGAGGGACTGACAGATCGGACGCGACATAAGCAAGGCTTTGTGTGAAAACAGACAACAGAACGCGCCGCATGGAGTGCACGTCCTTGCTGAGAGGAGAGAGCGAGGACATCAAGATGAAGGGTTGATGCAGTCTCTCTCTTGGTCTGAGCCATGCTGCGGGGATTTTGAATTCTCCGTCCCCACTCGCAGCGGGAGAAAGGGCGCCCATCAAAGAAGGTCATGCGTTGCCGGTCACTGATGCAACACAAAAACACCTGCACAGACATACTGCCTTTCATCTCCCCCACCACCACCACCACCGGGGCTTTCCAACACAGATCGGAAACACGGGGACAGGGCTGTACAATCTGGGATATGAGATATGTTTAGAGCACGCTGTGACCTCACGCAATCTATCTTAACAACCAAATTGAAATGCAATAGGTGAGGAATGGTCCCGAAAGTCAGCTTGCGCATTTTCAATTTCATGAGTGTTCCTTTTTCATATGAGGAATGGGAGGGGGGTGGCAAAATATAGCTTTTTCCCAAAACACACAAAAAAGGTGGTGCGGTCCACCCTACGTCAGCATGCCAGATTATTAAAAATAGTATGGAACAGGCTAAGCAACGGGGAGAGCATGCATTTGCCCTCTAGGTAGCATTGGGCTTTTAAAGAATGACTGTGTTTTTTTGTGTCATTGAGGGGCCAGGAAACATTATGTCAGGAATGGTATGTGCTCCCTATCCGGAGGGAAGGCCAATCATAAATAAAAGAGAAATAAATATAAAAAACAAAAAAACAAGCCTGGCAGTCATCAGTTATCTTTGAAGGTTTAATGGAATGTAGCTGGCTGAGAGGGAGGGAGGAGAAAGAGAGAAAAGAAACAGAACAGAAAGGAGAGCGGGAGAATAAGAAAGACAAGTCAATACACGAGGAGAACACAAACAGCATCAACAAGAGAGGCCTGGATATAACAATACTTGAAAAACTCCAAGGATACCATTACTAATAAGATCAACAGCAGAGAAAAAACAACAACCTCCATCACCATAATGTGGTTATGTATGGAGCACCTCCATGTGTTAGCCTACAACATCCAGTTACACTGATTTACTTACTTGTGTTGTGCTATAGAGAAGAGAACACATGCTGTATTTTGCTCTGTCAGTCTGTCTGTCTGTGTAACAGCATTCTATATTCCCTCTCTCCTGTCACTCACATGCTGCTGACAGCTGACTGCGCACCCTTCCTTTCCATATCTATATGCATTATTATGTCATTAGTAGGGCTGAGGATCGAAATCAATACTTTTTTAGGCACAGACCAAATTGCTAAAGTATCGGAAAATATAACTGCTCCCCCAAAAAACGCTCCCATAGGTCTTATTTTCAGGTATTACGACTCATATCGACGTTCAGAGTAAGCCTTCTCTAGTGGCTGCAATTGTTACACAAGCAAAGCAGGAAGAAAAGGTGACACTAGCGGGGTTTCCATCAATGTATTTTGATGCGCTTTTTGAAGTATGGCATTAGAAAATGTTGATGGAAAAGAAAAAAAAAATTCAATTCAATACCTAAGGGGTAAATCTCATAAGCGTGAGTGAGTTAGCATGCAGCATGCTTCTTCCAAGAACTAATAATGTTTGTGATTGGCTGACTATCGTTACACGGCATAGAGACAGGCAGGAACAACTCTACGTCACGCACAGAGACGGGGTCATGTAGTAGCAGGTAATACAAATGGTATCAAAAAATGTATCATTACCAGTATCGGTATTGAAAGACCTACACATTAATGCCTATAGGCACTCCATTCATTAATTTACACATTTAAGAAATGCACACATGCTTTGATGCCCCAACAATGGGCATAACACTGTGCTTTTCATGTAATATATCCTGAGGCTTCTTTTGCCGCCAATCAAGTTGATCTGGACATGATCCCAAGCCTTTGTTTCATCGATTGCAACTATCAACAGGTAGAATGTATTTCACTTTTGGCTGCCAGCAAGGAAGTATTATCGTTTGACTCCATATTATATTTTACTCCCAGCCTCTTAACTGTCTGTTCACCGCAATTGATATCCTCCTGGACCGCCCCACATCACTGTGCATGCCTTTGTTGATGTGATTAAAACTGATGTAATGAGCAGTCATGTGTTGCACAGTCACGGCGGTTGTAAAAACCTCACCGTGGCGGCTCGCTGAGGTTTGTTGTTTGACAAATATATGTCAAATAAAAGTTTATGCTGTCAGTTTACGAGTTCAATTGACTAAGGGTGTTGGTGCTGAGAACATTGATTCCACCGCTGTTTCTAGGAACGCGTAGTGAGGAAATGACAGCAAAAATAGAGGAATATGAATTGAGCTGTTTTATTAGTATGAGTCAGAAAGGTGTTGTATTTCTCTTAAAGTAAGTAAAAGGAGACGCACTTGTATTTTCTCCACCTTGTCATTCTGCCACCATGTTGGGGGGGGGGTGAGAATTAGAAGCTCGCTGCCCTTTGGTGTGATTAAACAAGGTAGCCTACAAACACGATTTTTTTTTCTGCACGACAGTTTGTGTAAGCTCAGTATGCATTTTTAGCTGCAATGTGAAAAAAAGACATGTATACACACACACACACACACACACACACACACACACACACACACGCACACACACTCTACAAGCGCTGATAGAAACAAACTGTTTGCATACGGCGCTCTGCAGACAAATAGTGCGACAAAATGAAAACTGCTACCCAGTGTTATCATTATTCATCTGATGATTTAGGAGCCAGGATGCTCTTTCCATTTCCCACACAGCAAAGGTTGATGGGAAATAAAATCCCATTCATCAATGACACATCTTTATCTGCGATACCTGCGGCAAAGCAAAGAGAGGAAGTGTGTGTGTATATGTGCGTGAATGAGCGCACAAACCCCCCCTCACCCAATCCACAGACACACACGCCCCCCTATCGCGTGTTAATTTACAGTGCCTCTCTTATCTAGGCAGGTGGGTAAAAGCTGGCAGAGCAAGTTCTGGAGCCACACACACACACTCTTCCCTTCCTCCTCCATCTTTTCATCCGCCGCTCCTTGTTTATTACGACTGGGAGGCTTGGGATCGGGTGGAGATAAAAACAAGCCTTGGCAGGAGGCAGCCATACAGAATGGATAGCTTAGCTAGCCCTGATAGCAGTCTCACCTGCTCTGGGGGATGGACATGGGAGGCGCCATAGGGGGAGGTAGCCTTATACTTCCATTTACATTGGAACTCTGAAGCCTGACCTGGGAATGTCACACCTGAGTTAGTCTTTATTCAAGACCTTCCACTTTCGCGATTGTTCAGGTGCTGACGGAAATTTCGCTGGATGTCCCTCATTTTACCTCCGTTACCTTCTGCTTTCTTTTTGTTGGTGTTCTAAACTCTCTATGGTTAACTGCTCCTCAGATCTCTGCAGGGTAAATCCAGACAGTTAGCTAGACTATCTGTCCAATCAGAGTTTTCTGTTACCACTAAAACCCCTTTTGAACGTATATCAAGTTCAAGCAAAACAAGTTCCTTCCCGAAGCAGGGACACTGTTGCTCCGTCTGGCGCTTAGCTCCACCCAAGACGATTGTGACTGGTTTAAAGGTGCCCTGCCACACGCATTTCAGGACTTTGAGGTGATGTCTCAAGTTCTACCATGGACTCTGTAACTTGGTTACCTTGGTTACCTTGTTTCAAGCAATTCTAGCGTGGTATAGAAAGCCTGTAGGAAGACTCAGCTTGATTTGGGCCAGTTCTTATTAATATTCAACCAGCTAAGCTGCTTGACTCTGATTGGCTAACAGCTAGCCAATGAAAGCCTGGTTATCAGTATCCTTTACCCACAACTGGGCGAGCTCATGAATAGTAATGAGCTCAGGCAACATGACATCAGACTGACCAACTGTTGTGATTGGCCTGATTTCTCTTATTTCTTTTCAGTGACTAGAGCTGACAGCAGTTTATCTTCACATTCACCACACAACACACACACACACACACACACAAATGGACCTGACAGATTTCAAACAATGCAAATAAAAACGGGGTTGTGTGGGGTTTGCTCTATCCAGGTAAGTCATAGTTAGCAATCCCAGTTGATCACACTGCATTGGGCTGTATTTTACAATAATGAAGTTGATAAAAATAAACTTTATTTCTAAAGCACTTTTCTTAACAATGTTACAAAGTGCTTTCCATTAAAACAGCAGATACAAATCAACAACCAAACAAGGAACAACAATATAGTAGCACACAACAATCAGAGGCATTATGAACTATAAAACATGTGAAAAAATAATTAAAACACATATATATACAGTATACCATATGTATGCATACATACTTATATGCATACATAAATACACATACTTATATACATATACACACATACAGTACATTTTCATGCACATATGCTTTTCTAAAATAAAGTTTCAAGAGGGGATTTTCTGCTTGCAAACAGCATAGCAACGTGTCCAAAAATAGAAGTTGGAGAGGACTGTGTGTGCGGCTGATTTAATGATAATGTTACTGCTACCGATACTGTGGTTGAAGGGAACACCATTCCTAGTGGGGTTTTGATGATATTCCTGTTGATGGATTTGAATAGGTGTGTTCCATATGGTTGTTGTTCCTGCTAATACAACTTTTTGATCTCATGTACGCATGTATCTTAAACTGTAATCAGGGTCCAAAAGTCATGGACATCAGTAGACGCGCTCTCCTTCACAGCGGTTTCCTGGCTCTGACTCACAAAAAAAACACCAGTAAAACAAAAAAACACTGCATAAACTTCGCTACTGTGTGTTTATTTAAATATACTGTAGGTACACCTACATGTAGGCCTAAAAGATTGCAATATAAGGCAAGGCAAGGCAGCTTTATTTGTATAGCACATTTCAGCAACAGGGCAAATCAAAGTGCTTTACACAAAAACAGTTAAAAAAATAAAAACAGATAAAACAGATAACACAGAAGAAACAGTTAAAAATTAAAAATAAAAACAGATAAAACACAGGAATAAAAGTTACAGTGCAGTATAAGAAATTAAACATTAAAGAAATGAACACCATTTAAAGAAAGGCAACATCAAAAAGAAAAGAAGAAGAAATATTAATATTAGGAGTATACATATGTCAAGGATGTATAAATTAAATAAACTTCAGCTGGAGTCCGATTTAATACGGCAACACTGTTGACCGCATCAGTGATCTCTTTCTATTCCGCATTCTTCCTACAGCCTAATAGCAGTTTTTAGGCTGCCAAATAGTACACATGTTACTGCAAATTAAACTGAGATGGCAGGGTTTCTTCTCCACTTCTGAAAAGTTCTGCTTCTTAGCCGGATTACGTCTGGCCATGTCGTAAATAGTAGGGGCGAGGCCTCAAAACCGAGAATATATTGGAGCGTGATATTTAAATTAGGATCGTTTCCAGCCGCTGCATTTATCAATGTACAATCATTCTTTCGCTCTGATTGGTGTGATACGATCGTTTCATGAATCCCAGGTGAAGCCTGTCGTAAGATGATTTCTGTGCTCATATCTGCGCTGGTTTCTGTTAGGTTGATAAATGAGGGCCAGTGAATTGATACAAAAATGCCTTGAGGAAAATTCCATGTCCCTACATTTGCATGACATAAGTGCTGGGTTGAAAAATATGGAAACAAGTTGCCAGACCTCTCACTGGCTTTGATTTGATTTTAATATGCAGAGCCAGAAATGTTAACATGTGTTTGAAACTTTTAACTTTAGATGTTCTCGGTGTTAAACAACATAAATATATAGTCCTTCATCACATTATTTAAGTCAAATGATCTCAAACAACTAAACAATGGATTTCGCCCCTCACTAACAACCCCAACCACAATCCACAGTCACGCTGTGATCCATCTATTAACTTAACCACTGAAACATTTCATAAAACCCATATGCATAATTCTCAGGTTAAATCAATTACTGACCTCAAAAGCAGAAAAAAACATTTTCTCTGCTACTCAGACTGAAATTGGCACAACTTAACAACACAATTATGAGCTATCAGTGTAGTGTTGTTGTTTTTGTGGCCAGATGTCAAAAGGTTTCAGTGTGAAATTGCTGCATTTGGATGGAAATCTCATAGCTTTGCGTTTTTTGAAAAAGGAGAAGAACCAAAAAATATCTAAATATATTGGACTATTTTTTTAAAGTAACGCTCAGCACTTCTCACCTTATATACAACTTTGTCTGAGCCCCATTTAAACTATTGTAATGTTCTATGGTGTAACACTTTCCCCAGCCACTTGAAAAAACTACAGATTTTACATAAGAAAATCATACGGGCATTAACGTGGTCTGAGCCCACTTGTCCTCTATTTTGTCGCCTTGGTTAATTGAGGCTTACTAAATATATATCATGCAGGCCGTATGATATTATCATAATTCCTGTATGATATTCCAGGTCCATTCATAGGTTAAACTACCGATTGTGTGAGCTTGTTCCAATCAGTCTGCACACTTATGAAACAAGGGAAAAACAGAATCACTGGCAAAAAACGACGGTTAAAGTGTACGAGCCTGAGTGTAGTTTGTAGGGGACCGCAGATTTGGAATGAGTCTCCATCTTCATGAAAAATTTCAAGGAAAAACTCTTATCATATGATTGATAATTCCATAAGTGCTATATTTGTGCTGGGATCGTTTATCTGTTTGTATTTTTTAATTTTTTAAATTATCATTTTCTCTGTAAAGGTCTATATTATGTCCATGGTAAATTCAGTTTTTGGTTGGTATATTATTTGATCCCTCTGAAAAGCTTTTAGTAGCTTAGTTGGGGTTTCCCAGTTCACGCGGCCCGCATATGATAATTGTACCTCATGAAAGTGTGTTTAAGTATACAATGAGAAAAAAAAATACAGCAGGATTGATTTGAAATTTCATGGACTTTTTACAAGGCAACCAAACTAAGAGTGGAGGCTGGAGTGTGAGAAGTTCATCTCATTTTGCTCAGAGAACATATAAAAACACAATGGGGTGTCAAGTGTCAGCAAACAGTTACATTCTGAGCCAATAAAACCCCTCATAATCGCATCTTGACAATGTAGGCAACGAAAAACTTATTCAACCAGATGCATCTTGTATGCTAATGTTGACTTACAGTATACTGATGGTAAAGAAAAAAATATATCAGGCTGTTTCTTCTGTATCAACAGGAATTAATTAGAGGCATGCACCCAAACCGCTGTAAAATGACATAGTATTGAGACGGTAGAGAGTAGTATGAAAGACCTAAAATCAAACAACATAAGACTGTCAGCCAGGAGACTGGGATTCATCAGAAATGGCACATACTAAGGAAAGCTCCTTTTGGGACTGGCTCTAGTGGCTGTGACTTCAGATACAGTATTAGGAGACCACCAAGGTCTATATAAAAGCATCCAAAGAGCACCATGTCATGGGACCTTTAAGTCTTCCCTACTGCATCTTTCACTGCTTCCAGAAATGCCAGGTGTGTGAGTGCTGACGCTTTTTTTTGCAGCAGGTAAACGGTTCAACGGTTTTACGAGTAACTGAAAAGCTGGCCTTTCTAGTTTTAAGCCAAGGACCCCCTAACTGAGAGAGACCGACCAGTGACCCCCTTCTACATATATTGTATAAAATTAAGTTGCATATGAGGCTGGGCCTACAATAACACGTAGGGCGGCCTAAAGCCTTTACACATAGCTTTTTAGTGCATATAATACTCAGCCATGATTTTATAAATCATGTTTTAATGTTAATAATGTCATACAGTGAATCCTTAAGTTGAACTGTATCTATGGACGGCTACTTTAGTGACTACCTCACCTAAAGGCCCATCAACCTATGGTCAATGTGTATTTCACAAATAGGCTGATTTACATTTGATAATAATATGTTCAAAACATTTACAAAAAATATAATCATTTGACAACCCCCCCTGCAGTTACTCTGAAGACAGTTTTCTCTAAAGGCAGACTGAATAAAGTCTAAAATATCCTTCATAATAGCATCCAAACAAAAGAAAGTCCTGAGTGTGTGACGTGTGTTTTTCCAGTCAGATGACCTTGGGTGTGGCTTGACAATTTCGAATCGATCCCACGCACCGCCCTGTTTGAGAATACCTGCAGCTGAATGCATACGTTAAGACTTGGGATGAAAAGCACACAACAGGGGAATGAGAATGCATGCGACACAGGGGCGTGCATGCACACACAGGATGAGTGACACAATCCAGCTCCAGACGTGTGCTGTGCTGCCTGGCAATGCTGTGCTAGGCATATTAACCACGGCATTACTGTTTAAAACAGCAGGTAGGGGCACAGCAGGTCCCTACTTCATCTTGCTATTCAAGGGCCCTATTAGGCTACAATTACTAAATGGCAAGGCTTGTAAATCATACATCATTCATAGCGAGCACTTGGAGAAAGCACAAGAACGCGTCTCTACCTCGCCGCCCACTGCAACACAGTAATTGCTGCTGAGAAGTGCTGGGTGGAGCAGAAAGGGAAAGGAAGAGAAAAATTAAAAAATGAAAAAAAAATAGACAGGCTGTGGATATTTATGATAATAACAATACTGTGTTATATATTTATTCTGATTTTTATTATAACAGAACTATCAGCTTGTTTTCTTCTGCCATGGGGTGTTGTTAGTATTGCAGCATGTAGCAGCTGCTAACCCTGACCCCAACCTCTTTACCACGCATCCTTCGCTTTCACACACCCCCTTTTGCTCTTCATACATCTCTTTAACACTGTACACCCCCTCCCCCCCAAACCCTAACCATTCACTTTGCTTTGTCGTCTTCTAATAATTACTACTATAAATATTATTTTTATTTAGGGTACATGTCTTCATATATCTGCATTGTAGTAGAAACATCATTAAGAGTCTACAGCCAAGAAACTTTTACTCAGGCAACAAAAAAGTCTTGGTTTTGTAATGTATGGTAAAGGCTTCAGCTGAACTGTCGTTAGTTATATGTCTGTACTTTTGTCTGCCAATAATTTATTAAAATTAAGATTTTCAGCTTCTGCATTTAAATCAGCTAGGAAAACTACATCAACGCACATCACACCAACTCTGAATCCAGGTCAGTTGAAAAGGGAGAGAGACATTGTACCACAACTGATATAACAACTGCGCTCAAGCTTTGAATTATGTTATGCAATATTGTCAACTGCAGCACCCGCACCCAAAGATGAATACATGGGATTAAGGGGAGAGGAGTGTTTGTGCTTTATTTTTTGCACTTTTAAATAGACTAGGGAAAAATAATTAATTGCACAAGCAAATGCTAAAATAAGCATTGTACAAACCCCAGTTCAAATGAAGTTTGGACGTTGTGTAAAATGTAAATAAAAACAGAATACAATGAATTGCAAATCCTTTTCAGCCTATGTTCAAATGAATACACCACACATATAAGATATTTAATGTTCAAAGATAAACTTGATTGATTTTGTTTGCATATATTCACTCATTTTGAATTTGATGCCTGCACAAGATTCCAAAAAAAAGCTGAGACAAACGACTGGGAATGTTGAGGAATGCTTAAATAGCACCTGTTTGTAACATCCCACAGGTGGTTAATTGTCATGATTGGGTATTAAAGAAGCATCCCCAAAAGGCTCACAAGCAAGGATGGGACGAGGTTCATCACTTTGTGAACAACTGTGTGAGGAAATAGTCTAAGAACAGTTTAAGAATGACAATTCTCAACGTACAATTGCAAGGAATTCAGGTGTTTCATCATCTACAGTCCATAATATCATCTAAAGATTCAGAGAATCTGGAGAAGTCTCTGCACGTAAGCAACAGGGCCAGAAGCCAAACATTGAATGCCCGTGACCTTTCCTCCCTCAGGCCATACTGCATTAAAAAACATCATTAATATGTAAAGGATATTACCGCGTGGGCTCAGGAACACTTTGGAAAACCATTGTCAGTTAACACAGTTGTTGCAACATCTACAATTGCAAGTAAAAATTCTACCATGCAAAGTGAAAGCCAAATATCACCAAGACCCAGAAATGTGGCCGGCTTCTCTTGGCCAGAGCTCATCAGAGATGGACTGACGTAAACTGGAACATGTGCTTTGGTGTTACGAGTCCACATTTCAAATTGTTTTTGGAAATCATGTACGTCATGTCCTCCGGGCCAAATAGGAACAGGACTAGGACCATCCAGAATGTTATCAGTGCACAGTTCAAAAGCCAGCTTCTATGATGGACAACTTGCACATCTGTGACGGCACCATTAATGCTGAAAGGTACATACAGGTTTTGGAGCAACATACA
Organism: Percina caprodes; assembly: GCA_013375575.1. NCBI lineage: Eukaryota > Metazoa > Chordata > Actinopteri > Perciformes > Percidae > Percina > Percina caprodes. Next base: position 254,704 of record JABXJD010000243.1, on the reverse strand, counting down.
CTACCGTTCAAAAGTTTGGGGTCACATTGAAATGTCCTTATTTTTGAAGGAAAAGCACTGTACTTTTCAATGAAGATAACTTTAAACTAGTCTTAACTTTGAAGAAATCCACTCTATACATTGCTAATGTGGTAAATGACTATTCTAGCTGCAAATGTCCGGTTTTTGGTGCAATATGTACATAGGTGTATAGAGGCCCATTTCCAGCAACTATCACTCCAGTGTTCTAATGGTACAATGTGTTTGCTCATTGGCTCAGAAGGCTAATTGATGATTAGAAAACCCTTGTGCAATCATGTTCACACATCTGAAAACAGTTTAGGTCGTTACAGAAGCTACAAAACTGACCTTCCTTTGAGCAGATTGAGTTTCTGGAGCATCATATTTGTGGGGTCAATTAAACGCTCAAAATGGCCAGAAAAAGAGAACTTTCATCTGAAACTCGACAGTCTATTCTTGTCCTTAGAAATGAAGGCTATTCCATGCGAGACATTGCTAAGAAATTGAAGATTTCCTACAACGGTGTGTACTACTCCCTTCAGAGGACAGCACAAACAGGCTCTAACCAGAGTAGAAAAAGAAGTGGGAGGCCGCGTTGCACAACTGAGCAAGAAGATAAGTACATTAGAGTCTCTAGTTTGAGAAACAGACGCCTCACAGGTCCCCAACTGGCATCTTCATTAAATAGTACCCGCAAAACACCAGTGTCAACATGTACAGTGAAGAGGCGGCTGCGGGATTCTGGGCTTCAGGGCAGAGTGGCAAAGAAAAAGCCATATCTGAGACTGGCCAATAAAAGAAAAAGATTAAGATGGGCAAAAGAACACAGACATTGGACAGAGGAAGACTGGAAAAAGTGTTGTGGACGGATGAATCCAAGTTTGAGGTGTTTGGATCACAAAGAAGAACGTTTGTGAGACGCAGAACAAATGAAAAGATGCTGGAAGAATGCCTGACGCCATCTGTTAAGCATGGTGGAGGTAATATGATGGTCTGGGGTTGCTTTGGTGCTGGTAAGGTGGGAGATTTGTACAGGGTAAAAGGGATTCTGAATAAGGAAGGCTATCACTCCATTTTGCAACGCCATGCCATACCCAGTGGACAGCGCTTGATTGGAGCCAATTTCATCCTACAACAGGACAATGACCCTAAACACACCTCCAAATTGTGCAAGAACTATTTAGAGCAGAAGCAGGCAGCTGGTATTCTATCGGTAATGGAGTGGCCAGCACAGTCACCAGATCTGAACCCCATTGAGCTGTTGTGGGAGCAGCTTGACCGTATGGTACCAAGAAGTGCCCATCCAACCAATCCAACTTGTGGGAGCTGCTTCTGGAAGCGTGGGGTGCAATTTCTCCAGATTACCTCAACAAATTAACAGCTAGAATGCCAAAGGTCTGCAATGCTGTAATTGCTGCAAATGGAGGATTCTTTGACGAAAGCAAAGTTTGATGTAAAAAAAATCTTATTTCAAATACAAATCATTATTTCTAACCTTGTCAATGTCTTGACTCTATTTTCTATTCATTTCACAACGTATGGTGGTGAATAAGTGTGACTTTCAAGGAAAACACAAAAATTGTTTGGGTGACCCCAAACTTTTGAACGGTAGTGTATACTGTCGTATTTTTTCAAGGACGTCACTGCTTATTTCAGCAAGACAATGCCAGGCCGCATTCTGCACATGTTACAACAGGGTGGCTTCATAGTTAAAGAGTGCAGGTAACTAGACTGGCCTCCCTGCAGTCCAGACCTGTTTGCCATTGAAAATGTGTTGAGCACTAATAACGCAAAGTTTGACAACGGAGACCCGGGACTGTTGAATAACTGACGTCTTACATCAAGCAAGAATGGAAAAGATGTCCACCTACCAATTAGTGCCATCAGTCCCCAAATGCTTATTGAGTGTTGTTAAAATGAAACAGAGTGGTAAACATGCCCCTGTCCCAGCTTTTTAGGAAAATGCTGCTGCCATCAAATTCAAAATGAGCAAATATTTGCAAAAAAACAATAAAGTGTATTAGTTTGAAGATTACATTGTTTTGTCTTTGTAGTGTATTCATTGGAATATAGGTGGAAAATAATACAAATTATTGTATTCTGTTTTTATTTACATTTTACATAAGGTCCCATCTTCACTGGAACTGTTGTTTTTAGAATAAGTCCAGTTTCCTCTTGAACTCTTTAACCCTAATGGATCCACAAACATGCTACAAAAGCATGCAAAACACAGAAACTTGATTGGTGATTCCATACATTGGGACGGTAGCGTGTTTTTCTGTGTTGATCAATGGTTGCGCAATAATGTCTGAACTCTGTCATGGTTTGCAGAATTAGGGACACGATGCAGAACATTTTGTGTTTGCGGGGAATTTATGTCTTTTATCTTAATAGCTCCATCCTTCCTCAGGCTGCTGGGGCCACAGCCTATGACCTCATAAGGGGCAAGATTCCACATCAGCCCATCTGAGCTTTCATTTTCTTAAAGGATACCCAGGGCTCGGTTTCCACCTATCACCATTTCTAGTCACTGGGGGACCATAGGCAGGCTGGGGGAACTCTTTAATGTTAAAAAACCTCATAAAGTGACATTTTCATGCCATGGGACCTTTAACATCATAGCTTGTTGTGTGATTACAACATCCCCATGAGAATGCTTGTTTTAACCCTTGTGCAGTCTTCCTGTCGACCATGTAACTTTGTGTTTTTCTGGGTTGAATTGTCAACCTTTTGTTGTTCTTTTTCTACACTTTGACGTTTTTGTCAATTTTATTTCAAATTCTTTTGTCACGTTTTTGACGTATTTTTAATTATGTTATAGTCAATATTTTAACAATTTTTTTGTCACATCTTCCAATTCTTTTGGTCACTTTTTCAGTGTTTAAAAAAATAATGTTTTTATTGATTGTTTTCCTGCGTTTTTTTAGTTTCTTTTCAATATTTGTCCCTTTTTTAAATGTTCTTTTGTCTTTTCTTACTTGTACTTATGTATTTGTGGTTGGCATTCAAGATTGAATTTAGTCTGAGCTCCCCAAACTAAATTTCTATCAACTTAAAATGGAAATCAAGTCTTTGTCGGTTTACATGAATCACTTAGAAAATAGGATTTCACCTACCTCTGGCGGAATCACACCATGCAGATAGTCTATTTTGAATATATGCTGTTCAGATTTCCACTCACATACAACAAGGAGCCTTGTTGACTATGGGCTCACTGTGCCTACTGGGTGTCCAAATATTAGTTTCCCATCCTCTCCCTGCAGAGATAGCATTGTGCAATGTAGCAGGCAGGCAATACTGTTGATCCAGGGGCTGGACTGCAATCAAACCATGCTTCTACTGTATTTCTCTGCTGCTGGGGTTGTATTAGCCAACATCAGAGGCCATGCTGAGACCTTTACAGTCTGATAGCCACTCACTGTCAGACATTTCCTCTCTGACCACAGAAACACAAAACAACTTGAATATCAGTTTCTTTGCATTTGATCCTTTGTGAAAACATCATACTGTGATGTCTTCTGCTCAATGCATACAATATATACAGGTGGGGAGCAGTGTGTTTTGGAGAGAAACACTCAGGGCCAATATAGCGTTGCCATGGCCAACCCTCAGAAAGTGCACGCTGTGATACATTTGGTTGAGTCATATTTACCAAACTTGCAGTTCATCAGGTAATCAATGCCTTTCTCTGCCCACTATATCTGTATTTGCTGTACCAAAGCGTTAAAGGTAACATGGCATGAACATTTCACTTCGTGAAGTTTTTTAACATTAATAGGCATTTCCCCAGCCTGCCTATGGTCCCCCAGTGGCTAGAAATGGTGATAGTTGTAAACCGAGCCCTTGGTATCCTGCTCTGCCTTGGAGAAAATGAAAGCTCAGATGGTTAGGAATATTCCCCTTATGAGGTCATAAGGGGGAAGGTTACCTCCCCTTTCTCTGCTTTGCTTTTGTGTGTGTGTGTGTGTGTGTGTGTGTGTGTGTGTGTGTGTGTGTGTGTGTGTGTGTGTGTGTGTGTGTGCGTGTGTCTCTGTAGAGACATGGTATAGTCAATATTAGAAAACAGTCTGGATTTTCACTGGACCTCCATAAAAGTGCTACATGGAAACTTTTCCTTGGCAATGTCTCACTGCTAAATCAATTGTGAAGGCATTCTATGAATCTTTAAAAACAGCAACCTCAGAAAGCTTCATGCTATATATATAATATAGGAGGTTTTGTGTTTTCAGCACAATCTTTGACTTCTTCTCCGGTAGACAGGTGAGCCATATTTCTACACTGGGTACTGAGGACAAACGCATCATTTCCACACGGGGCTATCTCAACCAATGATAGAAAGGCACCTCTATGTAACTTTGTGGAAAGGTTTGGGATGGAAAAAAGAATTGGGAACGAAAGGAAAAGATTACAATATCAAGCTGAACTGTCAGCGTGCTGATCTACCAAATGTCAAACAATACATATTCATCTGTTTGGCCAGCCACAGCAAAGAGACAGTGCTCTAGGAGAAGTCCAAACTGAGATGGCTGACATTTCAGCATTCAAGAGACTGACAGGTGCACATAAACAACATGCAAATACACACACACACTCTCAGAAACACCCACACACACACACTCATATTTACACACTTTGCATGCAGTGAGTTTATTTGATAGATGTTGTAGCCGGGTGTTAGAATAGTGACTCTTAATGCCAGAAATCAAGTTTGCGAAGCGAGGCCTGGTCTTCACAGCTAAGACCATCTACTTGCTTTCAGGTAAGGCCACCTGTGTTCCCACTCTTTTAAAGAAATCACTTTAAAGTACTTTTCTAAAAGAACTTGAGACAAATCTGTCTATAAGGCATATTATATATATATATATATATATATATATATATATATATATATATATATATATATATAGTACATTTTAGGGCTTTTCAATATGCTCAGTTATTTTTATGATTGTTTTGACCACGGTTCACAATTCTGGGATAACCCACAAATCAGTAACGTTAACTGAATAAATGACAACTAATCTAATGGTAATTTAGCTAGCTAGCACACCTCTTTCTGTCTGCCTCAGCCTCCTGGCGCTGCAAGGCTTCAGTCGGGATGAGAGCTAACAACAGCCCGGGGACACAGCCACTGTCAGCCCACAGCCAGCTAGCAGCCATCCACTATCATTACAGCCCCGGGGACACATCCACAGTCAGCCCCCAGCCAACTAGCAACCATCCACTATCATTACAGCCCCTGCCCGGGGACACATCCACAGTCAGCCCCCAGCCAGCTAGCAACCATCCACTATCATTACAGCCCCTGCCCGGGGACACATCCACAGTCAGCCCCCAGCCAGCTAGCAGCCATCCCGGTCAGCACTTAATTTAGGTGCTAAGGACGCTAACGGCAGTTTAATGAACCGTAGGGAAACAGACCCAGACACCTGAGTCAGAACAGCGGCTATTTGTAACATTACACCTCCATTAGGGTTACCCGTGCCCCCCTCCCTCATTCTGTTATATGACATTAAAGGCACCTGACCAAGTGTCCATATTTTACAAGATGTGAGTCAGAATGTGTTGGCAAATTGGATTTTTCTGGCTCCAGTATCTGACAAGAGCTGTCAAAACTTTTGATTGTATAAATCTGGTCTCAAAATGTACACCCTTATCTACACCCATATCGTTCATTCCTGCTTATGCTTACCTCCACAGGGTAACGGCGGCCGTTAATGCTGTGTTCAGAGCCTTCAGATCCATTGTTTGGACCCCAATGAAACTCAACTTTTTCTGCCTTAAACCTCCCTGGTAGGCCTGCTCCTCGAACAAAGTAATCGTCCTTCAACATAATGGCCACTGAAAGAAAGACAGGACAGAGGAAAACAGAGACAGAGCGTGAATGAGTCATACATCACTGAACATTTTTTTCAGCACACATACATACACAGTGGGTAATCATTTCTCTCAGAAAAACTGAACACTGTCATCTTGGCTAAAATTGGCATCTGTTGTTGATGTGAAGGCAAATTTCAATGATTGTTCAAAACTCAATCAAAGGTGTGTGAGGACACATTCACAGTTTGAAAAAGTTCTGAAGAGACATAGACATTATGTATTCTGAGAACATGCTTAAGATAGTTATGTGTTTATCTTTAGATTTGCTCTGAGTAAGACACATGACCATTTCTGTAATTTTCCATCAGCCTCTAAGGCAATTTCTCAAATGAGGGGCTAACTCTCCGCGCAAAATTGTTCTCGCAATCAAAGCAAGCCCTTGCAGGGTCCTTTGTTGTTCTATCACATCTTTCTGAAATATAGTGAGAATTACGAGCCAGCCTTATTCACACATTCACAAATGTCTCTGAATGTCTCACACAGTCATGTCCCATGAATAGGAAGGACTTGAATGAAGGGAGTTCCCTGGTTTGTCATGACGTTGGTCACAACTCCAAGTCAATCAAGCCAAGTATCACATAGAACTGAAGACATTTACAGACCCACTTTACATACTCTGTGCTTATGAAATTTTTGCTAAAATTTTTTACCTACATAGGTAATATAGGTTGCCGTACCACAACCCAAACTCTTCAACAACTAACAACAATAATTCATACTGTTTATTGATCCCCAGTGGGGAAATAACAATGTACACTCTGTTTTCTTAGAACTACACACAGGCCTAAAATACACACATACATGCTCAGGACCTATTAATGCACTAATGGAGAGATGTCAGAGTGAGTGGGCTACCAGTGCTGGAGCAGCAACCTGAGCAGTTGGGGGGGTACGGGGCCAACCAACACTGCGTACAGGGACTTGAACCAACAACCTTTCGGTTCCCAACCCAACTCCCTAAGGACTGAGCTACTGCCACCCTAATGCCACGTTACAAGTACTTGATTTTTATTTGGTATCAGGTATGACAACATTTTACCAATTTAAGTAATTGTTGACATCTAAGAGAACAGAGACATTTAATTACGTTTGGTAAAGCAAGAAACACGAGCAGTCAGATGATCAGACAGGTTGGAATATCAAAAACAATCCAGGAAGTGAGTGTGTGAACTGTGATGGATATTTAGTGGGTAATAAGTGAGTGATAATTAAAATAGTTAAGAAACCATTAATCTTCATATTTCTCTTCCAAATTAATTTGTCTAACCTATGGCCTACTGCTCATGTTTGTCCTTCACACATCTCAGCAGTAAACTTGCTGAGTACAGTTATTAACTTCAAGTTAACTTCAACTTCATTTGACTACCAAGGACAATTGGTTTTCAATAAAAGTGCTGGCCAAAACCAGAGCCATAGAATTGACTTAAGGATACCTGAGGCAATCAGTCATCCCCAGGACAACCCCACCCACCCTATGAATTGTAACTTTCCATTATATAAGAGTACACATTTAGATTTTTCTTTCTTCACATCTTATGTATTTATTTAACTGTTTAATCATCCATGTGCACACCAATAAACTTGTTGCTTCTCACTTGTTCCGTGCATGAGCTGTTGCTGAGAGGAGTGTGTTGGGCATCGTGGGCCTTTCCAAAATCGATTTTCATCTCTCTTGTTTTGTCGACATTTGAGAGATTGTTTCTTTACACCAGAGTGCCAGCCACGCCACATGGCCTCGGCCCCCTCTCATACCATCCCCGTCAAAGAGGCCTGCCCGTGTCATGTGGTTCACAAGCTTTATGAAACAAATGCAGTCCCATTTGGTGATACAGTCATGGGTCATTAGGGAGAACAGCAGTGGGCTGAGCACACATCCCTGGGAGGCGCTGGTGCTGAATGTGGTTGCTGCACAAGTGATGTTCAATTCAATTTTATCTATGGTATCAAATCATAGAGCGTTATCAAGAGTCATCTGAAGACACTTTACAGAAAGAGTAGGTCTAGACCGCACACTATAATTTATAAGGACCCAACCATGATGCGCTGGGTTGCATTTCCGTTGCCATGTGACCAATTTTGATGAGTCATGCCAGAGATGGACCATCTCCACAGACAGGCCAAAGTGTGCCCAAGCTGGTTGCTGTGGCGTAATTGCTGGCTCCCCCTCAAACAATAGTGCATTGCCAGACTGAACACATGTCTGTGCAGGAGACCAGAGAGAAAGACGTTTTTTAAAAGTCGTTGTGGTCTCAGTACTGTTGTTGCTCCTAACTGAATTTCAGTGGTTTCAAGTTAAGTTTCTCTCCTGCATCCCTGTTTGTACTCTCTGATTTCTGCTTTATTTTACTGTTTCATGCTACAGCTTTCAGCTGTAAAGGTTTGTGTTATTTCCTATTTTTGCTGCTTGCATATTAAAAGCTTTCAATATGAAGCAGGCACTCCTTTGACCAACATCCACAGGCTTCAAAGATTCTTCATAACTAAAGATCTATGTGGACGCAGCCTCGTTTGAAAGTGTAGTGAATGCGTGTAGATGGATGAAAAGTCAAGTTTGTTAATATTTTCTTGCGCTAACAAAGCCTAACCCTAGCATTAAAAACAATCCTTAGGCATTTGTGAATGTTAGTGGACGTTAGCTTATTTATGTCGCTGGATCTTGCGAAAGTTTGTTCCTGAGAAAGAAACAGGTCTCGAATAAGTTCATTTTTGTCCTTCTGAAAAATGCCCTTTTAGTGTAAAAATGCTTTTGAGATATGTGGCTTGTAAAAAATGGTTTCAATATTTACTTTGGTGACTATGGGGCGAGAGAATCGCTCATAATCTGTGTTCAATGAGGACCTGCCGCTAGTCTCCTAAAGACGTGCGGCATAGGCCAAACCCCGGTGACACTGTGAACTGTCAAGAGTGGTTTGGGAAGGGTGGGTGAGGGTAATCTTGTTCCTGTTTATTAAAAAAGTAAAACTGAAGGGAAATATATTGTTTGACATGTAACTTGTATTGTGCAATTCCTTCAATAAAAAAAAAATAAAAAAACGGTGACACAGATACAGGAAATACCTCTGAGTTGGGGCGTCTCGGTTTTAAAACCATCTCTAGCAGCCATAGATCAGCCTGCCGCGTTACAGTTAAAGACATACTTTCAAGCAGGTTGCACCGTTGTCATGGAAATGCGATCCCTGCCCAGCTGCCATGGGAAAGTGGCTTAAATGTGGAGGAGCTTCATTGCCTCAATACGCAATAAAGAAAGAGTGTTCCTATTTTAAATCTTTGTAAGCTTTATTTCTATTGAACCCAAAGGCTATCAACAAGGTTCAAATGGTCTTTGTCGGCTTCTCCAGTTACGTTCTTCAAGCATCACTCGTCTAATTCATCCTTTACCCTTAGATCACACCTTTCACAGTCCATAGCTTGGAGAAGCTATCACATTTTCAGGATTGATATACTGTTAAGATGGTGCTTTGTGTAGTTCCGTTGATTTGGCTGCTGACCATGAACTGCCAACCTGACTTATTTCTGCAATTTTAAAGTTGGACATTGGGCCTCATTCTGTATTCCTGGTTTTCCTTTCTTTCCTTCCAGGCAACCCTTCTGTCTTTATCACAATATAAGACAAAACTGCTCCCAAAGATCTATGACCAAAATGGTCTTTGGCTCATTTTATTTTAAGATTGATGGAGCTGCAGATATTCTTCATTAGATGCTGGTTGATATAGTCATATTTGAAGCTGCTGATGTAGATGTTAAGGTATGATCATAATGGTTTGCATAGTCTACATACATTATATAGCATGCTTGCTTAGAGCTCCTCAATAATTAATAAGAAACTCTTTTTTAAAAGGGTGTGAACTGTGTTTCTTTCCATCCCATTCTATAACATGTTGTTAACTGCACATGCAAGGTCATGACACTAAACTTGAGCTGTGAAGAAAACTATTGCGAATGTCTCTGAATCGAGTTTGTTCTGCGGGAGGTGGGGGGTTATCCACCCCCCTCCCTGCCTGCCTTCACAGCTCCGTCACAGCATTGAGCTCCTCCAGGTGATCCCTCCACAGATAAAACGCTCATCTGTCATTTGGAAACGGTGCCAAATCCATGCATAGTCTGTGGCGTAAATGCATTTGTCTTGTTAGCCATGCATAATGTAGCAGGGGGAGAGAGCACAAGCTGCACACCATTTTGTTCCGCAGCTGTTGTTTGTGCGTTTTTACACGGTTCTCTACATGCTGCGCCACCCAAAATCCATTTAAATGATGCTTTGCTGTGTTTGTTACTTTGCAGGTGGCCATCATCATCACCATCATCATCATCATCTCTTTTTCTCTCTCTGTGAGCAGCCAGGGTGGCCTTGGGGAGACGGTTTAAGTTGCTGAAGGCCTGGTCACGCTCTGTATCAAATGTGTCAGGGAATTTGGTCATCAAGACTGCGATGATGAGGTCCTTCCTTTCTCTGCTTGTGTCTCTCACTCTCATCTTGGTGCTGGTGCTTGCGCGTGTCAGCACTGGTGATCCTCAACCTGAAGGCCAGCTCGTCGGTCCACTCCCACAGGGGATGAGAGCACACAGTGGGTTGGCGTCGCCTGATTGAGCTACCGACACTCTGGTACTCACGTACTGCCACCGGGACTGGGAGCTGGAGAGGACACTCTCTGTGACCTTAATCAGTCACTGAAACATGGGGACAAAAACAGGTAGAGCAACAAGGCTGCTGGGGGAATTTGCAAGTATAGAAGGATACTTTGTTCTTCAGCTCTCCTGGGGATTATTACAGCCATTTTGATATTTGCTATATTGTTACTTTACATAGTGCTTTAGGATTTGGAGCACACATACATTACTTTTAAACGTATTTTGAAAAGAAAACTGATTATTTTATTCTAACTGCATTTGATTAATTACACAGTGTACTTTTTCCATTCTGATTCAGCCCAGTCTCATGGCAGTTTGTGAAATGGTGATGTTATTTCATCTATTGTTCTATTCGTGTACAGGGACACCATTGTCTTGTTTTGTCCATGTTGGTGAGCATGGATTTTAAACTAATGTATTTCAAAGGAAGCATCTTTCGTGATAACAGCATGATTACGATAACGAGTAGTATTGAAAAGCCGGAATGGAAGGGTCAAACAACGCAGGACTTGGTAGTCTGTCCTGTTGTTGTTGGCGATGTGTGGTGTTTCATTTCCCCGTTGTTGCGTCCCCCAGAGACCGCGGATTGTGTCCCGGCTGCCGTCGTTCAATTTGCGGTGACCACCACTAAATAAACTAGAAAATCGTGTGCCTGTTAACAAATTAATGAATCAAAATAACGTGACCATTTCACAAACAAAGGATAATTTTGGTATTTTTTAACCTAGATACTATTTTTCCATGCATTGGTGTCTACGAGAATAATGTCAATAATAATTATTGAAATTGGTCAACAAGAACGCTGTAACCGGCTGACCTGCGAACCAGGCTGCAATGTAACCTGACGGGGCAAATGTGCATCATCAATTTCCATCCACTAAAAGTGAGGCTCAGGTTATTATCCAGTGTAAGCTCGTTTTTATTTTTAACCAGAAATAGCTCCTAAATCTCCATTAGCATTCTCACCAGACTCCATTTTAGTGAATAGTACTTTTAGTGTACAGAGCCAGCGTATTTCCTTATGTAAATGTTTATTCCAACCGAACCAGAGTGGTGATTGTTGGAACGAGTGGAAAGATGAACCAAGACGGCTTTTGATAATTTTATATTGTTTCTTTCTACTTTGAATGAAGTGCTTTTTTACGATGATAACATTACTGTTTATTTCAATGTAGTCTGTTTGCTTTGGTGATTTTGACTTTTCATGTTACATTATATTATATTTCATTTAGCTGACGCTTTTATCCAAAGGACTTTGAATAAGTGCATTCAACCGTGAAGGTACAGACTCAGAAAAGCAAAAATGAACTACAAGTACATTACCTTCAAATAAGCCAAACTAAAAAGAGCCACATGTTGTAAGTGCATGTTGAACAAAAATTATCTTATTAACAAAAAGAACTATCTCTGTAGGGATCCCTTCCATCATGTTTAGACACTTAGAAGAACAGGGCAGAATTACCCAATAACTTAACTTAACTTTCCATTTTGTGTGCATCCATGTCCCAGAAATGCTTGTTACTAACCTAGCTCTGGGGAGTCATTCCCCGGAGGCCTTATGTTCTTTTTCGCCCAGCATGTTTCCTCGGATCAGGGAGGCTCCAAAATCAGGGTAGCAGCTGTCGCCATGGTCTCGCTACACGTCCTGCGATGCCGTGTTCATCCTGCCACGCTCTGCTGTGCCCTGCTATGTCCTGCTGTGCCTAGTAATGCCGCACAGTGCCCTGCTATGCCATGAACTACTACAAAGAACTACTACAAACTACTATTTTTTGTGACTGTTATTGCCACTCTTCATTCTAATCCCAACTGGTCGTCAGACACCGCCTACCAAGACCTGGGTCTGTCCGAGGTTTTCTTGCCACTGTCGCACTGTTGCTTGCTCTGGAGGGAACTACTAGAACTGTTGGGTCCTTGTAAATTATGGAGTGTGGTCTAGACCTACTCTATCTGTAAAGTGTCTCGCGATAACACTTGTTATGAATTGATACAATAAATAAAATTAAATTGAATTAACTTATATTACAACTTAATACTGGACACATATCAAAGATTGTTGTTCCCATCAGTGACTTAGACACAAAAACATAAGAAAATAGGGTCCAGGTTGAAAAAAAGTTACCCTTTGAGCTAAACACATTCTGGACTAGAGGCTGACATTTTTTGGGAATTCCCATGGGTCACGGGATTCCCGGATTCCTGCAGGATGGGAGTCATATTTACTATTAATCACGGGATTTGGACGGTAGGATAAATGGTTAACGGAGCAGACGGGAGCGGAATCAACCAATAGCAAAGACGACAAAAATCTAAATGCACCTAAATGCAAAAAAGTAAATGCACCATTTTGTAGTTTCCTTTTAATACACCTACAATGTAACGCAATTAAAAATAACTACACAACCCAGCCGTCCCAGAAGCCATCAGTGCTTTTGTCACTTACCGCCGTAATTCAAAGAGCAGTGATGGAGGGAGCTAACAGCCGCGGAGGAGTCGATGTGGCAAAAATGATTTACAGCGCAAAGTCAGATGTAATGACATGTCTATTAAGTTCACAGAACTGGTCGGAAAGTCTGAAATATTAATTAAGTTTATAAGAGTAGAATGTGACGGTGATAGCACGATGTACGCTGCTTGTAAGACATGCTTAGTCTTAGTCAAGTGACGAGGACGAGCGGTCTGAAGAGGCACACTTGCAAGGCAAATTCGGGAAAGAATCAGCCAAGCATCGCTTGATGAGCAGATTAAATCAAATTCCATGTATTAACTAAACACTAATTGAAGAAAAAATAAATGGGAGCGGTACAGGAGCGTGAGTCACTTTAAACAGGAGCGGGATGGGAGTGGGACTCAATTTACCAGGAGCGGGATGGGATGGGATTAGTTTTTAAACTTTGGTCTGGGAGTGGGACGGGACAAGATTTCTTTCTATGGGAGTGGGACGGGACAGGAGTGAAAATCCACTCCCGTGTCATCCTCTATTCTGGACCTATCATTGTACTAGACACACACAAACACATATACAAGTGTGTTAGATGGCAAACAGGTGCACGTTCCAAACTGTTGATTCTGTATTGTCTACCATCACACTCTGGCTCTCTGTGGCCTCATACTTCAAGGATAAGCTCCAGCATGCTGGCCACAGTGCTGAGCAGATTGGTGCTGTCAGGTGATTTCCAGTGAAGAAGCATCACAACAACAACAACAACAACAACAACAACAACAACAGGGTGAAGGAACGGACAGCCTGCCACTGGCCATGAGCAGCCCTGCAACCACCTGTCCCAAACACTCCTTCTCTAAGTTATGGAATAGACCTGGACACCACCTTCTCTCTTTCAAATCACATTGTTGTGCACTACAATGTACTATATTGAGTGGTGGAAGACATACACCAATAAATTACTTAAAATAAGAATACCACGGTATTAAAATACACTGTCTTACAAGTATAATAATTTCTGGTCATACTATTAGCCACAAAATGTACATATACCATTAAAACTAAACTTACTAACTATTGAATAATATAATTTTTTGGTATGTTTTTTGGTTCAAACAAGAGAAAGACCTTCACCCAGGAGAACTGTGTCCCATGCATGGCAAATGTTTTCACTTTTTTCACGTTTTACGTTATGTGCATAACCTAATTTCCGTAACAAGCGTTCTATTTATGTATGTGCATGTGAAGTATTTGATCTTGGCCTGGGTAGCTTTAATCATTTTTGACTGCCTCGTCATGACATTGATATATTTAAGTTGATAGATATCTTTTTTGTCTCCAAATGGAAATTAATTTAGCTTTGTTGAGTACCATACTCATGCACACTACTACTGCAATAAATAGATAAACAGTTGAGTACACAACATGGCTCTAAAAGCAACATTTTACTAATTTATTATGTGACTTTGTGATTTGTGTATTTGTGTGCCTGCATGGGGACTGTCCAGTTCTTCAAAGTGTAGGGGGCAAGGGAGTTCTGAGGGGGTTTATTTGTAAAAAACATAATCGCAGAGAGGATGAAGCTTTTCCTGCATCTGTTGGTTTTGTATACAGGATCGGGAGGATCTGAAAGCATGGACTGAAATTATGAATTGAGTCCCTCAAGCCACAGTGTTCGAGTCACCAACTGTCGAGTCTGAGCCAAGTCTTGAGTCCCCAGTGTCTAAGTGCAAGTCCGAGTCACCAAAGAAGTACTCAACAGCCACGATGTTCCACTTCTGGGATTGCTCCGGTGCCGGTTGCATGTCTGTTTGCCCATGTCGGTTTCCTTCTGCTTTCTTTGTGTTGGAATTTTAAAAATTTCTGAGGACTATGGTTAACTTCTCCTCGGATCTCTGCAGTAAATCCAGACAGCTAGCTAGACTATCTGTCCAATCTGCACCATCTATTGGTCATGGAACCGTAAGCCCATCCACAAGCTTTTCCTTAACCTAACAACGTCAAAAGTGACGCCAATAGTCCTGACCAAGCGTATTATATGTTATATAACAACAACAAAGGCACCTGACCAAGCGTCCGTATTTTTTACGAGAGTGAGAATCTTAGACCCCAGAGTAATTGGCCTCCCATCCCAAGTCAGAAAGAAAAGGGGCAGGATATACACTGATTAAAAAATATGGATGTTTAAGCTGCGGAGGATCATTGCTTTTCTATTTCTGAAGACTTGGCCCTCACTTTTTAACTTCAATGCAAATTAACTCTCTGGCAACATGCAACACATGACTTGAACAGCTGTCAAAGCTATATTTTTAATTTCTCTTGCGTTTGCCCTGTGTAACTGTTTTGACAGTTAGTTGATATATGCTTGCAGTGGAGAACAGTGTAATTATAATTATAACAAATGACACTGGAATATGTATAGGCTTGATAAACAGCCGGCATTATGGGATGTTTTACCAAAACACTGGGAATATTCAAATAGTCTGTATATGATAATGTGAAAATAGAGGACTCCTGGACACCTCCAGAGTGACGGCGTCTCTCCCCCCATAACGATACTGGGAGTGAGCAGCAAATAGGACTGAACTGCTGCCATTTTAATCAATGAGACTCAGATGAACACTACAGATGTTAAGTAACATCTTTAGAGGATCAAATATCCTGAATCACTGTATGGTCAATTTGAATATTATATGGTAGAGTAAAACTGTAATATTTCAACTGCAGTTGATGATGAGGTAGCTTAAACAGATTCCTATGAAATTGCCTTACGATTGCCATTTTCCACAGAGGATTTATATTCTGTTTCTGTTGGCTAGCTTTCTCCATCAGGCCGAACGGTCTGCCAGGGTTGCGTTTTAAATGTTTTGACTGGGCCAATTTCATACTTGGCTTTTTGAACAGATGCCAAAACTAACTATGCTTTAAGGTGGAAAACCATGTCTTTTTTATTGGACAGGGGAAAGCCAAAGTTTGCAAATGTCAAATAAATGAAACATTACAAATAAATTACAAAATATCTGAGATTTTCATTTATCTGCAGGACTATGTGACCTATCTAGTATCTAATCTAGTATAATTTAACAATCTTTAGATCAAGTGACCAAGTGTCTTTCACTTAATATGTGTTTGACATGTACTATTCACCTGTTATTATCTGTGTGTGTGTGTGTGTGTGTGTGTGTGTGTGTGTGTGTGTGTGTGTAGCAGCAGGTGGGGATGACTGACAGCTTATTTCACCTGAGCATGACATAGCCTACGGTTTCTTTCCTGCATTACGCTGGGGAAGACAAACACCATCTTTAATATATTTACAGTATTTTGGATCCAATTATGAGCAGACATACAATGGTCTACTGTTTATAGATATTTTGAATGTCAGCATCCATTTTGCACAGGGGGATTCGAAATCAGAACAGTCTGACCTATTGCCACATGATTTAGCCTGCTGTGAGCCCCGCACATAGAGAGACATGAGCACAACATCCTACAGTATAGGTACAGTCTGATCACAGACAAACAAGACAAAAAAAATCCTGTTATAGTCTCCTAGAAGCTGAATTCATTTACTTTGGACAGAAGTGGTGGGACTAACATGTGCTCAGGAAATGACCTGGCAGTTTCCCTGTATGCAGGATTGTGTGTGCAAGTGGAAATGTTAATGTAAGGCTGGTGCTAAACTAAAAAAAGTGAGAAAAAAAACAAGCTAATGCTCTCCTCCATCGTTTTAGCCTCAGGGCTGGCTTTCACATGTTATATTACATTCATCACTCTTTTAATGTTTACCATTTTGCTATAATAAACACCTCGTGTAGTAATGGCCCAATACACTGCTTGACTCTATCACCAGCCTAACAGACATAACATTTTAATCAGTAAGCTTTACAGATGCTGGCAGGGTGAGATTGTTACCTTTGGACAAAGGCTTTCCACTTTTTTTTTTCATTTATGGGTGCATATAAAATTAAATATAAAAAGAACAACAAAATGAAATACACATGTGGAGGGGCCTGTAAAGGAACACACCCAACATTGAAATTAAAAACAGCTGTACATAATTGACCCAAGTTTGCAAATTTACAATTTTTTTTAAATATTGTGAGTGGTATGAATCTAACTGTCTCAGAAAGCAAAAAATACAGTTGCTTTAAAGATAATTTTTGTTGATGCATTTTCAGGCCTTTTGTTTGATAGGTTAGAAAGGAAAGGGTGGAGAGAGGGGGCATGACATGCAGCAAAGGGCTGCAGGTCGGAACCAAACCAACGGTCGCTTCGACAAGGACTGAGCCTCTGTATATGTGCTCGCACTCTACCATGTGAGCTACACAGGCACCTATCAAATGGTTGCTTTGAGCAGCTGTTTTACATTAAAGGTCCCACGGCATGAAAATTTCACTTTCAGGTTTTTTAACATTAATATGCATTCCCCCAGCATGCCTATGGTCCCCCAGTGACCAGAAATGAAATATGTGTTCCCCCTGCCTGATTATTTTGGGAAGGAGACTTTAGATCCAGTATTATGGGACCACTAAGGTCTATATACAAGAGACTTCAGATACAGTCTTAGGGGACAACTAAAGTCTATATAAAAGAGACTTCAGATACAGTATTAGGGGACCACTAAGGTCTATATAAAAGAGACTTCAGATACAGCATTAGGGGACCACTAAGGTCTATATAAAAGAGACTTCAGATACAGTATTAGGGGACCACTAAGGTCTATATAAAAGATAGTTCAGATACAGTATTAGGGGACCACTTAGGTCTATATAAAAGAGACTTCAGATACAGTATTAGGGGACCACTAAGGTCTATATGAAAGATAGTTCAGATACAGTATCAGGGGACCACTAAGGTCTATATAAAAGAGACTTCAGATACAGTATTAGGGGACCACTAAGGTCTCTATAAAAGAGACTTCAGACACAGTATTAGGGGACCACTAAGGTCTATATAAAAGAGACTTCAGATACAGTATTAGGGGACCACTAAGGTCTCTATAAAAGAGACTTCAGACACAGTATTAGGGGACCACTAAGGTCTATATAAAAGAGACTTCAGACACAGTATTAGGGGACCACTAAGGTCTATATAAAAGAGACTTCAGATACAGTATTAGGGAACCACTGAGGTCTATATAAATGCATCCAAAGAGCACCATGTCATGGGTCCTTTAAGATCTTTTTAGCCATGGCATTGCTGTGGCTTTGCGTATGGCAATGTCTGTCAGTCGGTTGGGCAATAACAAAATATCTCAATCACTATTGGCCGTTTAATTGCCATTAAATATTATGCAGAATTGATTGGTCCCCATTATTAGACTACTACCTTTAGTGATCCCCTAATCCTTTCCTCTAGGACACTAGTGGTTAAAAAAAATGTTGTCCACATACTCTTGGTGTTTGTGATCATTCGACTTTAATATATGTCTGTAGCCGATGCACTAGATCAAACTTTCTGATTCATCACATCATGTTATGTAAGATGTGTCCAAGCTTATGTCCATGTCCAAATATTTGTTAGACATATAACATATTTTTTGGGATATGGAGTCTTTGAAAGGAAAACTCGTTGCAGTCTGTCTCTGTGATTTTAACACAAGCTACAGTGAACCTAAAAGAATTTGGTAATTTATTCAAATGTGTTATCAAAAAAACGACTCACACAGTCTGTATTGAGCAAATGATGGGATGTTAAGCATTATTGTGCTTAACACACAGCTGTGCTCTGGGCAGCACTCAAAGTGCTGTCAACAGCAATGCCAGCCACCTGTGGCCTGTGCCTCTCAAAAGCCTTTCAACTCCATCTCTCCACTGTGGGGAAAGCATCATCCATCTTACTGACAACCTGGAATTGTGAAAAATACCTGTGGCTGACAAGGAGGCTCCTCGAGATGCCAAGAGAGCTGAACGCAGATGGCCCGGTGCTGAATCCTACAGGCAGTGACACCTGCCATGGCACTTTGTACTAATACGGATGCAGCATGTCTGAAGGAAAATGGGATGTGTAATCTTCATCATAAATGACTTGCTGCATATTGCACCTGTCTTGTTTCATAATCCTGTGCGGGGATAGTGACGCAACAGATGTTTGACATGCAGACACCTGCCAATATGAGCTGGGATTAATAGAGGTGTCACACTTAAGCTTTTCATTCTCTCTATGCTGTTGTCGGTCACAAGATTATCTGGTTACAAATGTTAAGCAATTACAATCTGGCAACATGGCTCTGACTGCTACTTTGGGGCGTAGACTTTAAAACTAAAGGACAAAGCTTCAGGGTCTACAAAGTAAAGCATTCTCTCATTTCCAGCAGGGGGCGACTCCACTAGCTCCAAAAGAATTCTATATGTTTCTATATGGTTAGGGTTGGTCTATTTAAAGATGAGGATACTTCTCACTAGATTTATTACCTCAGTAAACATTTACATAATGAATTTGTGGTCTTTGTCTCTAGTTTCAAGTCTCATTCAATACAGCATGAGGTTCATGCCGGTCTTGGAGCCCAAAACAGGAAAAGTGCATCTATATGTGCATAAGTGCATATTATATAAAATTTTTATTTCCTATTTAGTCAGAAACTTTATCCAAAGTCTGAATGCTCAAGTCCAATTTTATATATCCTTGAGTCTGAGTCCAAGTACAAGTCATCAGTCCACGAGTCCAAGTGAAGTCAAGAGTCCGGAGAATAGAGTCTCAAGTCAGACTCGAGTCCAGAGAATACAGACTTGAGTTGGACTCAAGTCTGAGTGCAGGACTTGAGTACTCCATCACTGCCCACAACACAAAAGAGTTGCACAAAAACTTTGGCTAGAGCATGCGCATGGAAATCATTAGGATTCATAATCTGGGGACAAGTAATATCCACAGAATATTTTATGCCAATCATGTTAGTATCTCAAGGCCAAAACTGATGACTTTAGGTGATGGCCCGAGTGGACAAAAGGTTATCAATTTGGAATCATCCAATGAATATCCTATCATGTTTGATAGCAATTGGAAGATTGGTAGATGTCCAGATGCTTTGCTCTGGATCGTAGTGTTAGACAATCATCACAATCTGGAGGACTTGCTAATAGTGGGGCAAGACATAACGTAAATGAGAAACACTGGAAATACTGGGCATCTACAAAGTGTTTCAAATGCATAACAACTAATATTGGCACTTCTGCAGCCTTGCCTGCATTGTCTGTGCTTAGTTATTCCTTTTCAACATTTAGCTGACTCTTTCATTTTACAACTTCAACCACTCAGTCAGATTGAGTGTAGAAAGAAAAGCATATTCCACATAAACCGGGATGAATCCAATCTGCAACAGAAGCCTTTGATGTCTTTACCTGTTTTGCCGGTGTTCTTCATAGATGTCTTATTAGAGGATTCAGAATCAAAGCCCTCCAGTGTCAGTTCCTGATACTCTGTGGATACTTTGGTATCCTGGTCCGCAATGTTAATGGGAGACTGGTTTCTCTCTCTGCATGCTGGATAGGATGATGCCCAGCCTTCGTCTGGCCCGTATATACCTGAGGAAGACAGGAAATACGGAAAGATACACCTTGATGTTAGACTGAGTAGGCTTTAGAAGGATACATTACAGGAAAATGAAATTTCGGAGATATCTCGTGTCTTCTGAAAACCGCTGACAGTGTGCACTGCCAAGTCATCTGAATTCCGATTAAATACTGCCCACAGAATAAACATGACAAGCCATTTCCATTCATGTGGTTAATAGAGACATTCAAAATGTCATTATGAGGTCGTGATGCCCCCTCTGCTGCAATTTGAATTCTATATTTGGTTTTGCACTACTGACCCCTCGGAGAACACCTCTGCATTCACCGAGAGACATCCTTTCACAAAAAATAGCCACAGAGTGAAAGAGCATTGGAGTCACACTATGCAGAGGCTGTGAGAGAGAGATAGTCCAGGACTGAAATGTCACAGGGCCCTGCTTTAACACCTGAGTGTTCAACCCTTTCTCAATCCCAACTCGTCACATACTGACACTTGGTCAGTGGCTCTCAGCATCACATACAGATGGAAAAATCATCCTTTCTGTCTGTATGGAAAGCACCGGGCCGAGCAGCAGCTCGACCACAGCGCTGTGATATATTGTAGTATTAAGAGAGACAATGGTAGAGTAGTATGAAAGACCTAAAACTAGCGTATGGAGGTTGGTTGGAGTGATGGATGGGTTAAACAACACAGGACTTTCACCCAGGAGAACAGGGTTCATGTCCATTTCTTGTCACTGAAACATACATTTTATAACCCCACCCACCATCTTTTACAAAACCTAACTGTCCCGTTTTTTGCGCCGCATGTCAGTTAAATGTAGTGTCATAAAGTGGCGCCGAAGGCTGTAGCTTCAGGGCAAATGATGTTGCCTGAGGACCCCCCCCTCAGCCCTGGACACAATAAAAGTGGAACTGGAAGGATTAAGAAGCCTTTGTCAGAATGATAATGACTCTCTTATCTCGTGTGAATACGCACAAGAAGAAGGCGTTGAATGGATTTTACGTGTGTGGAAAACGGACTCTGTGCCTACATATGACCCGTGGCTGGTGGAAATGTTTGGCGCATTCCATTTGGAGAGAGAGGAGATGTGTTTGATAAAATATGGGTCCCTGTACTGCAAGCTGCAGCTGCTTGTATGTATGTGTTTTTCTTTGAATTTTCTCTCATACTAAACTTCCACTTCTTTCAAATTCTAATGTGCTACCTTATGTTGTGTAGTTGTATTTTCTGAATTAAAAAAAAAACAAACATTACAAACCCAGCCTTGGAACATAAAATACTCAACAGTGTGTTGTTGAGTTCAGTGTTTGTCCTCACTGAAAGGAAGTTTTCCTCACCACCCGAGGTTTCTCCCTAAAAGGGAGTTATTCATCGCCACTGTCACACTAAGTGCTTGCTCTTGGGGGAATAACTGGAATTGTTGTCTTTGTTTCATAGAGGGTGGTCTAGACCTTCTCCATCAGTAAAGTGTCTATTACTTAACTCTTGTCATGATTTTATAATATAAATAGTTTAATTGAAATTAGTCAAGGGTATATTTAAAAAAAACTATTGCAGCAGCCGGTTGGGAAGGGGCTGAGCTTGGTGCCTGGTTTTTCTGCCTGCAACGTGGTTATGTGGTGTGCTCAGTGGGAATGTGTGCCCCTTGGAAGTGCTACACCCCCTTGGGTCCTCAGCAATGCACCTGCCATGTGTAAAGTCAATGGGATGGACATTTCTTGTATGCACAGTAGAACCCTCACCCATGCATCCACAGATTTCTAAGTGTATGGTTAGATGATGCTGCTACAGCACCAGCTATTGGCCAAATAGCAACAGATGTACCATGGCCACTCGAACATCATACCTACGCACAGTATGTCTACCAAATGTGGTTGCCATAGCAGTGTTCAGAAGATATGCTTTTTTGGGAATATGAGCCCTGCCCACAGCATTTGAGCAAACTTTATTTTGTTGTGCACGATCAAAAAACACTTCTTTTTAACTAAATGCACCCTGACTATGAGGCCAGTTTCATCTTATCTCTACAGTGGCCACAACTCACTATAGCCTATAATACAAACTACGAGTCCCCTTCTATACCTCCGTGCATGTGGCCTAACAAAACGTATCCAAAGGCTTGTGTATTTTCTCTGAATTAATGAGATGAAACAGTAGTCACCTTTCCTCTGACATACTGCTGTCATGGTTTCTGAACTGTCTAAAGGCCAATGAAATGGCAGCAGATAACTACCCTGACTCTCAACTTGTGTCTTACTTTACTTTGAAAAGTGATTTCATTTCTGTCAAAATTTGGTGGTTGATAATGTTGTTTCACCCTCTCATGGCAATACTGGCCCTGTATTTACTTCATATCCCATTGACACCAAATATTGCGGTATTGCACACCACTAATCAGCGCTCTGATAGATAGATAGATAGATAGATAGATAGATAGATAGATAGATAGATAGATAGATAGATAGATAGATGGATAGATGGATAGATGGATAGATTTTTTTACCAAAAAGGCAATTTTTTGGATTTATGGAAAATTAAGGAATAGGGGTTTTGGAGCGATTGACCTTAGTTTCCTGTTTTATTTTGTAGGGTCCCCTGTGTGTTTTCTCGCCTCTGTGATGTGTCTGCCCCGCCCTGATGTGTTCCACCTGTTCATCAGCCCTCATCTCACCTGTCTCTCATTATCACCCTTGTTACCTTGTGTATTCAATCTGCGCTTCCTTTGTATGGTGTCAATTTGTCACCTCACAGGTGTCAAGATGATTTTTTCCCCCTAGGGTGTCTCCTAGTGTTCCTAGGGTTCTTGGTTTTTCCCTGTTGTTTACTGTATTTTAGCTTTGTCTGTGTTTTGAGTCACCAGATGTACCTGCCTGTGTTTGAAGTCTGTAAGCCGTTACTTTATGACATTATTTTACTGGTGACTGGTACAAGTCATTCTCCGGCATTCCCCTGCTGCTTGTTCTGAAACCGTGACAACTCGGCCTAAAGGTCAGGGTATCTCAGCCTCTGTTGTTTTCATTTCGAGCATTATTTTCCGTCTCTCGTGAGTCACCGACCTCACGGAAGGGCAATACTAAATCACTGAAACAGCCAATGCACCACAAGGCCCACTTAATAGCTGTTGTGTTTTTATTTATTTTTGTATTGTGTTATATAAAACATGTTTTTCATATTATGCTCATTTTCAGGCTCATAATTGTATTTTGAGTTTGTACCAGAATAGGTTTACATGGTTTCATTTTCAAAAAACACCACATTTTGGTTGTACTGCACATTGTTGCAGATCCTGTTTTCACCCTGTGTGTTTAAGTCTCTGTTTTAGCTACAGAGTGAGACATCTCACTTCTATACTATCTTTGTTGGGAGTTGCACATGCTCAGTAGCTAGGTAAGAGCACATGGATATCTAGATAACTGAGAGATAGCAAGATAACAAGAGCCTGGGTCTGTCCGAGGTTTCTTCCTAAAGGGAGTTTTTCCTCGCCACTGTCGCACTGTTGCTTGCTCTGGAGGGAACTACTAGAACTGTTGGGTCCTTGTAAATTATGGAGTGTGGTCTAGACCTACTCTATCTGTGAAGTGTCTCGAGATAACTCTTGTTATGAATTGATACTGTAAATAAAATTGAATAACTCTTTCTCCAGCTTTGGTCAGTCCAAGGCAGGATTAGCTGGGAGACTTCTTCTAGACGAGGGACGCTTGTGGAATACCTGCAGAACAGGGACATGGAAGTAGTTCTTTTGGAGGTTATGGTGAACTAGTGTGTGTTGTAGCAGTGTTTTTCCATTGAGAACAAGCTAGCATGCTAGCGCTAGCATGCTACCTCGTCTCGGCTAGTGACGTTGAAAGCCTGAAGGCAGAGAACATTCAGAAACCTGTATTTCACTCAAAACAGCATGGATAGTTTTTTTTTATTTCCAAGTTTGTTTGCTTGTGGAAGCACCAGAGACACAAAGTAACACCCCAATATTTTTTTTCATAATATGGGCACTTTAAAACAAGTCTGTTTTGTACATTTATGTAGTGCTTCCCACTCCCACTCCACTGCTCCTCTTGGGCTTCAATATGTGTGATTCATACCCCGAACACGTGATTCATGGGGGAATCCTATCAGAAAAGCAGTCTGGAAGTGGTATAAGGGAAGGAGGTAGAGACCCATATACTGCACGCACAGGTCTGCTTTTGAAAGTATTATTTCACAAAATCTGGTTGTTCTTAGTTGTGTTGCATATTCACTAAAAGGAAATGAAGCAAGTCTATTTCACAGAGCAGCCATGCAGGTGTTAAGGCGTGTACGAAACCATTTTTGCTAGTTTTGGTGGCAAAAAAAGGCTTTGCTAGCAATGATGAAGCAATGATTAGTGATGATTCTCTCCAACCAATCAGCAGTCTGCAGGTTTTCACCTTACCTTTTGGTATTGGCTCAGCTCGCTTGGAACCTGGACGGAAGTAGTACCTGTTAGCAGGTACCAGGGACTTTTTTCGTAATGGAAAACCAAAAAAGGCGAGTTGAGTTGAGGCGAGTTGAGTAGATACCGTGCAGTGGAAAAACGCCATTAATAAAGATGTCCAATAAAAAAGTAAAACGTATTATTATTATCTCTTCATTTTCCACCAATGTTTATGTCCTAAACCCTAATCCTACACTACTTCACTTATAATTTAATGAATAATAAAATGGATTCCCCTTTTTCCTGTCATAATTCCTGCCATCATTCGATCAAATGAGTTGAACCACAAACCAGAGGCTTTTATTTAAGTTTAAGGTATTTAGAAACAACAACAAGCTCATGACACAATGAACACAATGACTTTTAGCACTTTACTAACACTTTATTATACTCATACTGTAGCGTCAAAACACTCATTGAGGCACATATTGATAAGATCGCACTGATGACTTGCACGACTCACATGCAGCACAGACGCCTTTTCTGCCTTTTTTCAAACGGCTTATAATAAGAACTTTAATAACATTTCAGTTCAATAATGCATTGGAGTTGATCTGTATTGACTCTGTGTCAAACTAATTCCAAAGAGTTGCAGAAAAACATGTCGTCAGCTCACAGCAATCCCACAAATCAGGACATGTTTATCTGCGTCTGCATAAAGAACAAACTGAATAAACACAAGGTGTTATGGGAACTGGTTTCTCTGTAGATGTGGTATATACAGCAGATATGTTTTATCAGTTTGTCTTGAGGCCTTTGATATTGCCTCAAACTTATACATCTAGGGTGGATCAATCTAACCCTAACCCTAACCGTAACCCCATCTGACTACAGTCACAGTTTCATGTCTTTTTTTGAGTAGCACTGTAACCAATTTGGTTTTATTTTATTTCAATATGTTTTTTTCAGCAGCATCGCATAATGCATTTATTTTCCTCCATTAGTTGGAAAACAACAGTCAGCCTCTTGCTGAAGGATTATTTTCTATATATGCATATTTACATAGTGAACCGGTTAGTTAAACATTACACTAACTACTGCAGCTGCACTAAATGCCTGAAGGCTATAAATTGGCAAGTCAACAGAAACTGATCCGAGTTATGTTTGAAATTCCCTTTCTCTGGTTCTTCCTCCTCCTCCTGTGCACTACCACTAGCACCCACTATACGCATCCCACTCACTCTAACTCTGCCCTTGATTGAAAGCAA
Organism: Percina caprodes; assembly: GCA_013375575.1. Classification (NCBI taxonomy): domain Eukaryota; kingdom Metazoa; phylum Chordata; class Actinopteri; order Perciformes; family Percidae; genus Percina; species Percina caprodes. The sequence continues at coordinate 228,582 of JABXJD010000243.1, read as the reverse complement.
TACTGGGCTCCTGGGCTCTAAAATGAATTTGTCTATGATTACTCATGCCCTGGCGCGTTGCGAGCGCCGGGTAATGTCTACTTCATTGAATTAGGTGGCTTCCTGTTCTCCTTCCCCTCTTCTCCATCTCTGTCTTGGCCCAGGGGTGGGGTGAGGGGGTGCTATTGATTGAGGTGGTCTGGCTTTCTTACGTATGAGGCTAGCATTACCTATGGATCCAGACAGCCACGGCCTGGCTGGCAAATGCAGCGGAAGGGAAAACGTGAAGCGATTAGTCACTGCCTTAATACAGCTAATCTGTACTGAAAGCAGCAGTATGGATGGGGGTGCAAAGGTAAAGGAGGAAAAGAAAGAGGAGACTAGCATGACTGCTAGAGCGCTAACCTCAATCACACACCTGGCAAATGGCTAAGAAGCTGCATGCTGGGTAAGCAAATTCACTGAAGGGCGTTGAACCTAGACATCTACTTCCCTCTTGAAGTGTTCCATTATGCTCCCGCACTCTGGGCTACATATGTTTATGGAATAGAACATAATCAACTGCATTGTCCAAACCGAGGTAGGGAAATGGTCCCAAGGTTGTTGACTGACCAAGTGCAATAAAGAGCTTGTACTTTATTAGTTATCCAATGTTCAAAATTTCCTTACTTCCATACTTAAATGACATGGTGCATGATCTTAAGTCTGTTGGGAATCAATGACAGGCATGGGTGATGCAGTAAATGAGCTACTTTTTGTTATCTCTGGCACAACAAAGACCCCGAAAGGCTTCGAACCTTATTATCTTACAATGCCATGACTGATCAAATTCTGCTAGGGCCCCCCAAAAAGCCAGCCCTGCTAGGACTCAGACATTATGCATTTACTGTAATTGAGTAACTCCTAGGTTTTCATGTGTCGTTGTTGCTTCCTCCATTTCAGTTGTCAACTGTTAAAGAAACAATGTTGTGACTGTGCTGTACTGTTGTTACCCAGCATCAGATGAGATGATAGATATCAATCTCTATGTATCGATACAGAAATAGTTCAGACTGTGCCGCCCTTAGCACACACAATGGAAGGAGGGGAGACTGCAAGCTTAGCCAATTCAAAGGTGAAAAATAGTTTTTCTACAAATGTCTTATTTATCTGCTGAATCCCCAGCAATGTAGCATTGTCTTTCCCAATGAGATCACAATCTTGAATTAGTACAGAAAAACAAAAGAAAAAGAACGTCATCACTAAGTGAAGACTGTTTTGGGCCTCTCCAGTGAAAAGACTGGATTTTGCCATTAAAGTTTTGAACACTACACTGCCCGCTGTCTCGGCAATTAGGTCCACCACATTCTCTGGAAGACCTGAACCTGACTGAAAACCCCCCACAAACCACACCACCACCACCCCTGTTTACACATAGGTGTATTGTTATTATGGCACTTTAAATGCATAAATTGAAGTAACTGAATTCATACACACTACAAAACAACAGATGTGTGTCCTTTTGTCAAAAGTGCAGCTGAAATTGCATTTCATCTTAAATAAAAATGAAATGAAAAAGGAATCATGATGATTATTAAAACACATCCAAATGACTACATACATCTCTCAAAATAAAGGAACTAAGAAGATGTAGAGACGTCTGAAGTGAAATCTAAAGTAGATCACGCCCTGGCCCGGTTAAAAATAGTATCACATTTCTTCTTTTTTTCTTTTTTTTTTAAAGCTACATTGTGTAACGTTTGTAATTGTTCATTATTAAAATCTGTGTTGCGGGTTCACAAACTTCTTTTTTAGGAATATTGATCAACACCATTAATTTCAAGTATCCCTATTGGCTTGAAATTTTACATTTGCGCTTGCATGAATTGGGGTAGACTCTCCATAGTCATGCTCCATCTTGAAATACGTTGGCCGGTAAGGGACATACAGGATGTACTGCTCCGCCTTTCGCGTTTTTGACACACTAACGCTGCTAACGCTGCTAATGGGTATCGTCGCTTCGTCTCGTCTGAAGAAGGAAACATGGAGGACCACACGTATTCAAAATCCAAATTTCAGGAACAGGAGTCTTCTTCTTCACCAGAATAAGAAAACGGAGATTGAAAAGAGCGAGAGACTGTAAAGAAGAATGAACATTGGAGCTGCTTTGGACGCACACACCAAATCCCAACTAGTTAATTATCCTCCAGACCACTGTAGTCTCTTTTTCTTTCTCTCTCCTTTCCAGCGGGTGCCCACTCGTGGTTTGAAGCGTGCGTCTGCGCCACTCTGACATGCACACAACATGCTAATAGACGGCCTTTTGTACACTTTCGCTACCGTAGTTGCAATACCTACTTTGAACTGTGTGGCGAGAGAGAGTTGATGGCGATGTATGATCTCAACGCTACACTACTGGTGAGGATGTGACAGCAGAGAAGGGTTATGGGGAGTTTTGCGCTAATACCCTAATACTAATACTCCCGCCTCACTCGACTGCTTCTTCTTCTGCAATTCCAGGCCTCCTCGACATACGGGCCAATTCTCCAGTGCACCGATTTCTGCCATTTCCACACTAATGCTGATAGAATCAGTGCGGGGAGAAGATCTTACTGCCTGCTGAGAGGAAGCTTCCTGTCAAATGGTGAAGAGAAACACTCTTTCTGCTCGTTTCTATGCTTGAGAGGACCTTTATCTGATGTGAGCGGGTTAATTGCAGGAGATGGACATATGGCAAGAACACATCTCATTTTCCTGGACAGAACATGAAAGCTCGCCTTGTGTTTTCATCTCCCCCCAGCTTCCCTCCTGTCCTTCATCTCATTAGGCACCCCTTGATTTCATTGACAGCCAAGTTTTTTTTTTGCCTTTGTGTAAATAATAGCTTGTATCGGAAGAGGCTCGCAGTGTATATTTGTGATCTGTAGGCATACAGTTTCCATAGTCTTGGGTTTGTTTACGCTGCAACTTGGAACAATGATGGGCTTTTCAGGGAGAACTGAATGGGGTTGCCAGCACAGCATCTGACAGAAAAAAATGGCTCTTAATTGACTGAAAAGCCTTGAGCTCTCCCAAAGGTCAGAAGCGGCAGCCAGGTGTATTTACAAAGTAAATAATTGATGGAGATGAAGAGCGGGCTCTCCTTGCGGAGAGTTGTTGGCGGTCTGTGACAAAAGTTGCACAAAAGCAACATCAATCTCTGATGAGAAAACCATGTCTTCACCCTCCTTTCTCTCTCTCAATCTCTCTCTCTTTGTGTACCTCAAAGGACAGTTCATCTTGCCTAATGTTTGCTTTCCTCACTGTGGCAGCACTTTCTTCATCGTCTGCTTCTCATTATGTTCAGCTGGATTGCCGTCTTTTGGAGTGGTCAGTGGAGAGCAACCAACCTTGTCTGCAGTGAATTTAACCTCAGACAGGGATTTTAATTATTTTGTTCCTATGTTTGCCATTATTGTGTGCTCACTATCCTAGGATAATATGTATGGGATGGCAAATGTCCCTTGACAGATGTTTTTTCTTCTTCTGTTAAGTATTTCAGCATGGTATGGGTCCTACACTACAATATATTTAATTGTGCAGCTCTATTATGACTGCTTTGGTATGGATTTTAGTAGAAAGACACCATGTTTTATTTGTCCTTTTATTCATATTTTGTTTTTTCTTTCACATGTCAGGAGTGCTCTACCCAAGTCCTTTGTCATACCTTGACCTATGAACACCAATTAAATGGGTCAACACAGAATACAGTTTCTGAGAATTAACAATTAACAATTTAAGTTATGCTTTTTTTATTTCGGACTGAAACTATATTTTATATATATATATATATATATATATATATATATATATATATATATATATATATATATATATACTTTATTGCATGATGTTAAAGTAAGACAAAGTGATCATTTCACACAGTATTATGTTTCTTTTGAGTCACATTTAAAAAGGCAAAAGGCAGTTTTTGAATAATATACAGTACATTCAGACATTTTAACAAAGTGTGTCATGTTCCATGTGGTTTGTTAGAACGACATTAACCATCTGAGTCCTGAATGGTTGGTACAACTTTGTTAGATGACAAGCAAACAACTTTCAAAACGGTTGTTTCCTTAATGAAGTTCTGATCGATCAGGGCTACGCTAACGTTGGAGCTGCTCCATGAACACAACAACAGACACATCATTTTAGAACTAACAAGGTAGTCCAACTTCCCCTGCTTACTTTTCCCCAAGAAATGCTTCTATTTATCCGGTCTCTGTACAAATAATGAGGTACTATAGAGCTCTGGGTGTCACAGACAGCTCCAATCATTTGTTCCTCCATTTCTGATTCAACGTCAGGAAATCAGGAGAATCCAAAAACTAATTGGCTTTCGTGACACGGCGTCAAAGCAGTGTTCTTACCATGAGTTTATCTAACTTCATATGTGAATGCTGGGAATTTTGTGTCAACATAGTGGAGAATTTTGCAGAGATATATTATAGGTGTTTCCTTTCAGGAGTTTGTGGAGACCAAAAATAGAGCTAAAAGAGATATGAGATGATAATATGCCAATGTTTTGTTTACAGCTTGTTGCGTTGCCCTCCAAGTGGCCAAAAAAGACTAAAACAATCCTATTCCTGATCCTATTCTGATCTCTAATTTTCTGCTCACTGTCAGGTGAAAACCTCTTACCTCCACCAACTGTGTTGGTGCAGTTTATGCTTCTACATTTTCCTCCACATGTTGGACCCATTTCTTACACTTTTTAGCTTAACAAACCCCCATGTAAATCCTGCCAAATATACACTGCCAACCAACTGAAAAAAATATTTGTTAACAGTTTGGAAATGCAAGATGCATCACCGATGTACAATAGTAGGGGGCCCTTATGTGGGATAACCGGTGGCCCCATGGGGTAATTATCTGTACGGGACTGAAATCAATCACTTAAATATATGGCTGGGTATTGATTTCAACACTTTTTAGGCAATGCCTCCTTAGTAGAGCTTAGATCGGACCCAAAACATCAAGCCCGACCCTACACGAGGCAGTGCACGTTGTGTCCAAACTGGCCTGGCCCTACACGTAATTATGAGCCCGAGCCTGATTTACTACATTGACTACAATTCCGAGTTAGTTGAACTAGTGATGGCCGAATGAAGCTTTGTGAACCAGTGTCTTTATTTTCTGAGCCCACTAGATGGCGCTCTCTGTTCAACAATTGGTTGAGACTATACATACTGAATTTCAATGCCTTCGGCCTTTCTCTTAAAACCCAGAGCGCCATCTAGTGGGCTCATAAAATAAAGACACTGGTTCACGAAGCTTCATTTGGCCATCACTAGTTTGAACTGCAGGAATCTGTTTAGAATTATCTCAATGAATAATGCAACAAGGACAAAGCATGTGAACTACATTGTTTGTTTATTCAGAATGGAATAGATCACAAATGGCTCCAAATGAAGATACGTAAAAAAATAAAATAAAAATCAAACCATAGCTCCCTTAGCCGAATAGTGTGGGTGACAGATCAAGGCAGCAACATAATCAAAGCCCTGGAGACTTTCTTGTCCAAATCACCTAATTAATACTGTCATCACCACGGTCTGCATGCTGATGCCAGTGCAGGACATATAACCAGAGCTACGGGAGAAACTGGAGAGGCATAGCTTTCTCCCCACCAAATTAGGCTAATAAAGTAATGATTTAAAAAAATCACAAATGCTTAATCAAGGGTCCGGCCTGTGGATAGCGGCGGAAAGCGTGGGTTGCGTTGGGTCAAGTTCAGGCTCATGCAGAGAATCCAAGCTCTACTCCTTAATATCAAGTTTCGAAAAAAGACGCATCATTTAATTCCTAAATTCAATAGAGTAAAGCTCCGAGTCAGTGAGCCAATAAGCACGCAGCATGCTTCTACAAAGATCTAATAATGTTTGTGATTGGCTGTCTAACTTTACACGTCAGGAAAAACTAAGTTACCCACAGAGATGGGACTGAAGGAGGAGCCGTACTGTGTATTGTAGTGTTGTAATTTCTAATTTTACATTTCATTTCATTTTTCTTCTGTATGTACCTGCATAAATGTGTACATATGTTTGCATGTGTGGCATATACATATTCATCTAATTTCACAAGTGTACAAATAATTTCTGTTGTTATACTTGCAAACTCTATATGGGATTTGGGGAGGGGGAGTTAAAAAAGGAAAATATACCCTTATGTTTGTACTAACATTTCCTGTGAAAATAAATAAAAACATATATATTTTTTTTAATAGATTTTATAAAATTCAGGAACCAGTATGGAAGCCACAGATTGGGAATCGATTCACAGCCCTACTGAAAAATCCTGATTTAAACTTGTCCGGTTCCACTGAGGACTGAAGACAGATATAGTAGAGGAGGGAGTGAGAAGGAGACAGTGGTAGAGCGGGGAGCAGCACGGGATGGACTGTGCTGAGTGGATGTGCAGGTACATTACGCTCCCTGAACAAGATTACCCAGAGTATTCCCATCACATTACATTATTGCGGAACTTACGTCTGAATGCTTTGTCCCTGAATCCATTAAGCTGCAGCATTGTGTGATCTTACTCATAACAATCTGACACCAACAATGAAAAAAGGGGCATTTTCTTCTGTCTCTTTGTCTTTCTGATGCCTTAGTGCTCAGCCATAGAACACCAACTAAATTCACAAAAAGTAAATCAACCCAGTAAATAAATTCGAAATGTACCAAAATTAATTCAGTTTTCTTCATTTGCAATCAGTAATCAGTTGGTGATTAATAATCACAAACGTGTAATCTGGAAACAGCCTGCTAATAAGTGCAGCCAGTGATCTGCCTAGCGCAGCTGCTAATTTTGTTAACTGCTTAAGCGTCTGTCAGCATTACGCTCAAAATGGCTGCCTCATTATCTCCTCTGAGACATCGGCTGTCACTCAGCGTGGCCAATTACTGTGCTCCGTCATCAACACGTGAGAGCTGGTGGAGATGTGCCCGCCGGCCGTAATAAGGCGTGATCAGTGCCACACGAGTGTCAGAAATATAACAATGCACCCACTGCAAGGCCAAAACAATCACAAATATAAAGACGCACATATGGTGTAGAAATCCTATTTGTTTGTTTTCTTATCTTGAGTCAGTACTATTATTATTTATTTATTTTGCTGTCATCCCAGGGCATTGTTATGGGTTGAAACATAAGAACAGCAAAGAAAACCTGAATAAAAAGAAAAACTTAAGCCTAACTGACAATTGAAATAAGCCTAACCAAAAAGCAAAAATAAATCGATGACAGGTGTAAAAAAATATATATTTAGAAATCAGGCTAAATGAAATAAAGAAAATGCGTCAAGCTTATGAATACGGAAACTAGGAAAGCACACAAAGATGAGTGATGAATTGACTTAATGGAGCAAACATAGCCTGTAGATGTGGGTGCTGGGTACAGGCTCACATGAGAACTTACTCCTGTCACCTTGAACACAACAGCCATCCATTTAGCTTTGTGACCAATGGGGGGGGGGGTGGCCGGAGTGGGGGCACATGTGCTTTTTTTAAGGTTCAATGAGAGGCAGCCTCTCTTTTGCAGGAGCACCATGATCACATTGACAGTAACACATTCCCACCTGGAAGCTGCCCAGTACAACCACAGTCTGATCTGCTGCCACTGAGCAGCTCCACTGGAGCGGTTGGAGGTTAAGGGCCTTGCTCAATTTATTTGATTTATTATTTGCTTAAGGGCACCTCAGTGGTGGAAATGAGCGCTGCTATTTCACTTTCCCCACCTAGATTTTATCCTGCCGGTCTAGGGATTGAACCGCAAACCTCCCGGTCACAATTAAGCTCTAACCTTTAGGCCACCACTGACCCAGTATTGCGATCGGTGTGATTGAAGCCATTGTTGCAGTCCATTTCACAGCTATCCAATACACGCATGCACACACACACACACACACACACACACACACACACACACACAAACTCTTTAAGCATGCTATACACATGATGCTTAAATGTTCCCCAAGCAACATCTTCATTCATTCAGACTGGATCTCAAGCACACACAGGTAGACCATGACACATGTAACAGCTTTGCAATTTTGGAATGGGTCTAATCAACTTAAAAACATGAAAAAAATACAGTAGAAATCCCCCAAAAATGCAAGTTCCCAAGAAAACCATATATTGCCTGAAAATAATCTTGTATTTGGTTTAGGCAAATTGGCTCAACACATCACTTTGACAACAACACAGAAGATAAGAAATATACTATTTTGGACCCCTTGATAGTTAACGTGTGCACATAAATTAACATTAGATCAAATGACTATTTAATGGGACCCTTAAACCTTAACCTTTTTAATATTTTTAAGTTCACTGCACTCAACACCACTGGGATATACCCACTGTACCCTACCTGCTCTGGGATAAACTAGCAGGTGAACATAGAGAATTAGTCAGCGTGCTAAAGAGACAGATTTTTCCCTCAGGAGCTGGAGATGACCAAAAACAGAGCTAAAAAAGAGAGTGTTGAACTTAAATCTGTCAGGTAGAAACAAAGACCACCCCAATGGACTGCCTTTTACCCAAAATGTTTGCCAACTTTTGTGATACTATGTCAGTGTTGTGTTTCCAGCTTGTTGCACAACCAATTATTGCCGCTAAAAACTATGTGACAACTTGGCACAACAGAAAACCAGGACACAAGGTCAGAAGTTGGCACTGCAGTCTGTTGCACAGTATAATGAAATCAGACAATAATGTGTAATGTCCCATCTGCTTTAATTCAGCTGATTGCCTGGCCATTATGTAAGTTTTAATGTAGAGTGAACCGCTCATTATTGTGAATTAGGAGCCCGACAGAGTGATGCAGGACGCAGAGACATCCCACTCACACTTCATTATATGGCTTACTATACGGGCGCTCATAGAGAGGTTACCCACTGGTGACACCTGCGTCCCGGTCATGACGGTTAACTTTCAAAGCCAGGTTGACCCAATGAGTGAGCTAACTATGGAGCTAACTAATGATCCGTTTGCACTGTTGCCATTAGCGTTGTTAACGATCCCTGTCCACCTTCTTTCTCCCTTTGTGACCTCCGTATGAGCACAAATGTTGATTTAAAAATGACTTTATTGATTTAAAAATGGTCCACCACAGTCTATGATCAGAATTCAGTCCATAAAAATGGTCTGTTATATACCTAGCAACAGTATGTTATAGACCAAATCACTGTGACAGCTTCTGCGTAGACAACTGGCAGGGAATCAGCAAACTTGTTTTTGCTGGAGTCATTTTCTGCTGTAACTGTAACATATATATATATATATATATATATATATATATATATATATATATATATATATATATATATATATATATATATATATATATATATATACGGGCGCCCCACAGGACTGTGTTTTGTCTCCAATACTCTACACGCTGCATATGAATGAGTATTGAGCTTCAGTCTCCACTCATATCTTTTTTCAAGAATGCAGATGACACAGCCTTGGTGGGGGTTCTAAAGCTCGATAAATCACCCCTAAGGTGTTTTGAGGAAAAGGTAGAGAACTTTATTCAATGGTGTTCTGACAATTTCCTTAAAAGGTACAATATGTAATACTGACAGCTAGTGTTTAAAATTCTTACAAAGTACAAATTAGTACAAATGTATAAAGTACAAATTCAAAATACTGGAAAAAGTCGTCTCCCCTCAAAGTTCACGGAGCCAGGCTGAGAGCACAGCATCCACAACAGTGTTGCCCACATAGCATTACTATGTGCAGCGGAGTAGCTAACGTTAGATGCTGGCTATGTATATGACAGTTGTAAAAATATATATATAACAACATATATATAACACGGAGGTCCGACCTGTTGTCTCTGCTGTGCTTCTTTCCTGTACTGTTAGCTTTGTGTTTAACCAAATCTACGGTTACAAACAGCAATATCTCACCTCTGGTTGGACTGACTGCTAGTTTGGGTGGTGTCATTTTCTTTAGTCTGTGACCAACAGGTAAGCTAACGTTAGTGAATGGGTTGACTTATAATAACAACAAACATGCTCTTCTAGCATAATCAACAACAGTACAAGAAACCAAGTGTCTCAGACTCTAGTGAGAAACTTAACTTATTGTCTTGTACTGCTGAATCTTACCATGTCTCTCTCATCTGCAGCACCAGCCTAAACTCCTCCACTGCCGTTACGTGGCACGCTCCGTCGCCATCTGTCAACATCCGATTCCATCTGGATTGTCACCACTCCACCTTCCATTCACTCTCGGACTTGCTACTACCAAGAAACAATAAACCTTCTTCAGCTTTCACATTGAGTCTGTGCGCTGAATCTGCTTCTGGGGTCCACACTAGAGCTTACAGGAACACGTTGTTTTGAGTGAGATACGGTTTCTGAGTGTCCTCTGGCTTCAGTCTCCGGGTGAGCTGTTCAAAATTGGCACGGCTTTCTACGTCACTAGCCAAGCCGAGGTGGCTAACCGTAGCATGCTAGCACTAGCATGCTAGCTCATTCTCAATGGTGAAACACTTCTATAACACACTGTAGTTGCACTGTTGCTTGCTCTGGAGGGAACTACTAGAACGGTTGGGTCCTTGTAAATTATGGAGTGTGGTCTAGACCCACTCTATCTGTAAAGTGTCTTGAGATGACACTTGTTATGAATTGATACTATAAATAAAATTGAATTGAATCTAGTTGACCATAATCTCCAAAAGAACTACTTCCATGTCCCTGTTCTGCAGGTATTCAACAAGCGGCCCTCGTCTAGAAGAAGTCTCCCAGCTAATCCTGCCTTGGACTGACCAAAGCTGGAGAAAGAGTTATCTAGCTGATGGGATCTTACCGAGCTACTGAGCATGTGTGACTCCCAACAAAGATAGTATAGAAGTGAGATGTCTCACTCTGTAGCTAAAACAAGTGAGATGTCTCACTCTGTAGCTAAAACAGAGACCAAAACACACAGGGTTAAAACAGGATCTGCAGCAATGTGCAGTACAACAATACAAAAATATGGTGTTTTTTTGAAAATGAAACCATGTAAACCTATTCTGGTACAACCTCAAAATACAATTATAAACCTGAACATGAGCATGATATGGGTGCTTTAAGGCTACAGTATTCCAGTTTTTTTAGGATGCATGGAAACGGTGCTATCTCACATCAAACTATATCAAACCAGAGGTTTTCAGGAAATAAAAGCAAAGCTGCAATAAAAACTGTACAAACTAAGAAAAAAAAACAAAAAAAACTAACTAACTAAAGTAATTAAACTTATTCTGATAAGGAGAGCCAGGTCTCTGAGTTCCGTCGCTGGGCCATGGAGAAGTGATTTCACACCTTGTCCTGTGTTCCACTCCAACCATTAACACCATCTGACTGTGCAACTGAGCGCGAGGAGATTGAAAAACAAAACGCTCCTTCCACACATGACAACTACGTTCACCTCACGCCCACCATCACAGACACACAAGCAAAAACAAGTAATGGACATAATGGAGTACTGGAGTACTGAGTACTTATTTAAGGATCTGTGTGGTTCCACGCAGTGCCTCAGCAAGCAAGCAGTCAGGAAACAAGCAAAAAAAGAAAACACTGCGGACTCTAAACACCCTCTTTTTCCTGAATGTGAACTTCTGCCATCAGGGAGTCCGTGTAGCGAGATGTAAAACAAACAAGTTATCGTTAATCTCAAACTCTTTCAAACTGCCAACTCCAACAGTAAATCTTAGCATGAAAGTGCAATAAATACACCGACAAATTTTGCACTTTGCACTTTAAGTATTACAGTCACTTTTTAAGATGTTGGATTGTCTGCACAGTCATATTCTGAGATTCTATGTTGAGCTTATTTTCATGTTTTTATGTTAATTTCATTTTGATTTTAGAATGCTTTTTATGTTACATGTTTGTGTTGTGACAATTGTAGCCCAAGACAAATTTCCCCTCGGGGACAATACAGTGTATTCTTTTTTCATTCTCTACTGATTCCTAATGACTGTGGCGACCATCCCACTATCACCGCCAAATGTGTCATGGAGGAAAAGCATTGCTCCACTGACCTACTGCATGTGAGCTAAGAAAACCCAGCATGTGGTTTCAGTGTGGTCTGCGGTGCTTGTAACCACAGCTAGCTGCAATTCCAATTCAAATTTCCAAGCATACAATACCAAGTAATGCCTGGCGTTGCTGAAAAGCAGGCACTTTTTGGAGATGAAAGGTTTCCTCCAGACTGCAGCAGTATGTTGCCTCCATATCTGACGTATAAATACGTTCCGCTACATAGCTGCACATCTGGACACGTTTCAGGATTTGTTCTCCCATCTGTACACCTGGTGCTCGCACAACTGCTACAAACCTGTAAATGTGTCAGTAGTGATGTTGTGTTGCTTCAATCACAGTGTCATTTTTAGTGGTTCATAATGGCCAGCCATACTTTTTAGTGTACCAAGTCTATACAGCTAATATACATCATTCACTTCATTTGTATATAATCTGGCAAATAATAAATTATGATGAAAGCGGGTGTTTGGCTTTTCATAACAATATTACTATAGCAGACAATAAAGTCCTACATTTAAATCATTATTAATATCATAGGGCTGGGTATTGTTTCAAAAATGACAACACCAGTATAAATACCAGTACCATTAAAGTGATACCAATACCAATAGAGTACTTTTTAAAACCTTTTTTCTACTTCATTCAACACACATCATGTGTATGAGCATCTGAACTGCTATCTCTGTCAAATAACAGTGGTGGACTTCACACCATTTAAAATTATTATTATTTTTTTTTTATTTTGATCCTGGAATAAATAAATTCTTAGTTGTGATTTATGTGTGATGTAGTAACGTGTGATTATGTGTGATTTCATCGACTAAGAACTTTTTTCAACTGCCAGAAACGCCTCGCCCACCTTCCTGTTCGATAGTCCACCATTAGTGATGTCGGTGACTGACAACGCCAGCCCTGTTTTTCATAGGTGGTGCCCGAGTAAGTACAGCTTCTCTAGTAGTATACTGTTCTCCCTATGTGTTATGCACTTCCAGTACGTTGACACAGTTCAACAGCAAGCCAAACTCGAATTCACGAGCCAGGACGACGAGCGTCTTGCTCCTTTTATTATCTTCAGGCAGGTGAAGTTAACGAGTGAAACTAAACAGAAGAAAAATGACAGAAACTTAGTCTCCTTTACAGCAAATAGCTATAGCATACTAAGTTATCTTTAACCATACAACACATAAACAATGTGCCAACTACCCATTCACACACATAGCGCTAGCCTAAACAGAGTAAAGCTAATAGCGTAGCGTACGTTCACACACACAGCGCTAGCATAAACATCGGATAGCATCGTTAGCGGAAAAACGCGACAAACTGGTTTAATTCAATGATGAATGAATGACAGGTGTACTAACTTTACAGCTACAGGAATAATAAAAGTAGTAACGACAGAAATAAATACTAAACTTACAGCCAATGCTTTCGTGGGAAAAATCAAGAATCCAACTTGAATAGCATGTTTCCTCCGGCATAGTTCTTCTTCTACTATGTAAAACACGTAGCGTGTCATACGTTTCAAAATAAAGGCCACTGCAAACTATTCCTGCGTACATTTCCCTACATACAATAGGACACATCCGACCAACTACATAGAACATTTTAGAATAAACCTTAATTAACCTGAGGACAGAACACTCCCGTCTGGCATAACTAATGCCACTGAATTCAATACTTTTTTTTACAGTTCATCTCTTTTAATCCCCTTCTAGGAGAAGGACAACGTCTGAGATGGGGCGCAGGTAAGTCGCGAAGCCCTGGGAGGATGTCTTCACTTCAATCTTGCGGACCTTTCCATCGCTGCTCGGAAAGGTTGACGTGACCAAAGCCATCGGCCACTCATTCCTTGGTGCTTGGCTTTGCTTTAACAGCACAACGTCTCCAGGTTGCAGGTTGCGATGTGTTCCTTGCCACTTGCGTCTTGGATGAAGAGTGCTCAAGTACTCGTTTCTCCAACGACCCCAGAATTCATTTGCAAGCGCTTGTACTTGTCTCCACTGGCTTTTTAGGAGATCTTTTCCGGTGAAGTCACCTGGTGGAGCAGGTAGGCCAGGCTTTTGTGTCAGGAGCATGGCGGGCGACAGCAGAACTGGAGAAGAGGGATCTGATGAGATAGGTACCAGCGGCCTTGCATTGATTATTGCCGTTATCTCCGCCATTAGAGTACACAAAATGTCATGTGTCAGGTGAGTAGGTTTGTTTTGCAAAAGCATAGAGTCCAATATTCTGCGTGTCACCCCAATCATCTCTCCCACACTCCTCCCATGTGGGATGCGTGTGGGGGATTAAACTCCCATGTGCAGCCGTTGCTATGGAGATAGTTTAGGATGCTGTTCTGCTTTCCATTAGGAGGGTCCATACCCAGTTCTGCACTGGCAGCAATGAAGTTGGTCCCCCGGTCTGATCTGAGCTGCTTGGCTGGGCCCCTGACTGCAAAGAATCTCCGCAGAGCATTGATACAGCTAGTGGCGTCCATAGACTCTATAACTTCGATGTGTACTCCCCTGGTACTCATACATGTGAATAGAATGGCCCACCTTTTGCTTTGCGCTGCACCTCCTCGAGTGCGTCGGGTCACCACCGTCCAAGGTCCAAATACATCTAGCCCCACGTAAGAGAAGGGTGGAGAAGTGTCAAGCCGCTCAGGAGGGAGGTCTGCCATTTTTTGCACTCCAGGCTTCCCTCTGAGCTTACGGCATATCACACAGTGATGAAGAATAGAACTGACCAGCCTTTTCCCAGCAACAATCCACAGCCCAGCCGCTCTGATAGCTCCCTCTGTGAACTGTCGTCCCTGGTGTTTTACTTCTGAGTGATAGTGTTGCACAAGCAGCTTAGTGACATGGCTATTCTTAGGCAGGATGATTGGGTTTTTCATCTCTGATTCAAGGGAAGCATGTCTGAGACGCCCTCCAACCCTCAGCAGGCCGTCATTGATGTAAGGATCAAGGGTCAGGATTGGACTTGACTTTGAGACTTCTCTCTTACTCTGTAGAGCTGCATATTCGTCCGGATATGTCTCTCTTTGCACAGTCTCCAGTATGAGTCTCTTAGCTACTGCGAGTTCTTCAGGAGTGCGAGGCCTACTACACTGATGCCACCCTTTACACATGTGCTGTGATGCGTTTGTGGTGGAGCCTGACTTGTGAGAACGTACCTGATGGATCAAAAGGACACAGCTCTCAGCAAGGAGTTCCATGTGGAAAAACACTGATATCGTTCAGTGGTAAGTCGCTTGGCTTCAGTGTGGGTAACTAGGGCCGTGACTTGTGGTTTGATTTCCACATCCATTTCAGGGTTTATCAGTTCAAAGTGCTCACGCGTTTCTGGCGTTGGAAGCTTATAGAGGAAGTCAGGTCCCTTAAACCACATTGTGTCCATGAGCTGTGATGCAGCTACAGATCTGGTGGCTAAGTCGGCTGGATTCTGTTCGAAGGGACGTAATGCCACTGATTGGGGATGTTGTCTGGCGTATGCGATGCACGCGATTGTGTACGTACACAAAGAAGCGTTTTGAGTCATTAGAGATGTATCCGAGGACCACCTTGCTGTCACAATAGAATTTAACAGCGTCTGGCTTGTAATCCAGTTCGTCAAGAATCAGCTCCGCCATCTCAACAGCCAGGACGGCTCCACAGAGCTCAAGGCGTGGGATTGTGGGTTCTGGCTGCGGTGCTAGTTTTGCTTTTCCAAGTACAAATCCAACCTCACAATGACCTTCAGTGACAGCTCTTAAGTAAGCTACTGCCCCTATGGCCCAGTTTGAAGCATCCGAGAAAAGACACAGTTCTGTGTATATGGGTCTTGAGAGTGACATTGGAACATAGCAGCGGGGCACGCGGAGGCTGCTTAGCTTCTCAAGCGACTCTTTCCACACCTCCCATTTACTCACATTTTCAGCCGGCAGTGGAGCATCCCAATCTTGAACGCCGCTGGACAGCTCTCGCAACAACAATCTACCTTGGATCGACACGGGTGCTGCCAGGCCCAAGGGGTCAAAGATGCTGTTAACTACTGACAGCACACCGCGGCGGGTGTAAGGCTTGTCAGCAACGGCTACTTTGAAGGTGAACATGTCTGTGTTGAGGTCCCAGCATAAGCCTAGACTCCTCTGAGCAGGCAGAGTCTCATCATCTAGGCCTAAGTCTTTGATGCCGGAGGCTAGTTCTGCAGGTTCGAAGGCTTTCATCACAGCAACACTGTTTGATGCGATTTTGTGCAGTTTCAAATTAGACTCTGCCAGTGATGCACAAGTACGCTTCAGTAGGTCTATGGCTACAGACTCTGTGGGAACAGATATGAGCCCATCGTCCACGTAGAAGTGTCTTTCAACAAACTGCCTTGTGTCAGGTCCATACCTTTGTTCACCACTTTTAGCAGCTCGCCGCAGGCCGTAGATGGCGACCGCTGGGGACGGGCTGTTGCCAAAGACATGCACCTGCATGCGGTACTCCTCAATCTCCTTGGTCATGTCGCTGTCTTTATGCCACAGGAACCTGAGGTAGTCTCTGTGCTCATGTCTCACCAGGAATCCGTAGAACATCTGTTGAATATCGGCAGTGACTGCAATGAGGTCCTTCCTGAACCGCAACAACACGCCTAGGAGAGTATTGTTCAAGTCGGGGCCTGTGAGCAGCACAGAGTTGAGGGAGAGACCGTGCTGTTGGGCGCTTGAGTCAAACACGACTCGTATCTGTCCTGGCTTCTGGGGATGGTACACGCCGAAAAAAGGCAGGTACCAGCACTCCTGTTTCTCACGAAGGGGTGGTGCTTTTTCTGCATGCTTGTTTTCGAATAGCTTTCCCATGAAGGAGGAGAACTGCTGCTTCATCTCAGCATTTTTGCTCAGAGTGCGTCTTAGAGAACTGAGGCGGGACAGTGCATGTTCTCTGTTGTTTGGGAGCAAAGGACGAGGTGACTTGAATGGTAAAGGAGCTATCCAGTTGTTCTTTTTGTCCTGATGAACTTCCTTTTCCATGATTTTCAAGAAGAGTTCATCTTCAAAGGACATAGCACACTTGTTGTCCTTGTCTGTACACTGAAAGGCTGTAAGCCCAAGCTGTTCCTCAGCTGGCACAGGCTTTGGGGTGTGTGTGGAGCGGCCATGCAAGCGCTCCCGCCATAGCTCGGTTTTTCTTTCACCCCAATGCTGTTATGGCAAGGAGTGAGGAGTGATGGACGACCATTCTGAAGAATGTGGGTTCTGAATACACTTAGCGTTGGTTTGTGAGCATTGTCAATACAAACTTCACCTATAATCACCCAGCCTAAGTCTAGACGCTGAGCAAAGGGTGCGTTGTGGGGTCCATTGACTTGCTCTCTCACCTTGTGTACACGTATCATGTCCCTCCCTAACAGGATCATCATCTGAGCATCAGGATCTAGCTTGGGGATATGGTGAGCAATGTGCTTTAGGTGAGTGTGCGCAAGAGCAACCTCTGGTGTTGGGATTTCAGATTTGTTAGTCAGTATTTCGTTGCACTCGATGAGGGGTGGAAGATCCATGCAAACCCCACCATTCACTGCTTCAACTTGAAAGCCTGTCGCTTTTCTTCCAGTCATCTCCGTGGTGCCTGCACATGTTTTCATCAGATATGGTGACAGGCTGCTCTCAATCCCGAACAGATGGAAGAATTCAGAGCGGGCCAGTGAGCGGTTACTTTGATCGTCAAGTATGACATACATTTTGATGGAGCGCTCTGGTTGACCCGGGGAAGACTCGCACCAGACACACCTTTGAGCAGGACCGCGCGATGCCGCCTTCACCACAGACCTTGGTGCAACGAGATGTCACTTCAAGTGGGTGACTACTTTGTTCTTCTGCAGCTGGCTGTGGAGTGTGTGATGCAGGAGTGGGCTGAGAGGTATCTGGATGCATTACAGAGCAGTGTCTTTCGCTGCCACACTCACCGCATTTCAGTGTTGCCTGGCAATCCTTGGCAAGGTGATTTGGGAGCAGCACTTAAAACAGCGTTTGTATTCTTTTAGGATATTCTTTCGTTCCTGCAGTGTTTTCATTCTGAATGACCTACATTTATCTAAGGGATGAGTTTTCCTGTGTACAGGGCAGTATCGTGCTGGATCACTGTCTTTTCTCTCTGGATCTGTAGCGCTTGTGGAGCCCGTGTCGACATTGGCAGATAGATCTGTCTTGTGTACAGATATAGCAGTGTTAAATCCGTTATGCTTTGATGGGGTTCTCTCACCTTTGCTGTATGGCTGACTGCTGCTTGAGAAGATGAAGCTCGGGTCATTACGGGCCTTCGCTTGGCCACACACAAAGTCAACGAAGAATGAAAAAGGTGGGAATGTTATTCTATGCTGTTCTTTGTATTTTGAGCCAGTGTGGAGCCATTTGTCCTGCAGACCTGGAGGTAACTTCTCCACTATGGGCTTTACCCCACGAGGGGTGTCGAGGTAGGCCAGACCAGGGAGATAGCCATCGCTTTTGGCGGCCAGCAGCTCCATGAGAAGATCACTGAGCTCTCTCAGCTTTGTGTTGTCTTTAGCCGACAGACGGGGGAAGCTATCTAGTCTTTTAAATAGGGCATTTTCCACTATTTCTGGTGTGCCATAGCATTCCTGAAGTCTATCCCAGGACAGATGGAGGGCAGCTCGGGGGTTGGCAACATGGACAGCACGGATTCTCTTCACATGCTCCGATGACTCTTTGCCCAGCCATTTCACCAGGAGATCTAACTCTTCGCTATAAGTGAGCCCCAAGCCCTGAGTTGCACTGAAGAATGACGACTGCCACGCTCTGAAGTTCTCTGGTGTGTCATCGAATCTAGTGAGGCCAGTAGTCACTAATTCTCTGCGTGCTAGGAACTTAGCAAAGTCTATCATGGGTGGAGGGTTGACCTGAAAAGGGGAGTGCAGACCATATTGTCCGTGTGGATTGTCTGATGGTCTTGAGGTAGGTGTGTGTTCTGTGGCATGTGCACGGTTATTCACTAGGGGTTTGAAGGTTTGAGGCTTCTCTGCAGCTACAGGTGCTGACTGCCGTGTGGGGTGGTTTTCATTGTACAGGACTTCGTTGTATGGCAAGAAGGCAGGAGACTGAAAACTGAGCTGTGAATGGCATTGTACATACTCTTCTGTGCGCTGTCTAATCAGGTGTGGCTGGACAGCACTTCTCACACTTTGATGGTCTTCATTTTCTATAGCTGCAGCTGCTTCTAAAACTTCAGCTTTTACCCTCGCCGCCTCTGCTTCCTTCTCTATTTCCAATGCTTCCAAATCTGCTTCTAATGCAGCCTTTTTTAGATCTAGCTCCGCTCTCTCCTTTTTCATTTCCAGCTGTTTTTTAGCATAGGTTACCTTGGTACGCGCTGCTTCAGCTGAGGCTCTAGCTCTGGCGGCAGCCTCCATGACGGACTTGGAAGATGATGAGTGCTTGGAGCTAGCATAGCGTCGAGATGTTGAAGAAGACTGGTGACGTGAATTTGCTTCAGACTTCACCTCTTCATTTCTAACACTGTTATCACAGTTGGTGTCCATGCTTGAGTCTTTGAAGTCTTCTTGCACCCACTGCTAGTATGGCTTTTCACTATACTGTTCTCCCTATGTGTTATGCACTTCCAGTACGTTGACACAGTTCAACAGCAAGCCAAACTCGAATTCACGAGCCAGGACGACGAGCGTCTTGCTCCTTTTATTATCTTCAGGCAGGTGAAGTTAACGAGTGAAACTAAACAGAAGAAAATGACAGAAACTTAGTCTCCTTTACAGCAAATAGCTATAGCATACTAAGTTATCTTTAACCATACAACACATAAACAATGTGCCAACTACCCATTCACACACATAGCGCTAGCCTAAACAGAGTAAAGCTAATAGCGTAGCGTACGTTCACACACACAGCGCTAGCATAAACATCGGATAGCATCGTTAGCGGAAAACGCGACAAACTGGTTTAATTCAATGATGAATGAATGACAGGTGTACTAACTTTACAGCTACAGGAATAATAAAAGTAGTAACGACAGAAATAAATACTAAACTTACAGCCAATGCTTTCGTGGGAAAAATCAAGAATCCAACTTGAATAGCATGTTTCCTCCGGCATAGTTCTTCTTCTACTATGTAAAACACGTAGCGTGTCATACGTTTCAAAATAAAGGCCACTGCAAACTATTCCTGCGTACATTTCCCTACATACAATAGGACACATCCGACCAACTACATAGAACATTTTAGAATAAACCTTAATTAACCTGAGGACAGAACAAGTAGTTTGTTTGAATTTGGTTGACCAATCACAACAGAGTGGGTCAGCTGACCAATCAGAGACAGAGGGCTTATCAGGAAGGCGGGCCAAGAGCTCAGACAGAGTGTTTCAGACAGAGGAGCAGCAGTAATGGCCAGTAAAAGAAACATTATGTGTGTTTGATCATCAAAGCATGTAAATCTATTCTAGTAGAACCCAATAGTTACAAATATGACACTGAAAAGAAGTATAATAGGAGCTCTTTAAATCAACAGATTTGTAAAACTGAGTTTCTCCACAAAGAGTTGTTCAAAAGCACCACTTTAATTCTTGTGTCCACCAGAGATGTGCTTGTACGTTTTTTTGGTCATTCAGCATAAAAAAAGACTAACTGACTCCAATTTCAAGAACAAACTCAAGGAATATGGTTTTATTTCTTTCTTTCCTGCAAGAGCACTGTTCTTTACTGCATTATCTTTGACTAATGGTCAGTTCCTGCATCTTTTATACGCTCAGCCTGACACTTAAAAAAATAATTCCAGTGCTAGTTCCATGTTATCAGAATTTTGGATAATCGTCATTGAAACATGAATTGGTCATGTGACAAGGGGTGGGAAGATTGGCAGCACAGGCAGCCAAGTGATCTGATCCAATGGAAATCACGGCTGTAACATTGACAGCAGTCTAGCCCAATGGATTGAGGGTGGCCCAATCCACTGGGGGAGATCATATCTTAGGAAGGGACAGGTGCCACACCGTGCCCCCCTTCTAGCCCCGCCCCTGGGTGGGGGATAATTTCCTCATTGGTAGATCCGGCCATGGCTGGATGTGAAAGCCACATAAATAAAAGACAAAGTGCAGTTGAGATATCTGCGGTCCCAAGCAGTCAGGCTATTATGAACACTATATGAATTCCTGCTGCTGAGGAGCTGCGCCCACGCTGCCGTACGCTTCCCTCTCGCTGCCTCTCACCTTGACACAACACACTGCAAATGAGTGTGGGATGACTTTTGTTGGAAAAAAGTTCGTAATAAACGGCTGAGTGGGAGTGCGAGTCGGAGGCGCTTTAAGTTGAACAATCATCGCCGGAGTAGATGTGTTGCTGTCACTGACAGAGGCCAACCTGTTTCTGGCTTTAGGCTCCGCATTGCTTTTCTTTTTTTAAAGGTGAAAAAGCAACTGTGAAATTAAGGCAGCACAGTGTTAGAGCTTTGTTAATACAGATGTTAACCTGGCCTTCTGCTCTTCTGCTTCAAATCACAACCACATAGAGAAGAACATCACATCTACTGTGAAGCCTGTTCAAGTCCAATTTCATGGCCCGTCAGATGTATTTCTTTTATTTATTTCTGTTGTTGATGTTGAAAACAGTTATCAAGGTTTATTTGCACCGCCTGATTTTGCTCATCTTTTTCCAATTAACTCAAAATGAATTCCCTGGATAAAAATGGATTATATGTTTTATAAAAAATTTTTGAGGGATGTCAAACAAAACGTGTTTAACCATTTTAACCCAGTTTGTTCCCAGAATCATAATTTAATCTATCTGAGAATAAACATCCAGAATGTTCATTATCACATCTGCACAATCCTCAAAAACATCTGATTTAGACGTTTTCTTTGGTCCACACCAGTACTTTCTGCTAACAATCCAACAATGCAACTCAATGCCAAAATTACAGTTGTGCAACTCTACAGCTCCCAGTGATGATGAAGAAATGAAAAAAGACATCACACAAATGCATGAAAATCTGCCTCTTTTTTTTTTTTTACACAATCAGTACATTTTCCCCAGAACTAAGGCTCACAATATCCTATAAATATTGTTCTTACATCCCTGGAACACTGGGACACCCTTATATTTGTATGCATGTCATCCAGATAAGTGTGTGCCAGAAATGTGGACATACGCACCAAAAAAACAATTTCAAATTGTGTATTTTAAATAAAAATAATGAAAAAATACAGTTCTAAACAAGTAGAGTACCACTGGCAGGCCAAATATGGGTAACCTATCTTATTCAAAAAAGAACACTACATTATGGCATGCAGTGACTACAAAAGCCTATAGAGAGAGTAATTACTACTAAGTTTTGATGTATTAAGAGCCGTAATATAGAGGCACATTCCTCAGTCCTGAATCAAAAACTGAATTAAACACATGCAATGCATTTAGATTGAACACGACCTGACAATTCTCACAGCTGATTGGACACTGCATTATAACAGTGACACTGGATCGCCTAGCAACCAAAACCTGGCCTGCAAGCAATGAACAAAAGAGTGCTTACAGATACGTGCCAAGGAGAAAAAAAAATTAAATAACTGTGATAACGATGCTCATTTGAGATAATTAATTCCGCAATTTGAGGGCATGATTTAGAAATTCCAGATCGTGAATTATTAATTTGATGGAAGAATTAATTAGCTTATATTGATTATACCAAAAGGTACAAATGACTCATTTGTGCTCCACAATTACCAAACATTTTACCCTTGACACCTGCCGGGCTCTGTAGGTTTTAATCCAAATAAAGGCTAGTTAATTTCCAACCTGGGGCCAATATGGATA
This sequence comes from Percina caprodes, assembly GCA_013375575.1. Classification (NCBI taxonomy): domain Eukaryota; kingdom Metazoa; phylum Chordata; class Actinopteri; order Perciformes; family Percidae; genus Percina; species Percina caprodes. Next base: position 205,761 of record JABXJD010000243.1, on the reverse strand, counting down.
TTGGGCCCAGCAGTCCTGTGACACAAAATGCCTGGCGGGACTTGAAAATGTGAACGCTGCAGTTGTTCAGTGATAAACAAGAAACCTACAGTGGTAACAGTTTAGTGTGTAGCCTCGAGTATTTTATAACCACGAGCCTCCTTCTTTTTCTTGGTCTATTTAATGAATTGTTGTTTAAGCAACCATCTAATGATAACAATAATCAGTAACACTTTACTGAAGGTATCTCCATAAGAGTGACATGACACTGTCATTGACACATGACACTGTCATGTCACATGAACCCTAAGCCTTACCATAATTTGTCGTGAAAAAAACAAAAGACACTTACTAAAAGAAGCGTTATGTCATAAACATTTATGACTTGTTTATTGTGTCATGTCACTCTTACGTAAAGTGTAACCCAATAATCTAGGGTTAGGGTTTGGGTTGCATGGAACTTTTCATTAAATCGCAGGACACAGAACAATTATGTAATTAATTTGCATACAAATATGTCGCATTAAAGACTTCACGTGCAACCTCGCCTTCATTGTACACTTATCCTTTTTGAATAGACATGCATGATGCGGTGGTTCGGAGTTTCCTACCATGAGGGAGAGAGGCTCGACCTCACATTCTCGCTCCCAGCTTGGTCAGGTCCCCTACGGCGTTTCTTATCAACGCAAAAAGTCTCCTTTAGCGTCATATTTGGGCGCGCTTGGTCGGGACTCTTGCCATCAATTTGTGAGGCTTTGGTTTTTAGGAAAAGATGGTGGGTGGGGTTACAAAATGTATGTTTCAATATGGAGAAGCGGGTCGTACAGCATCACTGATTAATTTTTAACCCTTGTGTTGTCCTCCCGGGTTAAAAAACTGACAAAGATTTGACATTTACATCCCTTTTTTAGACTTTTTGTTAAGTTTTCACTACCACTTTACTACTACTAGTTTTACTGTACTTTTTGGAATTCATGGTCAATGACCCTCATTTATAAAGAATTGTACGTAATATTTGAATTAAAAAAACAGAAATTATTAATTATTTGGACTAACAGAACGTACAGATGAGTTTCGTCAGGAATAAAAGTGATCAATTGTATCTGCAAAGAGCGTTATATGGAATCCAATCCATTTTTTTGTGGTAATTTGGTTAAAAAGAAACCCATATTTCAGATATAGACATTTTTTAAAGGTGTCAAATTTGACCCAACGACAACAGGAGAGTTATCCGAATATTATCTGGCTGGCTCAGGTAAAAACACTGGCCAGATGTCCCTCACCTTCCTCTTTCTTTGTGTTGGTGTTCAAACCTCCGGTGGACTATGGTTAACTGCTCCTCAGATCTCTACAGGGTAAATCCAGACAGCTAGCTAGACTATCTGTCCAATCTGAGATTTCTGTTGCACGACTAAAACAACCTTTGAATGCACACATGTTCCACCAAAACAAGTTCCTTCCCGAGGCCATTTAGCAGAGGCACCGTACCACAGCTCTGCCTGTTGCGTTCCATACAGACGCTAAAGGGTGATTTGTGGGTCGGTGTCAGACGCTGAGAGACACTGAGACAGTGTCAGTATTTTTTAACCAGTTGGGAGCCGGTTGCATTGAGTTCAAACATTTACCTCAACCCACAAAAACATGGCAACCCTGGCTTAAGGAATTAGCATAACATTTGTACTACTGTTGAATGTAGTAGACTTGCTGTCCTTGAGCAAGGCAGGGAACCCGGTCTGTGCAATCAGGCCGCTGGTCTGAATAAGTGGATGCGTTTCACCTTGGATGAAAGGATGATTGTTGATGAATACCTCTGACTCAACGGTTACTGGAACAGCTCCTGACATCTCTCTATTTCAAAATGGACTCGCTACTTTTCCCAAGGCCCAAAGCAAGTTGATGTTGCTCATGCCGGGGCCTTGGGAGGGCAATGTCAGTTGGTAATTGATGCCATTTGACTGTTGACCACAGACGCAAATACAGGATGACTTGAGAAAGGCAGCTTTTCCTTTTAGGTGATGTTAGGTGAAAGCAGGTAATGTTTAGCTCCACCAATGAGACTGCTTAGATAGAAAAATGCTCCGCTGCAGTGTGTTTTATTATATGTTGCAGTAGCAGGATTTAAAGGGGGAATTCTTATACCACACCAAATTCCATTCTCAATTTTAACACTTGTTGCTTACTACTCTAAAGTCTCTATCCACTGCACAGTATTGAAAGAAAACTCACTTTTAAAACTAGTTCCCCTGTTACTCCCCTTATTTTCTTTTCCAAAGCAGTGGCGAAGAACACCAGAAACACTTGCCAGGAGTTGAGTTTTCATTAAATCTAAATTGACTGGTGTGTTACCTGCATGCCAAATTAATCAGAGCACAAAAGGCCAAATTGCCTCCTAAAGCAACACTAAAGAACTTTCCAGCTTCTGTGCCCTACAGGTTGGAAAAAGAATTGTCCATTACATTATGCCAGTCTGCCAGATCGGGTAGCAGATCTATAGTTCAAATGAACTGGACAATGTAATGCAATGTAATTGCTTCCAACCTGTAGGGACATATAACACAGCAGGGCTACACTCACTTCCAGCTAACTTTATGGAGGATAATAGGGGCCAAACAGCATCACTGATTCATTTAACTGAATATTGTCTGTCTGGCTCAGGTAAAAACACTGATGTCCATCCCCTTGTGCTTTCTTTGTGTTGTGGATTTCTGAGGACTATGGTTAACTGCTCCTCAGATCTCTGCAGGGTAAATCCAGACAGCTAGCTAGACTATCTGTCCAATCAGAGTTTTCTGTTGCACGACTTAAACTACTTTTGAACGCACACATGTTCCACCAAAACACGTTCCTTCTAGAGGCTATTTTGCAGCGGCACCGGGGCTCCGTCTGGCACTTAGGACACTGTGTACCCTCAGCTAAAAGTCCTTTTGGTGCCAATCCAGGAATATAAAGTCATGTGATTCTGGATTTTCTCCACACAAAATTTAGAGACTATTATTTAGCTAGGTCATTGTTTGTGTACATCATTGTGGCTTACTCCTAGTCTGGCTCCGCCCTCCTACGTACTTATGCTCAATTTTCATTTCCCTTCAGTACCATGTCTGGGTTCACGGTATATTGTTGGATTTTGTCCAGCCAAATTTTTGGCGGTCCGACCAGTGAACAGAGGGTGTGGCTGAGAACAATGACGTTGAGGCCGTGCCCTCGTTTGAGTTGTAGTTCCGAAATGGCGGCGGAGAAAGATGCGAGCGAAGCCATTCGGTCCGTTGTGGCAACGCTGCTGAATTTCCAGAAGTTAAAGCCTGAGCAAGAACAATCTTTGCTGAGTTTTGTTGGTGGCCATGATGTTGTGGCCCTCCTCACGACGGGGCTCGGGAAAGGTTTGATTATAGTGGTGAAGGAGTTGGCTAAGGCTAACACTAGCCATGCTAATGCTACATATAGCCTTGTCGGTTTCCCCTCTTGTTCCACATGCGCATTACATACATCACAACCAAATGTTAGTGATTGGTTATGGCAGATCCAGAGTGGCTCTGGGCAGATCCAATAGTTTTAAACTTCAACAGAGTACCCACCTTCAAGGAAGTTAACACTTGTCAATGGAGAGTGGCCAGACTCTCTGGACTAATGAAATGGACCAGAGTCTGGTAGGATCAGGCTAATGGACCAGAGTCTGGTAGGACCAGGCTAATGTACCAGAGTCTGCTAGGATCAGGCTAATGGACCAGAGTCTGGTAGGACCAGGCTAATGTACCAGAGTCTGGTAGGATCAGGCTAATGGACCAGAGTCTGGTAGGACCAGGCTAATGGACCAAAGTCTGGTAGGACCACCAGAGTCTGGTAGGACCAGGCTAATGGACCAGAGTCTGGTAGGACCAGGCTAATGTACCAGAGTCTGGTAGGATCAGGCTAATGGACCAGAGTCTGGCAGGACTGGGCTAATGTACCAGAGTCTGGTAGGACCAGGCTAATGGACCAAAGTCTGGTAGGACCACCAGAGTCTGGTAGGACCAGGCTAATGGACCAGAGTCTAGTAGGACCAGGCTAAGTTACCCCAGCACATTTACAGAATTGATGAAGCCGTTAAACATCAATACAAACTGCAGACAGCTAGGGTGAGCCTCTGCAATTACCAGATGGCTCAGTGGGATGCAGTTTATGTTTTTTTTATTTATTCATCTTGGAAAACTAAATTTTCTCCAAGCAACCATTAACTTAAACAGGTGTTTGGGACGTTTCATTTTCACAATTGCTTTTGCATGGTATTGTGAAATGTTTCCTCCTACTGTTTCCCTCCAAATCATCCAGAACAAAATAGACAAACAACAAGCCTCCCCCACACACAAACTTCAATCTTAAATGCTCCTCCCTAGAATTTGAATGAGACCTCCAAATGAAAAGGCAAACCTGCCCTGCTAAATCAGATCATTGTGCTCCTGTTGGCAGAAAGACACGATCGTAAAATACTGTAAGTCCTCCATAACCAAAATATGACGCTGTGAAAGTTCCCTGACCTGCCACTTAGGCCCCCTGCACACTGCCTGTGGGTTGTGAGCGTGGCGTTTCTCTTGCGCGGTGGCTGCGTGGCGTTTTTTATGTCTTGGCACACCAGAAACGTGTCTGACGCTGTGCTGCTGCTGTCAGCCTTGTCTGTACACATGTATGTTTCCTATTGATAAAATTACATATGGGGAGAAAGTTGTTGAAAAGTACAGCGCTCAAGCTGTAGTATACTTCATATTAAACATAAATGTAACAGCAAAGACGACATCGGCACTATTGACGGCAAAACAGGCTACAGAATATTTGTTTTGTTTTGATAGGTGCAAAATCGATAATTCTATATTTTAAATTATAATATATAATAAAATATAATTACAATTATAAATTACATTTATATCTGCATTTATGTCAAAACCTAGAGACTTTCATATGTCAAAATGTCATTTATTAAATGTATTTGTGTCAAAATGACACACTGTTTGAAGATCTTTTCGTATTCTAATTTGCCTAGAAGCGCTTCCAACATGCTTGTGTCCTATTTCTAGCATGCACACGTTCTCATCTGAGACGTGCGTGTCACACAGGCAGTGTGGAAGCTTTAAACTATTACCATGCTGAAATAAAAACGGACATGCCACGCAGCTGACACGCTCACGCCACGCAGGCAGTGAGCAGGAGCCCTTAGATCTGAACTACAGACGAGCATAATACTTATTTTTCTTGTTAGGAGAAAATCCTTTAAAATAGTATCAATGTCCTTTGGATTTCAAATACAGCCATTAAATATTTAAATTAAGTAGCTGTGGGATCAAAGGTTGAATTATTCTTCTCTGACACTAGAAGTTAGACATCCACAACAAACTATGATTAAATGACATGGTGCTCTTTGGATGCTTTGATATAGACCTTAGTGGTCCCTAACACTGTATCTGAAGTCTCTTTTATATAGACCTTAGTGGTCCCCTAATACTGTATCTGAAGTCTCTTTTATATAGACCTTAGTGGTCCCCTAATACTGTATCTGTAGTCTCTTTTATATAGACCTTAGTGGTCCCCTAATACTGTATCTGAAGTCTCTTTTATATAGACCTTAGTGGTCCCCTAATACTGTATCTGAAGTCTCTTTTATATAGACCTTAGTGGTCCCTAATACTGTATCTGAAGTCTCTTTTATATAGACCTTAGTGGTCCCTAATACTGTATCTGAAGTCTCTTTTATATAGACCTTAGTGGTCCCCTAATACTGTATCTGAAGTCTCTTTTATATAGACCTTGTCCCTTATGACCTCATAAGGGGCAAGATTCCAGATAAGCCCATCTGAGCTTTAATTTTCTCAAAGGCAGAGCATGATACCCAGGACCATTTCTAGCCACTGGGGGACCATAGGCAGGCTGAGGGATCGCACATTAATGTTAAAAAAATGTCATAAAGTGACATTTTGAGTGGAATGTTAACTTCATTCTGATAGAGACTTTACGTGTGCCATTAATGCCCCATAATGAAAGTGACATGGTGGATTTACATGTACTCAACCGGTATCATGTTTGGGCATGGGAATGGTTAAATACTGTTTTTGAATAGTGAGTCCACAATATTTAATGTTGCTTCAAAAGGTTTACAGTAAAAAACATAAGCCTCGTCCATCAAAAAGCCCTCATCTGTATGCTGGCCGGGTTTAACAACTGTGTGGCTGAATGCATTGCGTGTACATATGGCTGAATATGTGTGTGTGTGTGTGTGTGTGTGTGTGTGTGTGTGTGTGTGTGTGTGTGTGTGTGTGTGTGTGTGTGTGTGTGTCCATATGATGCGGTCTTTACAAGCTGAGACAAACAACCCTGATCCGGATTGTGAAAATGAAAACATTTCATTTTTTAATGGCCCTGAATCTCTTTGACCTTGCATTGTTCAAATCCTCCTTGCTGCACTGTTCCCGGATTGTTCCACTATTATTATTTGTTGTTGTTTTTTTCCTTGTATTTTGCTGTTCATAAATAAAAGATTAACTTTGTGCGCATGTGTTTGTCTGTGTGTGTCTGTGTGTGTGTGTGTGTGTGTGTGTGTGTGTGTGTGTGTGTGTGTGTGTGTGTTTATGCGTGTGTGTGCGCACACTCAAAAACCAATACAGCAGTGGGCGTCAGCATTGTTACATATTCACCAACAGGGGACTTTTTTTCCAGCTTATGTATAATATGTGTAAGCATATATGCAAATGTAAAATGTGTATATTGCTCTGTCTACAATAAAATTAAGATTTTATGAACAGTATGTATGCAAGTGTTAATTATGTACTGTAACTGTAATGTCACTATGGGTGTGATAAGAATGTCAAGCTCTATAATTGTATACAGCTATTGCAAATGATGATTTAGCGTTGGTTTAATAAGTTTATACTTCTTCCTACTCCTTTTCACGCATGTAAATTAATGGAATTTGCTAAGGAAATTCTCTTTTTTACTCTTTCTTTTCTATTCTGTTGGATATGTTTTTATCAACTGCTGTTATTCATGTTGAATTTGACATGCTCAAAGTAAAATGAAAAAGCATTCTTACATCATGTCTAAGTCCTGTGTGTGTGTGTGTGTGTGTGTGTGTGCATGCGTGCGTGTGTGTTTTCCTTCATTTTTAACACTTTTCTTTCAATGTCCTTTTGTCATTTTTTTCGAATGCTATAAAATTTAATAAAACGGCCAAATGTGAAGCATCCACGTTATTTTCTTTGATCAATTTCTAATGATAGAATTATTTTGAAAAAGGGTCAAATTTGACCCGAAGACAACAGGAGGGTTAAGTGACACTAGAAAGAATTTCTAAAATTATAACAGCCATTGTCTTGGCACACCAGAAACGTGGTGCTGCTGCTGCTGCTGTAAGCCTTGTCTGTACACATGTATGTTTCCCATTGATAAAATTACATATGGGGAGAGAGTTGTGGAAATGTACAGCAGTCAAGAAGTAGTATACTTCATGTTAAACAATAAATAATTACTTATTTCATAACAGCAAAGACAAGGTTGGCAGTATTGACGGCAAAACAGGCTACAGAATGTTTTGTTCTGTACTGACAGGTGTAATATTTGAAAATTGATAATAATTTATTATCATTTTTTAAATTACATTTACATCTGCATTTACGTCAAAATTTTGCAAACATCAAAATGTCATTTATAAAATTTATTTGTGTCAAAATGACAAACTTTTCGTAGTCTATTTTGCCTGGAAACACTTCCAACACACGTCAGTCCTATTTCTAGTATGCACGTGCCTGAGACGTGTGTGTCACACAGGCAGCGTGGACGCTCTAATCTGTTATCATGGGAGCCGCAATAAAAACGGACACGCCACGCAGCTGACACGCTCACGCCACGCAGGCAGAGTATGTTACTTATTTCTCTTAGGAGAAAATCCTTTAGAAATAGTGTCAATGTCCTTTAGATTTCAAATACAATTTAAATTAAACAGCGTATTCTTGCTCTGTCTACAATAAAATTAAGATTTTATGTACAGTATGTACGTATGTATGTACGTATGTATGTATGTATGTATGTATGTATGTATGTGTTAATTATGTTCTGTATTTAACTGTAATGTCACTATGGGAATGATAACTATGTCAAACTCTATAATGGTATACATATAAGTTTATACGTCTACTTACTCCTGTGTGTGTGTGTGTGTGTGTGTGTGTGTGTGTGTGTGTGTGTGTGTGTGTGTGTGTGTGTGTGTGAGAGGCTTAAGTGACACTGGAGAAAATTTCTAAAATTATAACAGCCATTCTTGAAAATGTGATAGAGGAGGCAGGCACGGAGAGAGGTTTTGGAAATGGTTCATAACGATCCAGTCAATATGTGAAAGGCCAAATCTAATGAAAGGCTTCCCCATATAGAATTTCAATATTACTCCATCATTCAGCCTCCATAAGGACGCTTGGACTGATATCCAAAATTACACAAAATGTCCTTTATTAGCTTTCACAGGTAATATATTGAGATGTAGTGAAGGGCCAATTTCACCCGGTACCTCTCTCTCAGTACATAGAGCCGGTCCAGGGCGCAGTGGATATGACACATGCCTTTGGTGTGGGAGACACGGGTTTGATTTCCACTATGTCCCTGAGCAAGACATTTAACCCCTAGTTGCTCCAGAGGCGTGCTACCTCTGACGTATAAAGCAATTGTATGTCGCTTTGGATAAAAGAGTCAGCTAAATGACATGTAATGTCCAGGCTGCTATACTTAGGCTGAATCTCATTTCTTCCCCTTACCCCTTCCCCCTTCCCCTCGTTTTTGTGCGTTCACGCGGGACCTAGTGGTGTCTCAATCCTTGAAGTGACCAAGTGCTAGGGGTAAGATCGAGGGCTGTACGGCCCTAGAAAGCAAGTCAGATCTGGAGCTCACTTGTAAACACAGAAGCAACAATGGCTGCCGCATCTACAAGAGAGACACATAAATGTAAGTATTTTCGGCTTAAATAATTGATTTAAAAGTTACGACAGTCTTGTTTTGTGGTCTATGCAGTCCTGTACATGTATACTTGCAACAACGTTCTTAATTAAAACTTTTTAAAAATCGCTAGTTTGCGCTAACGCTAATCGCTAACGCTAATCGCTAACGCTAATCGCTAACGCTAACGTTGATTTGAATAACAGTCCCGCATTTCTCTGCCTTGAATGAACTATATACATCGTATAGACTGTATATATTACTATTAACGGTCAATGATACATCGCTACGTGCTTTACATATACCGTCCTGTATCACACAGGGACGCCAGAGGACACAGCAGCTGATCCACTTTGGGGCTGAAAACAAGCAGAAGTTTCTTAAATCATGTGTTCATGTTGTACCCATTCATTATTGCATTGGTACTGTATTATTGTAATCATTTGTAATTAATTACTGTTCATGCACTTGTATATTGTTGTTGGTTATGATAGGGACACTGATGATTTGTGAGGGGGGGGGGGTTGGGTTACTGCGGCATCAGACTAGTCTGGAATATCAGAACAGCTGTAGTTAATTTGTTTGTTTGTGGTCTTGTGTCTTTTTTTAGTTTTATACATTTGAAGCCTTTTTATGTGTGTGACATGTAAGTTATGTTCTAATAGTTGATAATGGTTCTGTAATATAATATATTTAATGTAATGTTTTTGCCTGTTATGTTTAATTTATCAGGCAATAAAGACAGAATTTTGTTAAAATGTTTTTCTGAACATCAATGACATTCAAAACGGTGATAACTGAAACAGATATACAACACACCGTGTGTGTGTGTGTGTGTGTGTCTGTGTGTACACATATGTATTGCAAACAGACCTAAGTATTACACAGATAACATCTGCCTCTGCACCACCAAAGTGAACATAACATAACTAAAACATATATAAATGCATATGACACTGTTGTCAAAACCCACTCAATCAACAGAGACGCCATCTTGGAAGTTTGTGATCAATATTGTATGGTGATGTCACCAAGTGGTGTCCCATTTCATAGGGGTATGTTTTCACCCCTAGCCCTTACCCCTTGGTTTTGAGGGCCAAGGGGTAGGGGTAAGGGCCAAGGGGAAGGGGTAAGGGGTAAGGGGAAGAAATGGGATTCAGCCTTAACCCTTTAGTGTAATATACAAGGTGAAACATCATCCATTTAAAGGAGCATTCTGTTTTCTCTAACTCTTATTCACTTTGCCATTTACAGCTCATATATTTTTAGCTCTTATACATCAACTGACATTTTTTTTTACATTGTATTATTGTCGCAGTTCTTCTATTAAAGGTCCCATGGCATGAAAATTACTCTTTGAGGTTTTTTTCACATTAATATGCATTCCCCCAGCCTGCCTTTGGTCCCCGAGTGGCTAGAAATGGAGATAGGTATAAACCGAGCCCTGGGTATCCTGCTCTGCCTTTGGAATGAAAGTTCAGATGGGCCGATATGGAATCTTGCCCCTTATGAGGTCATATATGAGGCAAGGTTACCTCCCCTTTCTCTGTTTTGCCCACCAAGAGAATTTGGTCCACCCATGAGAGAGAGACATCATGGCTTTCAAACGAGCAAAGTGGCAGTTGGTCAAGGCCACACCCCCAGCCTCCACCTTGCCCCCCCTCTCTCCTCCTCAATAGATACATACTAAGGAAAGCTCATTGTGGGACTGCACCAAGGCTGAATTTTGGGAAAGAGACTTCAGATACAGTATTAGGGGACCACTAAGGTCTATATAAAAGATGTCAGATACAGTTTAGGGGACCACTAAGGTCTATATAAAAGATGTCAAATACAGTTTTTGGGGTCTAGCACTAAGGTCTATATAAAAGAGACCTCAGATACAGTATTAGGGGACCACTAAGGTCTATATAAGAGAGACTTCAGATACAGTATTAGGGGTCTAGCACCTAAGGTCTATAAAAAAAGAGACTTCAGATACAGTATTAGGGGACCACTAAGGTCTATATAAAAGAGACTTCAGATACAGTATTAGGGGACCACTAAGGCCTATATAAAAGAGACTTCAGATACAGTATTAGGGGACCACTAAGGTCTATATAAAAGAGACTTCAGATATAGTATTAGGGGACCACTAAGGTCTATATAAAAGAGACTTCAGATATAGTATTAGGGGACCACTAAGGTCTATATAAAAGAGACTTCAGATATAGTATTAGGGGACCACTAAGGTCTATATAAAGATACTTCAAATACAGTATTAGGGGACCACTAAGGTCTATATAAAAGCATCCAAAGAGCACCATGTAATGCAACCTTTAAAACATTGCAAAATGAAGACAGGTGTGTTTCAATATTGCAATGTAAAAGAAAACCCTACACTGTGCCCGGGATTGGATTGCTTTTGGGTAAGATGTGCATTTGAGACCAGATTCTACCTTTTCTTCTAAACAAGGATCCATTCACAAAATGGAATAAGCACTGATTAGTTTGTATTCAAAACTAATTCAAGTCAAATTGAAGAACACCTACATGTTCTGTTTAAAAGTCTTTGAGCATTCATCTGAGAGTCACCAGTTTAGACAACCACTGAAACAGTAGTGCAACTGCCAATTCAGACAACGCAGCTACCGGTTATAGCAATAATGCTGAGCCCTTCACATCAATATTTGAAGGGATCTCACTGAACAAATCTATAGACATTTGCACATAGCTGTACATACTGTGCATACAGTATCTGTCTACATGGTTCGTACTGAATATCCATATTCATTGTTTTTCTTTTCTTATAACATATTCTGTTAATACACTGCTTATATCTATATACTCTATATAATACTATTATAATGTTACCGCTACTACATTGCATATATCTGTACATGTTGTTCATACATTGTTCATATTACATTGCCATATTTAACCTGCTCTTATAAGGCAACTGCTAATACACTGCACATATTAATATTTAATTTATATTACTCTAAAAGACCTTCTGTAAACCAATTGCATACTACTGTCTACACTGCACTATATTTTTTGTCCTGTCTATGCACCTCCTGACTATACTTTGTATATCACATTGCACTTTTTGGACACGCCCTAAAAGCACCTGTGTACGGTCAAAACTAGTTTTAGTCGTGCAATAGAAAACTCGGATTGGACAGATTGTCTAGCTAGCTGTCTGGATTTACCCTGCAGAGGTCTGAGGAGCAGTTTACCATAGTCCCCAGTCCCAATTCTAACACAAAGAAAGCCGAAGGTAACGGATATCTGGCCGAAATCCACGAGTGCCTAGTTGCAGGGCTACTGTAGCAATCTACATTAAATTGGCCCTTGATACAGGATGAGTTGTTTTTTCTACCTTCAAAGCTCCTCCTGTATTTATGCAGATTGTCAACCAATAAAACCAAACACACAACAGGGTACAATCCAACACTAAAGTTAAAAGAAAGGCATTCTCTGTAAGTCATATGATACAGTTATGTCCTAATGCTGCTTTTTCTCACTTTGCTGTTCATATGATGTTTTTATTTTGTGTGAGATTTTGTGGATTATTATTGGGCCAAACATTTCACCTGTTACAGCATGCTTCTGCACCTTCACATCATAAATTATGGTTTTATTATGAGTCTGTGTATTGAAGTAATAAACCGTGTTTGGTCTAATCTTAAAATTTCAGATTGTATCTGTATCTTAAAGCAAGGGAGTTAATAAGAAAAATCAGTTTTCCTCGTTAACATGCTAATTTATGGTGCTCAGAAATTTCACAAGATTGTCCGGAATCTGTGGAGTAATATACACTTTCTGTCAAATGCTTTTTGCACGCGCACACACACACACACACACACACACACACACACACGCACACACACGCATCTAACAAAATGATCCCATTACATTCTTATTACACATTTTCTACAGCACATACATGCAGTCTAATATGTTAATGTTTTTAAGATTACACATGATAAATTATACACAAAGCTTTATAGGACAAGCTGTCAGAATGCATATGGCAACAGTCATAAGTCATCACACGAAGCAGACTGTATTCTGCACGCTCTGCACTCTCAGCTCCCACCAACCATCTCACACCCAGACATCGTATGGACATCAGAAATATGGTTTTTATTTGCTGTTCCACATCTGTTTGCAAGTTATTTTGACCCTAGCTGTTTCCATAGCAACATGGTTCAATTTAAAAACTGACAATGTTTGAACTGATCCACTAGCATGGATAGTTAGACATTTATTTTGTAATTACCACCGACTTGATCTGATAATTAAAGATATTTGTTCTCATTTGCAAGAGTTTTGTCATAAATTTGAGCAACAGATCTCATTTTGAGGTGCCCTGAGTCCTAATTGTGATAGTTTTTTCTCAAAATGACGAGATGATGAGATGTGGATTAAGGATCTATATGTACGTATTCACGGAATGTCTTACTTCTTGAGCTGATAGTTAAAAACAGTTTGCTAAAAAAAGGACATGTTTGTCACTTTATGAATTATTAAATGCACCAGTGACATAAGACCTACCTTTACTAAAATGTTTTGAGATGTCTATACATTTTTTTAATGTATTTTTTTGTTACACACAAAGTCAGTATATTGTACTTGTAGGCTAGTTTACTCTCTGAATGGTTTTCTAACAAATCAACTCATTGTCATGAATGGGTCCGTATCATATCGTATGAAAATGTATGCACACCAAAACGTATGATACCCTACGAAACTAGGAGACCGCCGAGTGGTCACATGACGCTGTCTGGCTACGATCTCCATGACGCCGAGCGGCAGCTGCTAGTTGTTTAAGCCGCTACAGAGCTTCATGATGCAGGCTACAGACCTCCAGCGGTAGTTGGTAGTTCAGTTACACAAAAATAGGTGACTTTGATCTGGATACAAAGCACCGCGAGCTGTCATGGTTGCAATTTTTGGTTATGGTGTTTCCTATTTTATTTTGTAGTCTGTTTTCTCCCACGTCATGTCTTGTTTAACTTCCTGCCTTGTGTTTTCTTGCCTTTGTCATTGTCTCCCCCACCCTCATGTGTTTCACCTGTCCCTTGTTTCACCCTCCTATCCTTGTGTATTTAGGTATTTAGTCTCTGTGCTGTCTTTGTTGTCAGATCAGTGTGTGTGTGTGTGTGTGTGTGTGTGTGTGTGTGTGTCTCTCTCTACCCTCTTTGTCTCAGTGTTCTAGTTTATTTTGATTCCTGGACTTTTGGAGACCTCAACCTTTTTTAGTACTACTTTTGCCTGCTTACTTCAGGACTCTTTTAGTTGTAACCCTTTTTTGGTAATCTTTGAATTTCTCTGCATTTTGGGTCTGTCATTTCTTGAAAGGCGGACATTACATTACGGTTAAATTTAGAGCAGAAAATATAAGCATTTTGCCACGACGGTTTGGATTAAAACACTCCTCAGGAACACGCATGTCCTGGGTGAAAGGCTGGAAGTGATCTCCGCTCTGTGGCTTGAATGTCCTGTAGGGCAACGCCCACCCATCCCCCCCCCCCCGACCTCCTCCCTACGTGGTGGTCAAGGCAGCGAATGCAGCAACAACAACAAAAACGTGGAATTATTAGAAATTACAGTGATTAACTTTTGTGGCTTGTTGAACGAATGGTTCATGAGAACAGGCTAAAAAAATGAGCAAATTATAGCAAAAACGTATTTGTATTGTACATGTAAATGTGATCTTTATAAAAATAAAAAGTTGTTTTTGCAGGTAGTTTAGAACATAGTTTTTATTTCATAACTTGTCACAGGGAAAAAAAGCTCAAAAAAGTTTAATACTTGTTGATTAACAATCTAAGTGGCAGAGATGTAGGTTCTCTGAAAGAAGGTACCAAATTAGAAAAATTAATTAGAACATTTCTGCTTGTGATTATGACATTTGGCATATACCGTAGAATAATGAAATTCATTAGATACTCAAGACCACAATTTTTCAAAATTATTACAGCTTAGAACGTACTCTACTGTTTCACGCTGACGGGAAATGATGCAAATGAAGATCGAAGTGCAACTTCAGAACGCCACTGTGTTCATCTTCACACAGACAGGTCCGTTGTTTTCATAATGTTCAGTTCTTTCTAGCGCTGTCTCATCACTTCCCTGTTTTTTATCTTCTCTAGCTGGAGGCAGTTCCTCCATTTCCTTTGATGTATTAAACTGTGGGACAATAGTGCACATCAGCAGCACGTTAACCCAAAACAATAAAGAATACTTACTACTTTTCCAGTATGCAAAAGTAATTTTTTTATATACTTATTGCTTTCTGTATTGATTAATTGTTTCATATTAATGTTTATTAAGTGTGTTTGTTTGTTAATCAAGGCAAATTCCACATGAGCAGGTTTGCGTGTGTGTGTGCATTGGTAAGTGTGTGTGTGTGGCTTGCTCCATTGATTGTGCAAGTGATCTTAATAGAGTTGGTTTAGTCTTCAGATCCACCCCCCGTACTGTATCTCTGTCTCAACGCACCCCCAACCCCACCCACTCCTCAACAGTATTTCTGTGCAGCCGCAGAGTCTTCATGGGCTCTACCCTGTCCATGATAACCAATCCTTTTACCCCCATTCTCCATTTGTATCTGTACCACTGCAGGCGTAATACTGCAAAGTAACCAAGCATGCAAAGCCCTCACTTCCCAAACCCAGTTTCACACGCACACACACACACACACACACACACACACACACACACACACACACAAACACACACACACATAGCCAATCCTAGCTGGAACACAGCAGTCTATCAGCTGCTGTAGTAGATCTGTTGACCCCCTGCGTGTTCTTTGTGTGATGGCTAAGGCCCAGGATAAGAGGCCCTTAAGCCTTCTGGCCTATTACCACTGTGCTTCCTCACCAGCCTCCATCCTCAGCTCCCATACCCTCTGTGACAAGTTTCCAAGAGGTATAAGGTATTACCATCATCCCCCTGTTGCGTTGGAAAGAATACACTGACTTTTTGGAGGATTGTCTCGTCGCTCATTTTATAGCTGAAAAGTGGTGAGAGCGCAGACTGCTAAACTGTCTCCTTGTTCCAAGAGACTTTATTACCATTACAGAAAGGGAAACAACAAGCTAAAGAAGAAATTCAATTCATTACTTAGATTAAAGATGACACTAACAACATTTCCCATTCCTGAAACTAAAATCTGTTTGTCAAATTGTGGCACCCCTCCAACTGTCATGGAGGTTTTCCCAGGGTGCGTTTAGCCTGAAGAAAATGTAGCCTAATTGTTTTTCGAGTGTGCGCCCATCTACAGTGGCTTAGTCCTCGAGGCAAGGGTCGCAGGTTCGATTCCGACCTGTGGTCCTTTTCTGCATGCCATTCCCCCACTCTGTCCCCTTTAATTTCTATAGCTAAAAATGCCAAAAAAACAAGTGAATGAGCAGTTATGGTGCTCCATGCTAACACTTACCATGGGTGGTGAGAGTTAGGTATGTTGTATAACTGATTTGGCTTTCCTACACACACTGACAGACTAAAAGGAAGTGGGAGTTCAGGAGCAGTGAGATCGACCAATAAAAGCCACATATCTAGCAGGCACGCACACATCCAGGACATCATAGCTGTGGTGAGAGCTCCCTGCGAGGATTTGTTCTCCAGGAAGGTGGCAGGTTGTTAGGTGATGAATGAGAGCAGGGAGTCGGGCCCTTCAAATGGCCCGTAAGCTGCCCGCATTGATTTTTAGTTCCTCGCCAACAGTCTCTGGGGAGGACACAGCTATCGCCTGCAGCGCCTGATGTACCTCATCCAAAACGCACACCCTCAAAAACACAATACTACACACAAAGTGGGCTACACGCGTCAGCTGACTGATATTGGCCGGTAGTGTAAGAGTCAACTCCGTCAGAGTGAAGAAGATCTCCGCTGGAAGAGCAGAGAAGGATTGTATATCTTTTGTGTGCTTGATGTTATGGAAGAAATATTCTGAATTAGTAGTCTAATATATATATATATATATATATATATATATATATATATATATATATATATATATATATATATATATATATATATACACACACACACACACACACACACACACACACACACACACACACACACTGTATATTTCTAGTTAGTTTTTAAAATGATATCAGATTAGTTTCCTTTGGAATATTGGAGGAATGGTTGCTGATAATGGGCAAAGTAGATATTGCATTAAAGATCAGCCCCCACTCAGATCAGCTGGTATTCTGTCTATAATGGAGTGGGATGGAAATTTGTAAGTGACCCCAAACTTTTAACCGGTAGTATATCTATATATATATATATATATATATATATATATATATATATATATATATATATATATATATATATATATATATATATATATATTACCATAAGGATTTTGCTATAGCTCTCAACAGTGACCTGTAATTATTACATCTTCAGGCATACAGTGGATGAAAAATATCATCACTGAAAACATTCTTCCTGCTGTATACAAAAATGTTTAAATATTTCTGAATTTTATCGTAAGTGAAGTGTGAGGTTCATGGAGCACACATTCTGACTGTGAAATTAGGAGCTTGATTTAGAGCTTAGTAAAAGTTGTACATCTTAAAAAATCATTTGGTGAACATTTGGCGAGATGCTGCCTGACATATTGCCATTTGGAGATTGCCAATTTGTCCAGATGGAGATACTATTCAGCATGTCCAACTGTGGCGTGATGCACTCCAGAGCCACTTGCAAACGGTTCATGGCTGGTTTGTATTGGCTAAGTGAGTGTTTAGGAAAGATGGCCAACTCCTGACACAGTCACACTGGTTACAAGTGGCACAGTTCTGTGCGAAGTATAAATATGTTATGTGTAAAATTTGCTGAAGATAAATTAAGGTGCCTCTGAGAAAAGTGAGAACTATCTGCTGCGTGGCCTCAATGTGGTGCCATGAAGAAAAAACAATGTTTTTTGTCCCACTGTGGGCTCGGCACATCCTTGGCTGATTCCAAAATTGTTCACTACTCACCATATACTGTAGTTAACTATATTTTGTGTTTTGCTCTTATGATGCTATGATAAAACATGCCAACAATAGCGCTGGGGAAAAAAAATCGATACAGCATAGTATCGCAATATTTTCTCTGGCAATAGAGGCACCAAGTATGGATCTATTATTATATATATGCTGGTCAGTTTGTCTGCTTGACAATCCCATTTTGCAGCAATAAAATTGAAGTGAGATGAACAAACAGAAATGTATCTTTTAGATAAACAGATGTTGACAAAGTGTCCTTTTGGCAACATTTGATATTGGGAAAAATTTGAAGTTGGAAAAAAGGTAAGAAATTGCAATATATCGCAGAATATTGCAATATGCTTAAAATCGCAATAGTATCGTATCGTGACATGATTATGGTGATGATATCGTGAGGCCTCTGGTGGGTCCCACCCCTAAACCCTAACCCTCAGCCTAACCCTAACCATAACTTGTCATGCCAAAACCACTAACCACCCTTACTTGTCAAAAATGTTGACTTTTGGGGACATTATTTGAAATTGGAAAAAAGGTTATAAATTGTAATATATCACAGAAAATTGCAATATGTGTTTAAAACCGCAATAATATCCCATCGTGACATGAGTATCGTGATGATATCGTATGGTGAGGCCTGTGGTGATTCCCACCCTAGCCAACATGCAGGCATTCATACATAGAGATAAGTAAGTAAGTTAGTCAAAGGCAAAAATTAAATCAAATTATTAAACCTTTTTAAAAGGAAAAGCAGCAAATCCTCTTTTTTTGATTGGTGAATTTGTGAAGCTGTATCCAGAAAATGTTTTTGAATGAACAATGACTGAGATTAGTGTCAAAATAGCTTTCAATGCATTTCCTGTCAATTGACCAGTGATGAATGACTGCTCATCCAAATGAATTCTGAGATGAAATAGTGCTGTGAGTGAAGGATATAAAGGAAGTATTGAAATACGGAACATAAACATTTTACGACACAAAAAATACAACTAAAAGTGGGAAACACCAACAGCAAGTGCATAAAACTGTCTTTTAAGGAGTGATTTAAAAGACAATAGTGAATAGCAACTCCAGTTCCTCAGGCAGGTTGTTCTGTTGTGGGACTTCTACTAGCGCTCAATCACAAAAAAATGAATTGAAAGAAAGAAAAAAAAAGTTAAAATCACTCATGCCTTGGAGATTAAACTTCCCTGAGTAGCAGGATGTGCCTCTTTGGAGAGGCGTATGTGATAGGAATGACTATGTAAAACATATTACTGTCTAGGCAATCTGGCTAACTCTGTCCCAGGGCGACTCCCTCCCTCTGAATATTTTATCACCGACAGATGGCGGATCCACAGAGAGGAAATGACTTACAAGACGGCTAACCTGAGCTGGGTTAAGATGCAAAGACAATAGAATCCACCAGCTGGTTAACACACCGGAGACTCCAATAACAAAGTTTGTGTGCTAGCAGAGATTTCTAATTGATTTGTTTTTCCCCCGGCACACCAGCTGCTGGTGCCAGATTAGCTAAACTCCATCCGAGGAAGGCTCTCAGGATAACATGTTTATAGTTGCTTACTGAAATGATTCTGGTACAACCCAAAACCAAAAATGATATGAACAAATCTGAAGCACATTGATTTCAGAAATCACATTAATTTCATGATTAAAAATGACTTACATTTTATAAATAAATTACATAAATTACAAACAAGGTAAGGGTGGTTAGTGGTTTTGGCATGACAAGTTATGGTTAGGGTTAGGCTGAGGGTTAGGGTTTAGGGGTGGGACCCACCAGAGGCCTCACGATATCATCACCATAATCATGTCATGATACGATACTATTGCGATTTTAAGCATATTGCAATATTCTGCGATATATTGCAATTTCTTACCTTTTTTCCAGCTTCAAATTTTTCCCAATATCAAATGTTGCCAAAAGGACACTTTGTCAACATCTGTTTATCTAAAAAGATACATTTCTGTTTGTTCATATCATTTCAATTGTATTGCTGCAAAATGGGATTGTCAAGCAGACAAACTGACCAACACATACATTATATAATAAAAGATCCATACTTTGCGTCTGTGCATTGATACAGTATTGCCACAAGAAAATATCATGATAGCATGCTGTAAAAAATTTTCCCCCAGCCCTATTAGGGTTAGGGTTTATGTATCATGACTGACAACTCTGGGAAATTATCAGAACCAATGTTATACACAATCTGGATAAGTGGTGAAATACGGAAGAGGATCAGGGCCACATGTGAGAAAAACGTGTTTGAGTTTAGAGTTTAAAGTCCGAATTCCGAGAAAAGTCTCAGAATTTTGACTTTATTTTTATAATACTCAATATATTTTTTTCACATGTGGCCGTAATCCTCTTCCGTGATGAACAGTTATCGCAAAGTAATGTACCAGAAATATGTGCCAATGCAGTTCATTACGGGGATGTTGCATTGCGTTGTGGCAAAAACTTTGAAAGTTTTTTACTGCACTGCACCACATGACGTAGTTGTATCATTGAAATGAACGAGGCTGCATGTTTTTATCTTGTATGAATGCCTCTTTATTGTATTTGACCTTTTCTGCCTGGACTGTCTATCTTTGGATCTCACTGCCTTGGCATCTCAAGCGTACCAAAAAACCTTTATCTTGCAGCCATTTACATTTAAACCACTATATGATGACAGTAACATGCAATACATTGTATTGGGGTGCCAACAAAGTCCAATCATTCTATTCTATTACTTTCTTCACCTAGCTGGTGATGCTAGCAGGTCTGCAATCGAGTCAAATTTAATGTCGCAAAATTCACACTTGTCACTTCACACAGCTAAAATGTTCATGTACAGTATGGTTCTGTCTCACATCACTTAACTGTCTTACAACCTGGTCACAGGCAAACAAAACAACACTAACGTCTTTCGAGTCACTTTACAAACAGACAATCAAAATTCTGGATAAATAAACCATCAAGATATCACCACATTGTGCCATTTTACAAAAGCATAAGCTTTTAAGTTGGGAAAATTTCATCAAGTATTGTTATAGAAAATCATCCATGGTCTGTCATCTCCTCCACTCTGTCAGTTTGTAACCATCAGGAACACCACACAGAGAGTAACACGAGGGTCGGCCCGAGGAGACTGTGTTGTTCCTCTGCGGAGGAGTGCATTTAGTCAGAGTGTCTTTTCAGTCACAGCAGCACGGGAGTGGAACTCTGTCCCTTAGAACATTAGAGAACTCACCACAACCACTCTGTTCAAAACACATCTAAAAACCATGCTGCCACTTGTGTCTCTGTTGTGTCAATGTGTAGTATATGTTTTGATGATATATATATATATATATATATATTTTTTTTTTTACCGTAATGTCTGTATTAGCAAACCTGTACACTGTATTTATCAACAGGATTTGAAGAGTTTTATCTGTTTTACTACTTTTTATATTTGATTTGTTGACTGTTATCTTCTTATTGTGGTTTTTTAGGAAGACAATTTTAAGATCTATCCAGGGACAACAGATAAAAAATAGCCTTTTGGCTAATTCTGATGCATTTACAGCAATATTAATTAATGTACACTGTCCCTGTCAAATAAATTAATGAATTACATTTAATTAAGCTTTAAATCTTTAGATTAAAAGCAGACGTAAAGTATCCTTGAGTTAGAGGTGCATTCAAACTTAACATTGACGTTCTGGCTGTTCTCATGAATCATTCGTACATACGGTATAGCTACGAAAAGGAATGCTATGTAGTTTAGTTAGCATAAGGGGCAAGATTCCAGATCGACCCATCTGAGCTTTCATTTTCTCAAAGACAGAGCAGGATACCCAGGGCTCGGTTTGGGGGGACCATAGGCAGGCTGGGGGAACTCATACTAATGTTAAAATACCTCATAAAGTGAAATCTTGATGCCATGGGACCTTTAAGGAGACCCTAACCCTAAACCACAATCTTTTTTAAATCTTAACTAGTAGATTTGGTGCCTAAACTTAACTTAAGGTGCTCTGTGCTTATTGTCCAATACGCCGTCATTTTCTATACAATCTGCACGCTATTATTTATAATCTCCTAACCTATCACTTACTTAGTGGGGGAAGCACCCAATCAAATTCCTCCTGAAGCTGAAGATGATGTAATGAGAGAAACTGTTTCAGTTGTTCCCTGCACTGTAACTACATTTGACCCAGGTCTATATCCCTCACACTCTAACAGCTACTTCCTGTTCCCTTTTACAAGGAAGGGAATAAACAGCTAATATGGTCTTGCACTTCCTCTCCTCTCTTCACTGTGCCGTAGTTAAAACTCCATCACAACAGCACGCAGCTTCCTTCCCCAACGTGCCCACCTTTGGCCCTCTGTACTATGCGTACCATAAATCAACACTGGCAACAAATAACATTACAATCATTCAGTAATGGATTGCACCTTTCACTGGGGGTATGCGTGATCCATTAAAATTCAATTTAGCCCCCACACTTATTTCTCCAAACAAGTAAGAGTGCCAGTCATCATTTTGCGATTGCTAGGAGAGACTCGGGCACTTCGGGGCTGCGGAGATTGATGAGAAGAGAGATTAACACTTCATTTTCAACGCCACTGGAGATAGCCAGACCATAATGAGATAAATGGACTGAAAAGAGAGTCAGAAGGAACGAGAAAGAGCAGAGAGTGCACAGACAGAGTGAGGAATTATAAAGACCCAGTGTTAGAGTGAAGAGTGTTTGAGCAGCGGGCATGTCTGACAGGGTTTCAGGCCCAGGGCAGGAGGTGCTGGGCCCGGGCGAGTGGGGATGGATGAGGCAGAACATGGACGCTACATCCATTACAAGACAAGCAGGCTGACACTCAGCCCACTATTTTTCAATGCCAACATTCACCCCGTCTACCTTCTGACCTCACAAAGCCACCTCAAATCTGACAGGCTCACAGATTTGAGTTTTCAGTCTGAAGGAATTTCCTTCAATAGCAACTCAGCTCGCAAGGTACACAACTCACAAATACAGTGCTGCTCAGGAGTATAGGAACCTAATTAATGCCTTAATTAAAAAATGAGGAAAAATCCAACCTTTAAGGACACCAATTTTCTTTGTGAATGAATAATGTTTTGTAAATAAATAAATGTTCTTCCTTAAAATACAGGGGGCATGAGTATACACACCCCTATGTTAAATTACCATTAAAGCAGGCAGATTTGTATTATTAAAGGCTAGTTATTTCATGCATCAGGATACTATGCATCCTGATAAAGTTCCCTTGGAATTAATATAGCCCCACATCATCATCACATACTGTACCCTTCACCATACATAGAGATTGGCATGGGGAACTTTCCATAAAATCATCTCTCAATGCAAATCAAACCAGCTATTAAGCTAGCTGAAATAAAACCATGCCAATCTCTAGGTATGGTGAATAGTATGTGATGATGTGATGATGTGGTTGGGAGGGGGGGTAGCTATATAACCAAACAACATAGCTACATACAGTATAGGTACTTGGTATATAACGTCATACATAGCCAGCAATTCTTTGTTTAAAGGCATTTATATTTTTCCTGTTTTATTGTTAAATCCTTTTGTGCTCATGTGCTTTCTGAATGTATTACATTACTAGCTGTGATGATCTGATGTCCCATGAGGATCAATAGCTTTGTCTCATTCACCTAATCAGCCTGTTGGAATTCCTCTGCTGCTGGAATTTGTACGTGATTTTCTTATTCTTGATTGCATTGGTTAGATGCATCTTTCCCTGATAATACAGCCTCTATAGAAGGACTCACATTCTCTAACCTTGGAGCATCTATACGTGTCAAGACACATCTTATTACCATTCAATGTGCAGCCATTGCTGTATGCTTCTGATGCTTGACATAAAGTAGTCCTCCAGCAGCTTTAAAGGGGCCCTGTTATGTTTTTTCGTCTTTTAGTGTGTTATACATGTGTGTTGTGGGTAATGGATGTATAAAGTGCAAAAATGCACATTTGACTCCAAATGGAGCTTTCTCTCCCACAGACAGCACTTTTTCTCAACTGCCTGAAACACCTTGCCCAGCAGCTCGTTTGAATTTGGTTGAACAATCATAACAGAGTGGGCCAGCGAACCAATCAGAGACAGAGGGCTTTTTCAGGAAGCTGAGCTCAGACAGAGTTTTTCTTTTCGACAGAGTAGCTGCAGCTATGGGCAGAATGAAAAACTTAAAAGGTGTTTTTTTTAACATCGAAGCATGTATACCTATTGTAGTAGAACCCAAGAATACAAATATGTGGCTGAAAAAAAGTCACTGCAACAACCAAGAGTACACTTTAAAGAGCCCTTATTAGGGCTCTTTAAAGTGTACTCTTGGTTGTTTCAGTGATCACATGCTCGGCTCACATCTCAAATTGTGTAGCTATTAGCCACAGAGTGGCGCATGTTTATAGCCTCAGCTCTTAGTACTCTGGCTGCCTTATGCTCCTTTAATGGTCTTTAATTATGAATGTGTGTGTTGTTCTTTACTGCTTAATGTGTAACCTTTCGTGTGGCGCCGTCTTGTCTTAGTGCAGTTTAATTAAAGGTCAAGTAAAAGTAAAATAGAAAATATAAATACAGCCAGCACGTCAGGAGTTCAACTGAAGCATTTAAAGGGCTGTGATTTAGTAAGCTGGTAGTAGCAGGGGATGCCAGTCCTCGGCAGGGGGTTAAGTAGGAGTGTCGCCACTCATACACCCCTCTTTCATCTACTGCAGCAGTGCATTAAAGTGGGTGATGTAATGATGTAATGTCTTTTTCTGCCCCGCTTCCCCCCAGTTAATGAGGCTGCATGTTGCTCCTTTCAGATCAATATTCACCGCTGGATGACAAACACAGTCCTGTGTTAGCCATTTAATTTAAATCGAAACAAGCTGCACATCTCTATCTCATTCTGCAATGCACATGTTGTGGAAGTGTATCGCTAAAAGAGTGAAAATTCTTCTCTGAGTACTTTTTTTTATATCAGTGTCAGCTGTAGTGGAATATTTATGACTCAGAACTCTATCCGGACAGTGCCATATCATTTCAATTTCATCACTTCCAATACACTTACAAATACAGCACATTTGATTTTATCACATAACATAATTTATCATTTGAAGTGTGAAAAACTTCATACTTTGGCATATATGGCTTTATGAATATTTTACAAGTAATACATTCACATGATTTAGGCACGTCATTTTTGTCAAATGTAAGACAGGTTTTTTGAAATTTACAAAAGCAATTACATTAAAGACACATAGGGTTCCTTCACATTTGCACAGGTCAAATATGATAAAAATGAATATGTCATAAGCAGGGCTGTAGTAGAAACGGACGCGAGGCGTTTTTCTGTAGTTTCGAACTTGTTGTGAACTCAGATTTGCCTCGGACTCACCAAATCCAGCACTATAGGCTTTTGTTCTAAAGTAACTCCCTCCTTCAT
The DNA here is from genome assembly GCA_013375575.1 of Percina caprodes. NCBI lineage: Eukaryota > Metazoa > Chordata > Actinopteri > Perciformes > Percidae > Percina > Percina caprodes. Next base: position 180,401 of record JABXJD010000243.1, on the reverse strand, counting down.
AACAAAACCATCGATGAAGCGTACTCGTTCAGAAAACAGGTATTAGTTTAATTCAAAATCCATCTAGAACAAGCGTTTAGATTGGTTGCCTGGGAAACGCCTGGCTGCCTCATATACCTCAATCATCAGGCATCATTCAGTTCCATTTCGGCCACAGGCCCTTAACTAATAAGTAATAAGACAAGTAATAAGTTCAAGATTGGGAACATTTCCAATTTATTTTTTAAATAAATAACATGGCCTAATTTGATCCTACAGTGTGCTCCTCTGCACTTGCTTTTTGATTACAACAAATACAGAAAAATTAAGATATACTATCACTCACATCACATGAACAGATAAGTAAATGGTCTTGAAGAGGATTCTTTTTTTTTCTGTCTCTATATTGACTGTCTCTCATTTGGACTCTTGACTTGAACTTGAACCTCTTTGGACTCTGTCTTGACTTGGTCTCGACTAGTCCTGGTCCTGGACTTGTCTTGGACTCGATAAAGGTGGACTTGACTACAGCCCTGGTCATTTGTAACATGTCTTCTTTTACACTAGTGTGGGGGTAGACATCGAAAATACACACTTACTGCTTTATTGCCCGTCTTCTTTACATGCAACATAATAAAACAACATTTCAAAACCACGCCCTCTGTATGCTGGCTGTATAGCCAGTATCAGTACAGGTCTGCAACCCAGTGGGCTGAATCTGTCTTGGGAATGAGAAGAGACTGTCTGGAGATTCAGAGCAATTATGTGAGATGTTTATGAGACATGGGGTGACATTCAGTGTGTCCATTGTGGAGCTATAGAATACGTGGTGTTGCATGTTAAGCAGTGCTTTTCACACTGATCATCTCTTCTATTGTCTTTTTTTTTGTCAATGCTGAGAAGAAACTGGCATGTTGAAATCACATTTCACACAGGATGCATATGTCATGGAGATGCTAACATTAGCATCCAGCCTGCCAACCGGTACTTGGTGGCGATGCACACCCATGCCTTCAGGGAATGATTGGGCTTTTAGCACGTCTCATCCTGTCTTGTCAATGTCCCTTTTTGTCTTCACACATGCAGCCCTGATCGTAGCATACATCTGACCCCAGCCTGACACACACTTATAGAGCATGTACAGTTTATACTTTAGTATATGTATGTTACACTGAAAAAAAACATATTACATTCTTCATGTGAACAAAGGAAAATCCACACTGCATAATAATAATAATGAGAATATTAATGTAATATGAGGGTTTGATACGTGGCGCTTGTATCGCTCCAAGAAGAAACAGCTGGATGGAGACGGAAAACGTTGTTGAGCAGCACTTTACTGTTTTTCACACTTTATTGGATCTACAACAACGACACTTCCCCTTTTGACTTCATCACATGTAGCTGACCTAAACAATCACACGCTAGCAGCAGAGGAAAAGCCCAGAGGTACATCTATGACATCAACACAACTATGCAGTTAACTGAACGGGTCAGCTCTATGGTCCCACAGCCCAATGGCCCCACAGCCCAATGGCTTCTCAGCCCAATGGCCCCACAGCCCAATGGCTTCTCAGCCCAATGGCCCCACAGCCCAATGGCCTCACAGCCCAATGGCCCCACAGCCCAATGGCCCCACAGCCCAATGGCCCCACAGCCCAATGGCCCCACAGCCCAATGGCCTCACAGCCCAATGGCCGCACAGCCCAATGGCCTCACAGCCCAATGGCCCCACAGCCCAATGGCCTCACAGCCCAATGGCCTCACAGCCCAATGGCCCCACAGCCCAATGGCCCCACAGCCCAATGGCCTCACAGCCCAATGGCCCCACAGCCCAATGGCCTCACAGCCCAATGGCCCTATGTGGTAACATAGGGCTATGGGAACATAGGCATGCTCTCGACTTACCAATACATTTTAGTAAGTCACCTCAATGAATTCACTTGTAAATCTTACACTAATAATAATAATAATAATAACAATAATAATAATAATAATAATAATTATAATAGTACATAAACTTTTCATTTAAGCTTATGCTTCCTTCAAGCTGTCTTGAGTGAAAGAAGTGATTATTTCATGTTTCCACTTTGATTCGCAGCGTAAGCAGATAAAGAAAAGAGTGCCATCTGTGAGGAGGGCAGAGAAACGAACACTTGGCATAGAAGATGGGGACAAACTCAAAGGGAAAAGGAGGATTGAGGATTAGTCTTCATATCCTCGTCCTTGACCGTTCGTTTGACTAATCTGCAAGCCTTCACTTCTACAAGCTGTCTTCTTCCCAACATCATATACGTGCCAGGGGGTTGAGAACCAATAAGACACAGTTTCCATGTACCTGGGGTGATCGTTTCCATAATAGAAGCAGTTTATTGCCTGGCAGGAGGTTTTAATACAGTAACTTTGCACACGATTACATCTGACAATTCATATCCAACTTGTAAGCGCAGATTGTCTTTTATAACTTGCAATGTATTCCCAGTATACTTTGTAGATCTGCTACCTCTATAATTATACACCATGGCTAAGTCACATCTAATTACATTCTATCCAGGCTTGGAACATGTATTTAACACGTTTGCTTTATTGCACTTCTGCGATGCACCATAAGCTTTATTTAACCTGAACCAAGGGGGTTAGTTAGTCTTTTACACTGGTTGTATCATGTGAATGTTAAAGGAATGTCTAATGAAAAACACAGAACGCAGGCTGAAATTAAACCAGAGATATCAGATTACAGCATAGAAAATCTGCTCAGAAATATGGTAACTATTGGATTGAATAGAACAACACAATGTCATTCTGCTAAATAAAATGTCACCTTCATTATTAAAATCACTTGCTTTCATTTTAAACACATTTTGTAGAATACACATTTTCTATAGGCTCAATCTGACACTTTTTAAAGAAATTATTCCAGTGATGGTTCCACGGTATCACAATTTTGGACAGTCGTCATGGAAACATGAATTGGTCATGTTGGTCATTTGATTGGCAGATTGGCAGAACAGGCAGCCAAGCGACAGTACTCTGATCCAAAGGAAATCACAACTGTCTGATTGACAACACTCTAGCCCAATGGATTGGGGGAGGGGGGAAGGGTGGGGGGGACCAGGGGAGAGCAGTCATATTTCAGGGGGGTTAGGGGGTGCCACCCCGTGCCCCCTTTCTAGCCCCGTCCCTGGGTCCTTCCCTTCCATGTAATGTATTATATATCCAATTGAACGTTATCTGCAGATATCACACGTCCCAAAGCCCAGAATTATTCATAATAATCAGACCCACAAAAATCATAAATCATAAATCCCCCATACTTTGAATGGACTGTCCATCCCCTTTTTGCAAAGCTGTAGTGTGGAGCAACTTAATGTTGATGTTAACTAACTAATGGCTATTGTGTTCACTATATTTCATACCACCTGACATATGCACTCCGGTAACTTTCTCCTGCCCAAAAAAATGAAATCTAAAACAAACGCGGGGCAATGATGACATCCCCGCAGTGTTGCATTGATGCAGATATCTTCACAGCCCTATTGGACTTTTTGCAGTGCACATCCATGCTGGGCAAGAAACAATATAGCATTATTATGCATTTTTCACTTTTGACAGAGCTAGGCTTGCAGTTTCTCCCTGCTTTGACTCTTTGTGCTAGCCTAGGCTATACACATCTCTGTACTGGACACACAAAGCTGAAGTAATATTGATCTCCTCTGCATCCCAGTCAGACATAGCATACAAGCGTGTTTCCCAAAATGTCGGGGGTGTTCCTTTAACATGGCCTCGCTGACACTGATTGAACACAAGGTGTGTGTTCCACTCTGTGGCCCATAACCCCCCTCTGCTGGAGTCCGAGCCATGTTAAATGGACTGCTCGCTGTGTCTGAGCGACCCTGGTTGGAGATCCCATAGAAAGTGTCCGACTCAGCTAAATGAACAGCAGACACTTTCATTATGCTGCTGTCAGGAGCACACAGACTGGGGTCAGTTTCAGCCGGACACACACACACACACACACACACATACATATATTGCAGCCATTGTGTTCTCCCAAAGGAGAAGCTCTAGCTTTAATTACTATTGTTGTTGGTATTTTTCAAGCAGTGATGATATGATTCCAAACACAATACATACATGCATACTCAGTGTGTGCACAGACACACACACACACACAACACACACACACACACACACAGCAAATGATTTTGTTCTTACCAAGATAAAATTACTTAGATTTAGAAGTGTTAGATAATTTATTTTGTTTTAAGAGTGAATTTCTCATTTTAAGTGTACAGTTTACACTATAATCTTAAATCAAGCAAGCTTGTCAAATGAAATTATCTTGCTGTGTGGACAGATAATTTCACTTGTTTTGATCACCTTTTCCCTCTGATTTAGTGTTTTTATCTTGTTTTTAGACACCCCTTTTTTGCAGTGGACACACACACACACACGCACACAAACACACCCCTCTCTCAGAAAACAGAAGTCTCACTGCACTAGATTGACAAATTTGGTAAAACTATTTTGTATCATCTGAATCTTATTTTTGAGAGACCTGGGTACACATAGACATGGCTAAGATAAAAGAAAAAATCATTACTAAGACTGGATTCCATCACAAGGGGTTGCAAAGGAACGTGTTCAAATTTCAGGTGAGACGCCTACACACAGTGAAAGACACAAAGGAGTCACTTTTCTCAGATGGTCTTTTTAGTCATGGTTACAATTTAACACTTTTTTGAAGAGGCACAGAGGGGAGAAAGAGCTAAATATAAAACAACCCAACAATGTTGGAGAGAAGTGAGCTGGCTCATGAAGGCTTTACCTCTGCTCCTGCTGCCTTCACCTGGAGAGGCAGAGGAAGTGACAAGAACATTTGAGCGCTATAATTCCTATGACCGCCGACAGCCCGAGCCTGTCTCGTCAACGTCAAGCTGGGTGAGAGAGCTGTCAGGCTGTGTGTGTGTGTGTGTGTGTGTGTGTGTGTGCGTGTGTGTGTCTCTCTGTGTGTGTACGTGATTGTGTGTGTGTACATAATTGTGTGTATGTGTGTGTGTGTGTGTGTGTGTAGGTGTAGGTGCGTATGTGTGTGTGCGCATATGTGTGTGTGTATGTGATTGTGTGTGTGTGTGTGTGTCTGTGTGTGTGCGCATATCTGTGTGTGTAGGTGTGTGTGTGCATGTGTGTACGCAAATGTGTGTGCGTGTGTCTGTAGGTGACTGTGTGTGTATGTGTGTGTGTGTATGTGTAGGTGTGTCTGTGTAGGTGTGTGTGTGTGTGTGTGTGTGTCTGTGTGTGTACGTGATTGTGTGTGTGTGTGTGTGTGTGTGTGTGTGTACATAATTATGTGTATGTGTGTGTGTGTGTGTGTATATGTGTGTGTGTGTGTGTGTGTGTGTGTGTGTTTATGGGTTGGTTACGTGAGCACATTAAAGGGTTGTGGGAGTTGCCGTGGCAATAGACATGAGTCTGATGAGAATTGGCAGGCAGATCATAGTTGTGGCATTTGTGTGCTCGTCCATTCCCAAGGTGGGCGACGGCTTGGTCCAGCACCTGGGTGTCACATGGCCCGAATCGCACCGCCAAAAGACAACAAACCAATAAACAAACAACTTCTGGGGCAGGATTCTTTTCAACATCAAACCTTTGTTTCAATTATGTTTTCTTTTTTCCATGTGTCACAACGTGTGTCACAAGGAAGCTGCATGCCCCCAAAGCATCGCTCTGCTATATCATCAGTTTAAAAGAAAATTAGACAATATTTGAAAAAATGAACATGTGTTGTGTAGCTGTGTGTGTCTGCGTGTGGGCATTCCTCCTATTTCTGTTTTGTTTGGGTGCATGTGTGTCTGTGTTGTGTGGGTGTATGATTGTCTGTTAATATGGGTGCGGCATCCCTGTGGGCACCTGGCTTTCCTCCACACCTGCCGGCAATCATCGTCATTAGCAACCGGATTCCTGACCAGATTGTTTTTTTGGCCAGCAGTTGGTCTACTGTTGTTTCATATTTCCTAAAGTGCCAGTGTCTTCTTGAGTGTTTATTGAATTGCTTCTAACCATTTGTGTGTTTCCTTTTTGCTCAGAGCTCTTGTGCCGTTTTTAAACACACTTTTGCCACGCTGTCTCACCCCCAGACACGCTCCACAAGCCACACTGCACCGCTCCATTTCCTTGCCTGCCAACTCTGGACTCCATCTTAACTCCACACTTAATAAACCAGTTGTAAATAAACTCACTTTTGCAACACATTACAATGGGTCTGTGTCCCCCCATAATTGAAACATAAGTAGCCTGCCAATTTCAACACAAGTGTATCCTAACTACTTCCAATAAGGAGGTAGGATAGCTACAGGTCAAAGTGACTTCACAAACACTGTTACTTTCTATGGGAGTATTTACATAAGCACTTTACAGAGCTACATTTCATACTGTGTATGACAAAACAAAACCGCACAACCATAGAGCTCAGCAGGTGACAAGCCAAGCATAGAACATCGCACCATTTTACAGTATGTATCAGCTAGCATTCAGGGAAGAATTATTGTAGTATGTATCAGCTAGCATACAAGAAAGCATTAATGTAGTATGAATCAGCTAGCATACAGGGAATAACTATTGTAGTATGTATCAGCTAGCATACATGAAAGCATTAATGTAGTATGCATCAGCTAGCATACAGGGAAAAATTATTGTAGTATGTATCAGCTAGCATACATGAAAGCATTAATGTAGTATGCATCCAATAGCATACAGGGAAGAATTGTTGTAGTATGTATCAGCTAGCATACATGAAAGCATTAATGTGGTATGTATCAGCTAGCATACAGGAAATAATGACTGTTGTATGTAGCATACAGGAAAAGCATTAATATAGTCTCTAGCAGCTAGCATACATGGAAGCATGAAAGTTGTATATATCAGCTAGCATACAGGGAAGCATTAATGTCATATGTATCAGCTAGCATACAAGGAAGTATGAATGTATTATGCATTAGCTAGCATAAAGGAGGCATTAATGTAGTATGTATAAGCTAGCATACAGGGAAGCATGCATGTAATATATCAGCTAGCATAAAGGAAAGGATTAATATGAGCTACATCAACGTAGTTTCAGCTAGTCACGGACATTGCCCCATATCGCCAACCTCCTTCCCTCTGGGAGGCGATACAGGGAACTGTTTGTCAAAACCAGCCGACACAAAGACAGCTTCTTTTCCCAAACAGTCACTCTGCTCTTCTGTTTTTATATGTCAAATGAGTGTTGTACTTTAAGAGCAAAGATTAACCAAAGTCAAATTCCTTGTTTGTTTACGCAAACCTGGCCAATAAAGCTGATTCTGTGAGGGTTCTGATAGCATACAGGAAGGCATTAATGCCTATCAGCTAGCATAAAGGGAAGCCAGTAGCTGATATTATTTTGGTAGAGGTTCAAACGCTACGTTGTCTAAGCCATATCTTGTTATATTGGTTGCGTGATGGTCTCCTTGTGTAGTAATGCTTAAACTCAACCCTGTGATGCACAATCAAGCTAAAGACATTTTTACCAGGACAACCTGGATTCAAGATATGTAGGCAGGGATGTCAAATGGATGTATACATTTTGATCTATAAAGTCAATAAAAGACTATTTTTCTTTTTCTAATCATAACAAGACAGAAGTCTCTACACTGTATTGACTGTACAGATTTTAAATATGACGTAAAAGGTGTATTTTATGTCCTTATTTTAAATTTAAGAGTACTTTCCTATTCTGTAATTCCCTTTGCTTCCTTTCCCACTCTCAACTCTTCCTGTCTCTTACTCTTTGTTCACTTCAGGGACTGCTTCCCTCTTTTTGGCAGCAGGTAACCCAGTTTAGTAGTCTTGAATCTCCTATGAGTTCTACATTTAAAACACATAGGTTGAACCTTCTTTTGTCTCTTTATATGGTAAAATCTGCAGGAGAAAATCTTTTTCCCCATGATTTTCTGGGAAGGTTACCTAACTGGCACCTAAATAAAAGACACTGCTTGTATCTTCGGAGGAAAGACTACAAAAAAGTAGTGCATGGGCATTTCTGTGTTATTGCAAGAACACAAACCGAGCCTCTGATAATAATAGGCACATTGTGCTGTCATCTTTGTAACACAGTCATCTACATTTCACAAGGGCCTTAAACCAGGGACTCTGTAAAATGTACAGCACTCGTGCAGCACGCTAGATCAGAGGGCAAACAGGAATTGATTTGGATGCATCTTTGCGGCCTGAAAATAAAAGACCTTGTTATGAAGCCTGTTTACTGCCAGAGCCCTACACAAATATCCCCTAGGAACCATGTCATATATAGAGATGGCAGGGGAGGGTGGTGTTTATTGGGAGCACTTTTCCCACCAATAACAGCTGCTCAACTTCAGATTAAACTCGCAAAGCTAGGACTGTGAGAAGCATCCCAGAGCAAGTGCAGTGCAACGCTCTGAAAATCTTCCCTTCCAAGTGAACAAGAGTTCGGTTCACAATAGGTGAGAACATGATCAGACACCAACTACAGGAAGTGAACCAAAAACAGTGCATTAAAGAGCCTGCCATTTCAACACATTTTACCGACTTATATGATTTCGAAGGAAAACCTTCAAATCCACAGCCTAGTATGACCATACATCCTATCAGGGCTCTACATCACTTGCTGTCTGTCAGCTGATCACATTGTTGGGCTTCTTGTAAAATATTAGAAACACTAAAGCAGAACCAGAAAACCCAGTACGTTATACATTTGGTGTTGCTCCATTATAACTGAGACCAGAAGTGTTTGTAGATTCCAAATTAACAAAAACTACAATACATTGTCAGTCCTAATCTTTAGTTCCACTGTGGTGATTTAAACATGTGACGACATATTCAGCAAGAACTGAATTTCACTAAATCGTCACAGATTCAGCATTCAGTTTCAGCAGTATTCACTACAGTAAATGCCTAACAATTCTTGGGAGTAGATTGCTTTCTTTCCAGCCAGCACCAAGCCAAAAACATCTGGGTGATGACAACAACAGCCTTGCATACTGTGTCTCCTTGTCTTCTTGCCTGCTTGCCCCCTCTGATGGAGTTTATTCCTCTGCCTCACACTCATTTCACACTCACGTCATTTTAGAGCATTTTACAGTTGAAAGTATCCTATTACGCAAACTAATGTCAGATGGCCTAAACTATGTTTTGAAAAATAGCACATGATGTAATGGAGCTGTAATATTTTTGAGTGCAAACAATACATTACCATCTGTGAGGCACATCTTAATAAATGTCACATTGAATTAGTCAAAAAATAAATAATGCCTAATGATTTTTAATTACAAAAGTTGTGATCAGTCAGGAATAGGTGCGGTTCTAAATACAAACAGCTATTTACGACGTGTGGGCTAAAACACACAAGAAGCCAAATTCTGCTTTGAAATAATTAACTACATGTTTACAATCGGATAAGCAATTGTGTGTGCCAGAGGACCTCCCACACAAACTCACCACACACACACACACACACACACACACACACACACACACACACACACACACACACACACACACACACACACACACACACACACACACACACACACAGTTACAGCACCCTCCTGGAAAATAGTTCCAGCGTCCCTGACAGTATCATGGCCAATTAGGCCTGCTGATAATGTGACTTAATTAACCGTGCTCTAAGGCGCTCCCTACACTCTGGAGAGCAAAGGTGCAAAGCAGGAGAGAGGACAGAAAACAGGCATTATTTCCTATTCATTCTTACAAAACCAACCTCTTGTATGTTTCCTACAAATTCATATCACCATAATTGAAACATGTCATACATGACTTCTTTAGTACACCGTGCTGTATTTACTGTACTGGAGAAGAGTTCAGTACATTTTTTTCTGATGAACTTGCAGTGAAGCTCACACTTGTCTTCCAAAAGTAAGAAATATATTCATACAAATTCATATCCATCAAATAGATCTTTACAGTGTGTTTCAGCTTTACCCACTGTCACCATGGTTTAGCTATTGCGTGACTGTGAACACATATTAAGTGCTGTGCTTGGCTGTGCACAAACACTGCTGAATGGAAAGAACCAGAGAGCTAGCAGCAGACATAGAGTAACCTGCTTGATGTAAAAGGCTGTAGCATCTAAAGCCTTCTACACCTGGAAGGTAGCCCTCTGCCGGGAATCAACATTTGCTCCAAAAATAGCTAAACTCAAGTCAAACTAATCCCCCTGAAGCATTTGCACCGACTGGCAGAATCTGAAACCCCACACACTGCATTTATTCAAACTGTCCCGGTCCCCTGGAGCCTGCTTCCGATCGGTAGATGCACACCCGCGCCGAGGACAGGGTATCGACTTAAATCAATTATAGGTCCATTTACTTAATGAGCTCGGTCAACATCTACGCATCATGGCCACCGTGCGCCACGCTTGATTGGCCCAGCTTTGGATGATGGTCGAGTCCAGCGCTGAACCCCCTGAGCTGCCATCTATAGTTCGGAAAGCAAAGGCTGTTCACAGACAAATGGCAACAATAAAAAGCATACTGATGACATTAATCTGAGGAATCCATGCCCATTTGAACACATGGAACGCACCGTTGATGGCCCTTTGCAAAACAGGAACTAGAAGATATCTGCAGTCAGCCTCATTAACAAGCCCCCGGACCCCCACTGACTACAGTATATAAAGGAGGTACAATACAGCTACGGCAGTGATAGATTCACTAACCTTTTTTAAATAAAAATATTTATATGCTACATTACAAATGTTTAGAATCCATGTAATTCATTCATTACTATAGTATAAATATTTTAGGAATTATGCATGACATTTTTTTAATTAACATTTTTGCAAACATTTCACGTACCCCTGCAGTACTCTAAAGTGCCCCAAGGGGCACACGTAACCCTATTTGAAAAACTGCTATATAACATTGAAACAGTAAAAAACTGAGATTTTAGCAGTACATTTACATGAAAGGTTTACAGCGTATGGACCAACAATCAAGGCAAATTCCTTGTCATAAATGCGTTTCTGATTCTGAGACCATGTGTCATTGCTTGGGCCAACCACATGTATTTGGCGTTGTTGTAATGTCACCTGAGATCCATAAATGAGTAAAGGACCAACCTCTAGTTTCTGAGGTCCTTGAACTGGCTTTTCTGTTTCGCATTTCTTCTCTTTTTTTTCCACCGGCATCTGATGGCTAATGAAAGCAGAACTTGAAAGAGTGAAAGAGCTTGATGTTCTTCCTAAACATGTTTTTTTTTTTTTTTTATCATTCAGCGGTAAGTGAATGAACTGTGAATTAATTCTAGTGCCACTGAAATGATGACTGAAAATAAGTACAAAAGTAGAGTAAAAAAGAAAAATCAAGAGCAAGGTGATAAAAGGTGAGAAAGAGACGGAGGGAGAGAGAGAGAGAGAGAACGGAGGACTGAGTGCTAAATGGTGTGAATAATTGAGTTGGAGGTGGCAACTTAATGAGGTGAGCAAGAGAGTGATCACGAAGAAGGCCAAGACTCCAAGTGTGGTCTTCCCAGCACGACCGGCTAACAATGCCTGGCTTGCGCTAATAATGAGAGAATTCACACGCGCACAAGCACTGGAACAAGTGCAACAAACACTGAGTAGAAAGGCTTTCTCAAGTCGCTACTGCTGACTGAATTGGTCACATCGGCGGTACAACTTTCACATTCAAGTAATATGCAAAGGTGCATTCACACATCTATCTGTATTTTTTAAGTATTTAACACTTTATTTCCTGCATTCAGGTTATTTCTTGTCATGCATCAATTTATGCAGCGAATGCCTTTTGTTTATGTTAAGAAAATGATGATTATCCTTTAGACACAGTTTTTCATATACATTTTGAGCCCCTGAACAGTTATTTTTACCTCTTTTAGGGAGTAGGTTGTAGGGGGACTAATTTCTACAAGTGTAGAGGGTTTCTTAATCTCACCTGCACAACTTCTTTTTATTTTATTTTATTTTATTGTTGTGTTTCTGTTGCATTGATTGTATAGTGCAAATTAAAACATTCAAATTCTACCTTTCGAAGAAGGCCTGAGGGCCTACACGTCTTCAGAATAAATGTAGAGATACATGCATATGGCATATGGAGTAGTAGTACTCCGTGCATCTCTGAATACCTGCAACACTTCTCATACATAGAGTAAAACATCTCAAACATACAGTGGGTACAGAAAGTATTCAGACCCAAGTGATATTTCAGTTTTTCTTTTTTAATAAATTTGCAAAAATTACTAAATTTCTGTTTTTTTCTGTCAAGATGGGGTGCTGAGTGTATATTAATGAGAAATAAAATTAACTTTTTTGATTTTTGGACAATGGCTGCAATGAAACAAAGGGTGAAAAATGTAAAGGGGTCTGAATACTTTCCGTACCCACTGTAGAAGAGAATAGAGATATCAGTTTGGTTCAACATATTCCTTAGTCTGATCTCCACGTAGTTCATAGCTTCAGAGTTATCTGCCATATAGAAAGTAAATCCCTGTTAAAAGGTAAGACTGTCTTTTTCAACCATGTTCTTATGTCTAAGTGACTGATGGAAAGAATAATCTGAGACGTTGGTCCTCAATTAAGCATTCTCGCTGCAGACTGTAGCGAACCAAGCTACAATCTAAGTTAATAAGATTTTCCAGCTTGTACCTCCACTCCACTTACCTTCACGGAAGTGCTTGTTTTGCCACTGACAGGTTTTGCTCATCACACACAATAACACATCATACTACTAGCTACCATAGTGTCATGACAAAAGGTGCTTCACATTGAAATACATTAGTTTAAAAAACGTGCTGACCACCACAAAAAAAAAAACTAGATAAAAATACGTGACCATTTCACAAATTGCCGTGAGACGGTGTTGGCATTAAACACATGGATGTATATTGGTTGAACACCCCACGGTTCCATCAACAATAGACCTGGCGAGTACTTCTGAACGCCGTGCTGCAGCTGGTGAAATCACAAGCATTGTTTTGGTGACCGCAAATGCTGGCTGGCGGCTTCAGCGCTGTTAGAATGCAACGCAGACGCGTCTGGTGAAATCTAGAGGTTAGTTATGGTTGGAGGCTCAACACATGTAGGGAGCCGTCACACGTTGAGTTTACAACATCCTCAAGCCGGGAGAATGAATCAGCTTTCAGACATGACTACAACATCTGCCCAGTCTTCATAAGTGAAAGGCACTGATGTCATCCACGAGTGCTACACATTCACTATCAACACAAATCCACACAAAGATATCGCATCTTTGACCAAAATTCAAGACGTCAAAACGTCAAAAGTGTTGAAAAAAGGGACCAAAACGTAACCAAAAGTTAAAAACATTGATAAAAACGTCAACAAAAGTGCTGATTTTGAATTTTGACGGGAAGACAACACCAGGGTTAAGAAAGTTTTAACAGCGTACAAAAATGACATACAACAAATTCATAAAACATAAATCAAGATTATAAAACCCTTTTTAGACCATTAGATATAAGATCATCACTAACTACGACCCAGTAAATATCCAATCACTGGCATGCAGGGCTTCTTTCCCACTCTGTCATTCACGGTTTCCCACACTCAGAGTTAAAACCTGACATTCATGTCCATCTCATCTGTAGCAAATGAGCTAAAACGTGCACTAATATAGATATGGTCCTTTATATTTCTCAGCAGACTGCACCAAAGAACAGCTGGAGAAAGGAAATGAGGGAGTTGTGGTCTATTCAGTGAAAGTCCAAGTGAAATATCACTCAGGCTGACAAAGACACTTAGTTGACATTAATGGCTAATTGGCTGCTTGGGCTCTGCGGCTACGAATGTTTAAGTCGAGAAACAGTGAGGCCCAGAGAGGCGAACCAGAACGGAGAGTTCAGATAATGAGGCGCAGAAATAGAGACATATTCCGCTTAATTAAAACACACGAGAAAGAAAAACAATAACCAGCAGACAGCAACTTGGGGTGTATTAGTGTGTGTATATGTGTGTGTGTGTGTGTGTGTGTGTGTGTGTGTGTGTGTGTGTGTGTGTATATGTGTTTGTGTATTTTGGGCTACAATATCATTTCTTGAACAGTGCATGTCTACACACTTTGGAATGAAAAAATGCAATACGAAAACAGAGATTTAACCTTGAGAAACGTGTGAGAGGGGAAACTAAATGAAATCAGGGCCCTTTTAAAGAGAAGCTAAAAGTCTCGTCAGGTTCTGTCAGCCCTGTCATCATCAATTTGTTTGTGAGCAACTCTCAGCGGAGGTGGCACCCGAGTTCATGACAGGCTTTGTTTTCGACAAACGAGATTCAAAGACAGACTCTGTTTATTAGTGTAGACGGCTGCTTTCCACATTGTTCTGGAATAAAACATTTCATTGTTCACTTCTCATTTTAACCAACTAACATGACACTTGTATTGATGATGTGTGTGTGTGTTGGGATTGGCTGCGGTTTTGCAACTGATGCTTGGATTCGCGAAGGTCTCTTGATTTACCATCATCATTTTTAATGGCCATCACATGTGTGACTAGGGTGTGGCCTGTATAACACCAGTGCAGGTATCTGACTTTGTTGATTCTGAAGAAGGCCTGAGGGCCTTAAAGTCATCTTAATAAAACACAGAAAAGAAAAGCACATGGAGCCTCAGTGTGTGACACTTTTTTTTCTGACTGTAAAGTCTAATTCTAGGCATTAGCACCTCACTACAACCCTTGGTGTGTGTTACTTCTCTATGCTAGTTTTATAGATGAGGCCCACACATGAGTCTTTTCTATGAATATTACCGCTCTCACCCAGGTCCGTAATTAAATAAAACTCTGTCGTAGCAGAAGCAACTTTCCTTTGCCAACATCAAGCTGACAAAAAAACTCTGCGGCAGTTAACGGTTCTGATCTTTCTGGAGTGGTTTACTGGTCCGGCCCACTTGAGATCAAATTAGGGGGATGTGGCCCATGAACTAAAATGAGTTTGACACCCTTGCTGTACACAAAGCAGAATCAGACCTCTCTTTGAAAGCTAACGTAAAGAAATGATTATTTCAGTCTTATCCTAACCAAACAATAGATATGGAGCTCAGTGCAGATTCCTTCAGGAAGACTTCTAAAGAGCTTCAATCACCACTAGCTCTCCCTAAAACTATTCAGCTGTTAAGAGGTGTTCACCCATCAGTAAACCAACCACAATTGGCCACTAAAATTCATGATCCAATCACAGCAGGACATCCTGCTTTAAATGTTTTCCCTCCTTGCTATCAGCTGTCTTTTCAGGCGAACGTGCAACCCTCCTCCTCCTCCCCTTCCACCTCCGGGCATTGTCACCCACGGCAACCTGAGTCCCTTTCCGGCAGACAGCCCCTTCATACGGTCTACGGATTCCTTTTCCACCATCACCAGTGTCTAGGCTTCATCGAGGGGGGGTGTAATCCTCAAAGACTCAGTACATTTCATATAATGCTTATGTACAATCTATACATCTTTGCATATTTGCAACACAGTCTCTCCTGATTGAAATCGTATTGACATAAAAGCAATGAACACCATGGCTAATTGCTACAACTTCTGGCTCAATTTTCTCAGCGCATTAAATGCCACATGAGTTGACCGGGTACCTTCAGTGTAAATCTGTACAATCAGCCTTATGGCAGACTAATGGTGCTCTGATTCTGGGAGTAGGACTGGAAACATTTGTGCTTTGACGGCTTGAACTGTGAATCAAACCCAAAAGGAAAAAGGATTTCAAACTGTAGTATTCTCAGTTCAGAGCACTCCAGTAAATCTAGCTTGATTTTCATACCTATCCATTGTGGCCATAACCATAGCAATACATGTGCATGGCAATATGTGCTCAGTATTGTCATTACTGTTTCCATGAAACAAATTAAACCGCTGTGTACGGCACACGCTGCTAAATGTTGAACACCAACTGATAAAACAAAGCTGTAATTTTCTACATTGTTCTTATTTTGGTAACAAATCCCATTATTTCCTCTGATTGTTTAAATGAATTTGTTACTGCACAAATTCGAAAGCTGTTGCTTATACAAATGCACAGAAAGTGATCACCAAAGATCTACTACAAATCGATGTCCAACCCACAAACTGCAACATAATACAGTACGTCACATTTGCATTTTTAGCTTGTTCTGCTGCCCCCAAGTGGCTACCGCAGCAGTTAAAGTGGCTAACAGATTTGATTTTCTTTTTAAAAGGCTTTCCTAAAAAAGCTGGACACTGTAGTTTAACACATTTCTCACACATTGACATAGAGGATTCATATAAACCAGGCTTTTTGTATACACAATACTTTCACTTGTTCACTTATTCACTGTTGGTTCAAGGCTGCATGGTTAGCCAGCAACTGGCCGCTTACTATTCAACTCAGCACATCTAGTCATACAGTATAAAAAAAAGCATGTTACCTGTTGAAGACAGCATCCCAGCACATGCACAACACAAGAGACAACACAAGAGAAACAAACAGAAGAAAGGAATTAGAAGATTATCACAATTTCATTTTGCATTTGAACATGATGTCAAAACTTGTTCACATTCTGTGGAAATGCTGCCTACGTCGTTCATGTTCAAGACCAGAAAAAGATTGATTTGCACTATAATTTCAGGTAATTGGCAAGAACAAATTGTGAACACCATTTCTGACACCAGAATTGTTTGGCTCATTTCAGAGATAAGTGACTGAAAAATGATTCTCCAGGATTCGACCCGTGAACAAAATGCTCAAATAGGCATAAGTATGAAGTGCGTTCCGGTAATTAGTGCGGTTGACAGCCACCAGTCATTTTTCTGATCAAATGTGTGCTTGTAACATTATCCAAAAGAGCTTCTGTGCTCTTTAAAGAACAACCTGCATCTCGAATTTCCTAGTGAATTTACACTTTTGGGTTTAATTACAATTTGAAAATAGTCCATTTATATTGTTTTAAAAGTCACATGACGGAGATAAGGTTGAAAGGTATTGGTGCATTGAGCCACACTCCAAAAAGAATTTCTAATGAAACAACATTGATATGAAAAATAAAAGGATAGACATTTATGTCACTGTACTGACCAAAATAAAAGGATTTTATTTCATTATTTTTTGTATTGTGAAGAACAGAAATACGGTCCTGGGTGTGTTGACAGGATTGGTATTCATTTGGACGACTTGCTAATACTGGTAACACGTACCTCCAAAAAACCAGCCGCGCCCAGTAAGTGATGGCAAGGAGATGGGGGGGGGGGGCTAATTCACCACTGTTAGCTTCCTTTTGCCAGCTTTTGTAAACACAAAGCTAAAGTAAGTGGTTAAACCGATAAATTATTAGACAGGTTAGAAGTCACACTGTAATTAGACACCATTACATTAACTGAAAACATTACAACATAATTTATATTCACATTTAAATGGCCATTAGCCAAAAAGTGTCCAAGCATTCCAAGCCTCAGCTGCACATTGTGTCTAATGCTAATTAGCAGAATTAAACAAGCCTACACCCCAACACTAAGATAGTGGCCATGGTAAACATATTGTATGGGCATGGTAACATGCTAATGTTAGCATTTAGGTGAAAGAGTAAAGCAATTCCAGGCTTTTTGACTGAGTAATGAATAATTGATCGAGATAAAAGCGCCACTTTTTGATGTGAATGGTGTTGTACTATAAATTTAAAGATTTACAGTATGTTAAACGTGGGATCAGTATTGTTGTTATTACAACACATTAAAACTACAATTATGCCTCCTCTAACAAGTCAAGTTGCAGTTAACATTAAAGTCCCCATATTATGAAAAAAAAAAATCACCTTTTCCGGGATTTGGGGTGTTATTTTGTGTCTCTGTTGCTTCCACAAGCATACAAACTTGGAAAAAAAACTCTCCATGCTGTTTTGAGTAAGATACGGTTTCTGAATGTCCTCTGCCTTCAGTCTCCGGGTGAGCTGTTCAATATCTGCACGGCTTTCTCCGTCACTAGCCGAGACGAGGTGGCTAACAATAGCACATGCTAGCGCTAGCACGCTAGCTCATTGTCAATGGCAAAACACTGCTACAACACACTCTAGTTGACCGTAATCTCCAAAAGAACTACTTCCATGTCCATGTTCTGCAGGTATTCAACAAGCGGCCCTCGTCTAGAAGAAGTTTCCCAGCTAATCCTGCCTTGGACTGACCAAAGTTGGAGAAAGAGTTATCTAGCTGATGGTATCTTACCTCGCTACTGAGCATGTGCGACTCCCAACCTCCCAACCTGACCTAAACACACGGGGTGAAAAGGGAATCTGTAGCAACAGAAATATGGTGTTTTTTGAAAATGAAACCATCTAAACCTATTCTGGTACAACCTCAAAATACAATTATGAACCTGAAAATGAGCATAATATGGTTGTGTCATGTTTTTTTTTTAAATTGTTTGATGGATCTAGAGTCTATCAATAAAACACATTAACAATAATGTATCTGATATAACATTCATGAGAATGGGACAACCCTAAAGCATAATACCTCCACCCATGGCAGTTGCCAGTGCAGCAGCATGATATATGTTGCATCATCCATCCCAAAAAAAATTCAAAGTCAAATTCACAAAGGCAATTCTAAAGACAGGTATGTTTTAGAAGATAATACTATGTGGCAACCGGAAGATTGGCAGTCCTGCTGGCCTCCACTATGCCTTTTATATTTTACATTGCCACAGGCAAGAAAATCTGTTGTATGGTGCAAAACAGGAGGACAAATATCTGCACATACAATAAATGCACCGTACGTTTAACCCACAGCGGGGCTCTTTTTCCTTCTTTTTTCTATTACAGGCATAAGCAAATGTTTGCATATGGTCTTTGATGAAAATAAGTGGTTGACTGGGAGGCAAGGTGATAGGCAGCCGTCAGCTCTCTTGAAATATGGAGGTAATGTGGAAGCCTTCCCTGACTTCAGATGAGCTTGTTTTTTTCCCTCTCATCAGGGATTATTCAAAGGCTAGCACATGTTTCAATATTAAGGGGACTGGGAGACAAGAGCTGCCTTGTAAAACAAGTCTTCGAGGATGAGAGAAGTGTGGTATTGACAATGGGGTAAATGTACGGACCAGATGGCGGACCGTGGCGGCTACAATGTTCATTACACATCAAAATACAAATGTCTTGGACAGAATTAACAACATGATGTGTTTGCCAATAGTGGGGCTTAAATGTTTCCCCCCAACTTGCATTCAGAGAAAGGTAAAAGAGTGATCAAATCACACAGTTAGGTTTCCATTAAAGTCAATGGTGTATTTCCACGACTGCTGAACGGCTGCGTCCCGGATGTGTCCTAACAGAGCAGATACGCAGAGCTTCTATTTTTGCCGGAGACAGGCCTGAAGTCAACAAGTAGGAGGTTTTGTGGTTCTGTTTATAGAAACGTGAATTTGCGAGATCTCGTGGGTCCTTGTGACTTTAGTTGTCAGTCATGACTGCAGCCGTTCCGCAACAAATCTGGACCTGATGGGTATTGAAGGAGCCGACACGCAGTGGTGGAAATCAGGGACCTGCAATTATTGCCGGTACACAGAAATTGTGGCAATACTATGCTTATTTGCCTAAACTTCACCATAACAATGGCATATTTGAAAATGCTTTTGAGTATGAGCATTTTCACCTTTACCACTTCAAAAGCAATACAAAGTGTTTGACTTTGTTACCCTGGACCTCTATTCACATCCCATTACATTGCATCATTCAAAATTGGTTTCTTTTAACCAGGGCTATTGGTTTTTTCTATAAACTTATCTAACTAGTTCAGTTTTGTAATTTAGATGTAAGGATTTGTTGACCATCTGACAGAATAGCCAACTGACCACCATTTCTGCCCAGGCCCTTCTGATAACCGCATGCTTAAAAATCCCCAAACATTACTGGAGTAGAACATTGCCTATTGTCAGTAAGAATCCAAAGCCGTATTGAAGCAAATGAGCTTAGATAAGGCTTAGATGTAGGGTAGAGAAAGGACGGTGTGATAGTGGTGTTTGGGGGGCGGGGGGGGGCGGCTCTACAGAGACACACAGCAAGAGCTGAGGCAGGCATAGGGAACAGGTAATTAATGGTATTCAGGCCAGTGTAGGTGGGAGATAAGCCCAGTCCCTCTTATTGCACACTTTCCCCAGGCCTTCCCATTACCTGGACCAACATAATGACTTTCTGAGCACCTCAACACCCAGCTTAGCCCCCATACAGAATTGGTTCTCTCTTCCTGCCTCTCTCCCTCTTTCTCTCTCTCTCTCTCTCTCCCTCTCTCTTGGGTGTCAGTGTCAGGGAAATGGATGAGAAACATGAAAAAGCAAAATGGCCACTGTCATCACTGTGGAGCATTTTTAATGCTCTGTGGTGGTGCTAATGATCTCTGTGTCATGTTTGTTCCCTCTCATAATGGATCTAATAATTATTTTTAAACAGGGCAATAACAGCAGGGACCAGTTAGTAAAGGGATGGAAAAAAACATCTAGAAGGATTTCTTTTTTTTTCGGTCACTTTTTATGTCGGGACTACAAAAGAGAATTACGGGAAGATTTGTGGAATGATTTTCTCCTGACCATATGGAGTGCAGATTCTGCCATATCAGGATATGTTTTTGCAACATGAACACCACTGCTGGATAAGCCTTCTGAAATCCCCAAATAGCATGGAGAGCTATGACCTATTAAATCAGCTGAAGTTGACTCTCTGCAGACACATTTGAAGTAGCAGTGAGTCTTTGGTAGGCTGGGAGTAAAAACTCACCAGATGTGACTGGGGAATATTTGCACTGCATGCTGAGTGTGTGTTTGTGGTTGTGTGGGCATGTAGATTCTTAGAGCCCATGTTGCAGGTTAGCCACCACTGTTGATTAATTGGTACACAAGTACTCAAGATATGTATATCATTTTCAAAAAATGTCTCCAAATGGTGTTAAAGGCCAGGTTTTATTGATTTTGGTATAAAGGTTTTTTTTGTAACCCTCATGTTGTCCTCGGGTCAAACTGACCCGTTTTCCTATATCAATGTGCTTTTTAAGTATCCAAAATAACATGATTGATTCCACACAATGCTCTTTGGCAAGTACAAAATCTCTATTTTCATTCATTTTTGGGTGTCTTATAAAATGTTATAGCATTCAAAGAGAAAAATTGAAGTGGTTTTGAAATAGTATTGAGTAAAAGTTGACATAATCCAGTCTGTGATTATCCATCAACATACATTCCTTTAAGTTTAGTCTACATAATTCCTAATTTCTGCCTTTCTAACTCAAACATTAGGTATAATTTTCTAAAAATTAGGTTTATTGACCATAAATTCCAAAAATAACTGTAAAACTATAGTTAATAAGTTAGTTAAAGTTAAAAACATCAATTATAAAGCATCAACAAGTCTTGACTTTCAATTTTGATGAGAAGGCAAAACAAGGGTTAACGCAATTCAGTGATGACATCACGTTGGGGAGACGTGGAGGAGAGTAGCCTCAGCCTAGTACTAGAACTATGGCAACTGACTGAGATGATACTAGAAACACTAATAACATGTATGATGGCCCGCAGCTATATAATTACCAACCTGTCAGACAAGGAGGATGATGGATGATGTCCGAGGAGAATGATTAAAGAGTTAGTGAAGTGTCCTGGTTAGTTGCTATCATTTACCAACGCAGCAACGAGTGCTGGAGCTAGTCTGCGAACGGGAGTCACAGACAATAACGACATCTTTTGTTTTACTGTCAGTGAAAGTCAGCGTTTTCTTTACATCTAGTGACAGTGATCATGTCGTTAGTTTAGCATCTGTGGCTGTGCACACGCATCCCTCTGCCTGCCCTACCCCGAGACCGAGAAGCACTAAGATCGGAGCCGCCCACAGCAAGTGAGAGCTGGCTAAAGCCTCATGCTAAAGCAATACAAGTTGCACGTTAGCTAGGCCCATACCGTGTTCCCCCTCCACTACAGTCATGATCAGTCTGACATCAGAAAAGCACATTTCTTGATTCATGAATATGAACCAAAACCAAATTGTCCTGAAGTAAATGTCCAAAAAGCTTTTCATTTCTTTTTATATAGCGCCACGGCTAGTGTTTGGACCACTGGTGATCATGAAGCGGCTTTCACAACAGCATTGTCTGTGTGGGTGTGTGTGTGTGTGTTGACAGATGCCTCACCGCATGAGACAGCGGATAGTGTCGACTATCTGGCTGCCTGCCTATCTATTATCTATCCATCTCTCTCTCTCTCTCTCTCTAGCTACATATCTACTGTAGGCTGTCTATCTATCTATGTATTTAATTATAATCTGCGCTATCTACTGCTGGACACTCGTCTCTCGTAACTCTCTCTCTTGGGCTTTGGTCTGTCGTCTCTCCAACCAAGTACCTACTGTTCTCGTAATATATTCCGTTTTGTGATACCCAACAACGTCAGATACAATGGAAAACAGTTTGAATGTTTATTACCAACAAACAAATTCATTGGAAAATAAACCCTGCAACACAACTTTTAAAGTGTCCTTGAATTGAGATTTACATCCAAACTCAAGGATACAGTTTTCTTTGTGTTTGCCATTTGGTTGTAGTGGGTGGTGTTTGTTTGATAAAAGGATTGTGGGAAGATGGCCGCCCAAGGGCATTATAATGTAGGATTAATAGTGTGATTGTTCTTGTCTTTGTTTAAATGCATGAAAGCGCCATATGATTACCATGTCATTATCAATGTTCTATTATACACAAGCTATCATCCTTTGAGTTTTTTTATCTTACTTTCAGGGCACACTGTGAAATAGTGTTTACAGAGCTCCCTCTGAGCGCTATTAACACAAAGTGGCTTCTTTCTAACTGTTACTCTCGAAAATACTAGGGTTGCTCATTGTGTTCTCTACAATACAGTGGAACACTGTATCCTTCAGTAGAGCACTGAAACCATTAGTAACCTGTGTGCCTTAAACTACCACCACCACTTTGCGCAAGGCATAAATTAAGACAAAACACCAGAAAAACCTTCACACTGAAGCTAGTCACAACAGGGTGGAGCTAGTTCCACAGGGTAGTCTCAAAGTTTTTTTTTTTTTAAAGTACTGCATCAAATGATAATCTATCAAATATAAGAGTCAGCTAGCTTATTTTATGTTAAAGACTTTGGAATCTGTGTTGTTACTGTCCAATGTAAGTAGCTTGTTGCTTTAACATATTGCAGCCTGAGGTATTTATATATATATATATATATATATATATATATATATATATATATATATATATATATATATATATATACTATAATGCCCTGTCTTAACCAAATGTTTGAACATTACATTTAACATATCTGACAGCCATGTAATGCATCACGTTTCACTTGTGCTTTTTTTGGTTAATTTTTTTTCTTCTCTAACTTGTGTTTGTTACTACAATGATTGCTGCTGATGTGCTGTTGTCGCTGCCGGCAGTGCAAGGTGCAAGAACCGCTACAGCGGATGCACTAGCAAGCATTTTTAGAGGGATTCTTTTTGAATTATTGTTCTAGTAAAAGTTCTCACAAAGGCAAAAAGCCAAATGGAAACTAGAGGTCATTGCACTTTACATCCATATCTGGAGATAATGAAAACTGTTATCTTCTTTTGCATTGCCCACGGCAGCACAGCTTTACTTGTTCTGGTTTTACCTTTCACAATAAAAGCCCAACTTAAATTCACTCCGAGCATTTTGATAAATAGGCAACTTGACGAAATGCATAAAGGTGCGATGGGGGATTCTGCGTGAAGATTGTTGATATTTGAACTAAACTGCCAAACCAATACAGACCCCCACACACACACACACACACACACACACACACTCCTCCCTCAAGAGCTCCAGTCCCCAGATGCACAGACAGATAACTACTGACCAACATGCGGGCCCAACCCCCCCCGCCTGTGGCTGATTGGCTGGAACAGTATTTTGTGGCTCGTGCACTCCTTTCATTTGTTTTCCATTTACACAACCACGGCTGTGTATTAACACTGGAAATAGAGAGCTAGGTGACCGTGAGGGGATATTTGCTGAATTTCACAAAAAGTGGATTGGATTAACATCATTTATATATCCCTTTAACGTTACTCACAATGGGAAGTCCAGAGTGACGGACTGGCCGAGGCTATGTAGCACAACATGGAAGAAAACCGATTTGTCTGAACGAGCCCATGTCTCCATGGGATTGCATCATTATAATACTGTACTTTAATCTATCTGCATCATATCCTTTTTGCATGCACTGTAGCATAATTTTTTTCGTGCACAGTTTTTATGCCCATAAAAATGCTTTACAAACTTGTCTTTTATAACCTTTGGCGCTCCTTTGACACACTTCTCCTGCTTAATTTCACTGTTGCTCAGTTGTCGCTTGTTCTGTTCGCGTCCTCCTTAAATAAGATGAGCTTATTGTTGCTCTTGACACGTGTTTATTGTACAAAGACTTCAATAAGAAGTGTCTAAAAAAGACAGTGTTTAGTCCCCTGTAGTGTTTGTATGTCACACATTCCCTCTTGTGTGCATGTGGTGGTGCCAGCATATGACTACAGCTCTGGGTGTCAGTCTCACATTGAATGTGCTCCCATCCCCTGTGATGTGTGTATTTCAGAGATTTGTTTTATGTGAGTGTGTGTGTGTGTGTGTGTGTGTGTGTGTGTGTGTGTGTGTGTGTGTGTGTGTGTGTGAAGGTGTGTGCGTGGCTGGCTGGCCGGCTTGCTGAGAAAAAATAGGTCATGGGTGGGACAATAACAATTTAGAAAAGAAAACAGTGAATGTGACTGTGACAGTCGAGGGAAACACATGGCTTTGCCGTTAACAAATTGCACTGAGAAAAATGGACTGATAAAAACCACCAGTAAAAGGCTGCTATAGAGGTGGGATTAATGCTGAACACAGCTTGATAAATTCACGAGTACACTTTGCTATTGTAAATATTCAGCCATGCTTTAAATTGATTGTGTCAACACAAACTTTGTGCTCTTCATTTGCGTGTGTGACACTGTAAAACATGTCAGTGTGGTCATTGTGTAGGGCTGAGTATCATTCAAAAATATTCTATACTGATACCAAATACCAAGGCCGATACTTTGATACCGGCCCCTAAAAAACTTTTTTCACTATTAATTTTACAAAACAAAAATACATCATGACAAATCGTGTGTGCATTCAAAAGTAGTTTTAGTAGGTGCAACAGAAAACTCGGATTGGACAGATAGTCTAGCTAGCTGTCTGGATTTACCCTGCAGAGATCTGAGGAGCAGTTAACCATAGTCCTCAGAAATCCACCAGAGGTTAGAACGGCAACAAAAAAAACAAAAACGTCACGGACATCCGGTATAATTTCCGTCGGCACCGGAGCACCCTATACTGTATCTGAAGTATCTTTTAAATAGACCTAAGGATAACAATAGACCTAATACTGTATCTGAAGTATCTTTTATATAGACCTTAGTGGTCTCCTAATACTGTATCTGAAGTCTCTTTTATATAGACCTTTGTGGTCCCCTAATACTGTATCTGAAGTCTCTTTCCAGAAATTCAGCCTCAGTGCAGAATTACAGTCACTAGAGCCAGTCCCACAATGAGCTTTCCTTAGTATGTGCGATTTCTGAGTCTGTAGCTTTTGAGGAGGAAAGAGGGGGGGCAAGGTGGGGGCTGGGGGTGTGGCTTTGACCAACTGCCACTTTGCTAGTTTGAAAGCCATGATGTCTCTCTCTCATGGGTGGGCCAAATTCTCTGGGCGGGCAAAGCAGACAAAGGGGAGGTAACCTTGCCCCTTGCCCACTTTTAACATGGGAGCCGAAATAAAAATGGACACACCACGCAGCTGACACGCTCACGCCACGCAGGCAGTGAGCAGGAGCCCTAAGCTGTGTGTAACTCCATGGCACACACCTGCTCCACAATGATTTCTTAACTCTAAAAGTGTAATTTTCTCTCCTCCTGTGTCTTCCTTCCTGACTCTGCCAGCAGTGTGAAGGCACAGCTCTACCCCGGTTGTCTTATTGGCTCCAAGAAAGTGCAACGGCAACTGCACCTCATTGATTCCTTTATTATTGCTCTTCTCATGATGACATTTCCCATTTTGTCAGTTCAGCTTTTTTCCTCCCTCTGATTTCAATTGCTGATTATTCCGCATCAGTCGGCTCTGATTTGATGAGGGAGCCAGCGAAGTTATTGCTTCCCTCATTCGCAGTTATTGCTCTCTGCTCTCACCCCCACCCAGCTGGCCTGGCTCAGGCGGCATGCAGAGCGGCAAATAATATCGACGGAGGAGGCCGCCCTCATTTTGACACATCAGCAGAAGGCTGTGACTGACAGAGGACAATACAACCACGCGTTGGATACAATACACACACACACATTACACAGAACACATACTGTACATGTTCTATATTTCCATGCTGAATAAACTCAAGAATGCGAATCTCCAATTACAGCCTGTCCTAACTCACAAAACGACCATATAGGTTGATTATAACACAAGATCAAAGGAGGAATTGAGGTGACTGAGTATAGGAGCGCCAAATTCCATGTAAAGAGGCAGATTGGGGTGTTGTATAGGTCCAACAAACTGGACCTTTACCCAGGAGACCGGGGTTGAAAGCAATTGTCACTTTTTTTAAATGACGAGTTTTACCCATGACTTTTAACGATCGTAGACCGTGACGCAACTACACACATCTGTGGCGTCTCGTTACGTAAACATTTTAGCCCACCCACAACCTTTTCCTCAACTTAAGGGGCCCTGCTCATTTCACGGAATTGGGTGAGATCAGGTTGGTCGTCTTGACAGTCTTTGGAAATATAAAGTATGAGGAAGTTCGGTCCAATTTTAATCACATTTGTACATGTAGCTGTTGAGAAATCCCACATTTAGTGTTTAATTTCCATAAAACAAAGTCCTTTGTTAAAGCCCAGATAAATCATTTACGCCAGATCGATTACTCAGGTAACAGGAAAACTTACTTTATGGACATGGATCACTGTTGTAAAAGGCTGTGAAAGGCTGCAGATGCAACTAACCACCAGTTGTATATAATATGACTCAATCTTTCTATCTATCTTTTGTCAGAAACGTTGCAGGGTTCCTTTGTTTCAGAAAAGATACAGGTTTATGCACCTGTCAAGCACTGTGTAACTGTGGCTTTGTGTAACTGTGGTTTTGTAAGGTGATATGAACCAGGCGAAGTTGAGCACATTCTGTCAGGCCCAGATGTTATGTATTTAAAAAATCATCAACACATACAGTATGCAGTGCTGAAGTGCATTCCTGATGCACAACATCATTATACATGATTATGATAAGATGAGATGAGATGTTGTGAGATGCACACAAATCGGTTTCCCACTGAAGCCCTAGGTTGTTGTTTTTTGTTTTTTTTTTACAAGTGAATATTTGCAAATAGATGTGTGTGAGAAATATATTCTGCCCTCAAACCTGTGAGGACCCAACAACACAGTGCACATTTCCACTCAGAGTGAACCTGAAAAGAAGTGATATACAAACAGCCATCTATGAGAACACTACGTTGAACTGTCTGTGAATCTGAGTACATTTCACAGCTCAGACTTACACATCAATGAAGGTTAGTCGGGTGTCAAAAAAGGCAGCAAATGAGTCCACAAAAATGTCTCCTATTCATTATCGAACTGAAATGGAAGGAGCTTCTGTCCGTCGGTCTCTATGTCCTTCCATTATCTTAACAACCATTCGACATCCCACTTGGCGGGTGTGTGCTAAGGACCCGAGTTTGAGCTCTTGAGCTCTATATCACATATTCATTAGTCCATTATGTACACACTGCGTAGTCTGTTGAGAGGGGACTACTTTTACCTGCTACACCGCTGAATGGTGTGCTGCGTGAAACTCACTCTCGTTTGCTAACTGCAGCACATTCAAGAACAGATGAAGAAAGGGAGACTACAGATGTGACAATGAAGCAAACTCAAATATTTCAAGCGCCAACGATGTAACTTTCGGGATGAAAGCAAATAGCTAGCTGTTGGCAAATTGCACTTATACTAGGGGAATCAACTATGGCATGGCAGGTGTATTGCTCCGGACCTAAGGAGGCGCAAGGAACCAAGTGTTTGGAGGCGCAGTACTAAAGAAAGCAGCAATCCCAGAGGCCATGCAATCGGCCTGGTCAACACATACTCTCTTCCAAAGCATCAAAAACCAGCACTTGTTCAGGTGCCTTTGGCATTTGTTACTGACGCAAAAAGTCTCTTTTACCGTCTCTAGCCCCTTTGGCGTCATATTTAGACGCACTCAGTCGGGACTCTTGGAGTCACCTTTTGAAGCTCTGAATCGGGACATACGTTTAACTGACATGCGGCACAAGAAGTGGAAATAAACCCCAGTTGCCTGGGTCCTATGTTGTTCGGCCCATCCTAAGATAAGATAGATTGTACATTACCAAAGGAAATTTGTCTTGGACAAACAATATCTGCTGTTTAAAGAATTCAACACAACAGCGTGCATGCATACAGACATAAAGAACGCTGCATCACACTGTATGGACATCCTGACGTTGCATCCAGACACTGCCACTAGCCAACAAAATTGCACACTGCTCGTTGTTCAACACAACAAAATGGCCGTCATAATATGTGCAATAAGGCTAAGCTGCCTTATCAACACAAAAGCCTGATAAAAAGAAAATGTACTGTACATGCGTGTGTTTGATATCAAGACAGCATCTCAGTGGGTAGAGCAGTAAACATAGAGGTGTATGCCTCGACGTAGAAGTCCAGGGTTTGAACCTTTCCTTCATGTGTTCCTCCTCTCTCTCCCCTTTCTCTCCTACCTGTCCTATCCATTAAAGACACAAAACCCCCAAAAATATCTTTAAAAAAAACACAAAAAAGCATTTCAGGGGTTAGGTTGGCTTGCCATTCAGGGCTTTGATGGACAGAGGGACAGAGTCTCTAAAGCGGTTGAGTCTACACCGAGGGACTCTGAAAGGTCTGCCTGAAGGGAGAAGCTGGTACTCATTGTGGAGAACAGGGGTGGGATCTGAAATTATCTTCAGGAACTGCCTGAGGATGGTATTGTCAAAGACAGCCTGGAGTGTGGGATGCTGTCTGATGATTTCCATGGCTGGGCTTTTCAGCTGAACACTGAGGTTTTCAAAACCAGACTGTGATGACGTGATGCAGGAGCCTCTCAACTATGGCATGGTAGAAGAGGAGCGACACTTGATTCTTCTGATTGACACAGAAGAACATATGGAGAAATTGTAGCTGCTGTTGGACCCTAGTGCAGACTTGACCCTAACCAACCTCCTTATGCAGATTTTCTGTCTTTCATACTATTCGCTACCGCCGTCACTCTTAATACTACCTCATCTTCCTGCGCCAGCGTTCCATACAGAGGCTGAAGGATGCTTTATGCGTCGCTATCTGACACAGAAACACAGACCAAGCATCAGTATTTTACCGGTTGGGAGTGACAACGGGTTAGCCTGTTCCCAAAAGGCACGTTTTCAATGAGCACTGCTAAAGTTGTTATACAATCTATTGATGTTTTGTACCTCAAACTGCATACATGTCATTGTTCTATCAAGCATGTGTATGACACTTGCTCTTGTTTTAAAAGGTCCCATGACATGGTGCTCTTTGGATGCTTAATGATTAATACTGTATCTGAAGTCTCTTTTATATAGACCTTAGTGGTCCCCTAATACTGTATCTGAAGTCTCTTTTATATAGACCTTAGTGGTCCCCTAATACTGTATCTGAAGTCTCTTTTATATAGACCTTAGTGGTCCCCTAATACTGTATCTGAAGTCTCTTTTATATAGACCTTAGTGGTCCCCTAATACTGTATCTGAAGTCTCTTTTATATAAACCTTAGTGGTCCCCTAATACTGTATCTGAGGTCTCTTTTATATAGACCTTCGTGGTCCCCTAATACTGTATCTGAAGTCTCTTTTATATAGACCTTAGTGGTCCCCTAATACTGTATCTGAGGTCTTTTTTATATAGACCTTCGTGGTCCCCTAATACTGTATCTGAAGTCTCTTTTATATAGACCTTAGTGGTCCCCTAATACTGTATCTGAAGTCTCTTTTATATAGACCTTAGTGGTCCCCTAATACTGTATCTGAAGTCTCTTTTATATAGACCTTAGTGGTCCCCTAATACTGTATCTGAAGTCTCTTTTATATAAACCTTAGTGGTCCCCTAATACTGTATCTGAGGTCTCTTTTATATAGACCTTCGTGGTCCCCTAATACTGTATCTGAAGTCTCTTTTATATAGACCTTAGTGGTCCCCTAATACTGTATCTGAGGTCTTTTTTATATAGACCTTCGTGGTCCCCTAATACTGTATCTGAAGTCTCTTTTATATAGACCTTAGTGGTCCCCTAATACTGTATCTGAAGTCTCTTTCCCAAAATTCAGCCTTGGTGCAGAATTTCAGCCACTAGAGCCAGTCCCACAATGAGCTTTCCTTAGTATGTGACATTTCTGAGCCTGTAGGTTTCAAGCAGAAGAGAAGTGGGGGGCAAAGTGGAGGCTGGGGGTGTGGCCATGACCAACTGCCACATTGGTGGTTTGAAAGCCATGATGTCTCTCTCTCATGGGTGGGCCAAATTCTCTGAGTGGGCAAAGCAGAGAAAGGGGAGGTAACCTTGTCCCTTATGACAGAGGCAAGATTCCAGATTGGCCCATCTGGTCTTTCATTTTCTCAAAGGCAGAGCAGGATACCCAGGGCTCGGTTTACACCTATCTCTGTTTCTGGCCACTGGGGGACCATAGACAGGCTGGGGGAACTCATTAAGGTTAATGAACCTCATAAAGTGAAATGTTCATGCCACGGGACCTTTAACACAAATTCCATTCTTGAATTTGCTTCCTAGCATCATTATACAGGTATATATAAACATCACTATCTTTTTCTGTTTACCCTTGACATTTAGAATCAATGCTACAACACTATTCTGCTCTCAAACTCCATTGTAGATGTACAGTGCATACCACTGTAGGAAAACATAGAATACACCAGCAATCCTCACAATGGAGGAAATTTTATGTCTGCACACGTACCTCAAAAACCCTCAGAGACACAGACATGCTTACACTTAGTGAGCTGCTTTGCATTTTGGTTTCCAGGTCTGACGGGTGTAGAACAGACTGAGTAGAGTGTATTGTGTAGGAAATCAGTGTAGCCGCATCCTCGCTATATAATCCATTTAGCTTGCTTCCAGCCCGGCTCTGCTGGAATGAGCTGAGACTCAGCAGAGTGAAGCGACAGGCCAGACTGCATGGAGTATATAGCTCCCAAACTCTGGGCTAAAAATACCTTCTGCAACTTTTGTCTCTCCAACACCACAGCTTTGTTGACATACCTTCCACATTCTTTGATCCCTCAAAGTCACATCTCACATAACGACTCAGACTCAGTTCTCCCTTTCCCTTCACATTTAACGCTCTGAATGCAACAACTTGCAGTCACAGCACGGGGTAATTTTAAACGCTATAGTTATACCACAGGTTATTTTATAGTGAAATACCTCACTACAACAACAGTAGTGTTGTTTATTATTTCATTGGGTTGTTAGTAAATACCATGAAGAATAAAAATATAAGAAACAAAAAGAGAAAATCTGCATATCCATGTACCCAGGGTGTGATTTGTCGGGGGTGGGGATGCGTGTGATTTCCCCCTTTCTGGTCTACATATTCCTGCCTCTGCTGAAATATTTTAATCCCTGGTGGGGACAAAATGTACCCCTGCTACTTATAGTGATCAATGCTACTTCACTAATAGCCTAGATCATTTATTAATTTTATACCTAAAATATAATTATTTTAAACTACGTTAAGAGCTGTAACACATTTAAAATCCGAGCGGCAGTTCATGGTTGGATTTATCCGCTGCAGAGCTCCTGCTTCGCTGCCAATAGGTGACTGTGAGTCAGCTACAGGCACCGCCAGTTGTCGGTCCTTTCCGGTGGTGTAACACCAGGCCTTTAAGGATTATCAAAGCGGGCCCCCCCTACTACAGCACGTGATGACCGTGCAATGTCCAAGGGTAGGCTACCATGAATAGGACAGGATAGGATCATAGAGATGCAGCATATGAGATGAGAGGACTGAATGAATCAGGAGGAGCCTATGCGCACCACAACAACAACAACAACAACAACACTGGTGAATGCGTACCATAACACATGAAAACACACACAACGGCAGATCCTCCAGGATTTCAATGCCTTTAATTAGATTGTTGCGTCCCAAAAGGCTTGATTTTGCAGGGGCTTTTGTAAAGAACTGCAATAAATGTTGCAATGTTGCAGAAGACAGTCGCAAGTTGCAAAAAAAGTTTTTTGTATAGTTCTTTAAAAATGAAAAAGAAACTTGTTTTGGGAAGAATAATAATTATTAGTATGAATTCATTACTCTGGGCTGAGTTTTCCTAAGAACTTTACCAACAAGGCTCAGGATGCTGCAAATGTTGGTATAATATGAAAATGGCTGGTAGATTTAAGATAAAAACTGAAATGAATCAAAATTGAACATGTCTGTCAGTAGCTTGTTGTTCTTTACATTGTTAGATAACTTCCTATCCTGGCCTGGGACACACGTTCATACAGTTTATTGACTTATTGGACTTTAACTTATCATTGCACTAACAAGAACGAGCGTAGCTGTCCTCAATTTAGGTCATTCTGAATGTCTCATGTCCCGTTTTACCTCTATCCACCGTGTGTGTTTGTGTGCGTGCCTGCTTACCGATAGCTACGCGTCTGGTCCTTTTAGGGGCAATGAAGGTGGAGTTTAGCCTGAAAAAGTGAGCGTCATGCGGCGATGACACAAAAACGACTCGTGAAGTTTAGGGAAAAGATGGTGGTTTGGATTAAAATACTCCCGGGGAACAAACACGCGTTTCCTGGGTTAAGGAATTTTGTTTTTGCCGCAAAGTGCTCTCCGGCGTGAGAGCATGTTTTATGTTGATACCACGTTGTGCTACTTCATTTTGAGATTATTAAATTAAATATTGATGTCCATAAGTTTTGGCATGCATGGCCGAGTGGCACTATACACATGGTATTGGAAAGGGGATTCAATTCCTGCATGTCCCTGGTTTCTTCATAAATTGCACCCATGTTAACCGGATCTTTTAAAAACATGTTTTTGTGTTTGAAAATGCTTAGATAAACTTTCTGTAATTGCTAATAAACTTAAAAACGTTGCTATTATACAGTACGTGTCTTAGGTCATTTATTAAAAATAATGTACACGTTTGTATTACCGGAGTGGATTATTTTATGATAACGAATGGAGTTTGGGGACGCCGTTTGCTGTAGGTCCTGAATGGCGTCCTATTGGCTGTTGCTACCATCCACCAGGCCTCTCTCATCAACCCGGATGATAAACGACTCGGCTCCACGCCTCATTTCACATTAGACACGGCAAATCGTCAGTGGGACAGATTAACGGGACGTGGGACGCCGGTACCCTGGGTGTAAACACTGTATTAATCACACTGGGTCTTTCTGTTGGACTGCCTCATCCCTCCCGTCTCCTTCCTGTCCATTCACTTCTGTACACACACAGCATACACTAACACAGACATTCACACAAACATATATAGTGCAATGGTGTGGCTGTCTTTTGCCCCTTCCTGTTATTTCACGCTATGTGAACCTGCCAATTGAAGGCCTGTGCTTTGGGGACAGGGCTGAGGGTGTGTGTGTGTGTGTGTGTGTGTGTGTGTGTGTGTGTGTGTGCGTGTGTGTGTGTGTGTGTCTCAACAGGGAAAGTAGGGCAGCATCAGGACCTGAGGCCATGGAGGGCAGCCTGAGGGATACACAGCACATACAGCAGGGACTCTGAGGAGGAACAAAGTGTGCGTTAAAATGTTTGTGTGCATGCGTGTATGTCTTTGTTCATGTTTATGTGTTTCTATGTTTCTATGTTTCTATATACATTTATAGAGGAAAAACAAAGCATCCCTCTGGGCACTGTCATATTGCAGACACACCTACCTGGAGCTTCCTAGCTTGTACTCTCTGCCCTCATCTTTATTAGCAGCGAAAAAAAGAATAATTGGGATAATTACAATAAAGCTTTTAATTAGCATCGAGATTTAGGCTTTAGACTTCTGTGCCACTGAAATTATTCACCCATTTCTCATAGTGATGTCAAAATGTATTTATTTATGCCTGTAATGTAGTTAATTTTTTCACCAAAAGCCATAACTACTTTGAACTCACGCTTGCACTGACATCACAGTCTGACCCCCCCCAACACCCGAACTTCCTTCAAAATACCTACTGTGCAATATTTATTATTATTGATAATATTTAAATATTGCAAATTTTATTACTGTGCAATATATGTATCCTGTGCAATATCATTATTCTCGTTGTCCAATATCTGTTACTCAAAGAATATGATCATCACTATTGGGCAATATATATTTTTTATATTTAAATAATGTGCAATAACCCACACTGCATATCACACTGCATATAAAACCATATTTATTTCTTTTATATATAGCGTCTCAGAACTGTGCACCCCCCAGAAACCCAAATGTATGATATAGAAACTTTGAAAACGGGTCAAATTTGACACGAGGACAACAACAGGGTTAAAAGGAAAAAGGCCATAACATGCATTCTGATTGGTCTAATGTCTTGAAATATGGTAAGGACATACTTTGGGTAACAGTACCACATTGAAATTCTTAGATAACCATTTTTTAGAAATATTCAAAGTTAGGATTGTTTAGAGAAAACTGGAAAGGAGCCAGTTGAGGTGGTTCGGGCATCTGGTGAGGATGCCTCCTAGGCACCTCCCTAGGGAGGTGTTCCAGGCACGTCCAGCTGGGAGGAGGCCTCTGGGAAGACCCAGGACTAGGTGGAGGGATTATATCTCCAACCTGGTCTGGGAACGCCTCGGGATCCCCCAGTCGGAGCTGGTTGATGTGGCTCGGGAAAGGGAAGTTTGGGTTTCCCTGCTGGAGCTGCTGCCCCCGCGACCCAATACCGGATAAGCGGATGAAGATGGATGGATGGATGGAAACAATGCTATGAAATGTCTTTCATATTACATTTTTATTTCACTGCATGTGTGCATATCTTTGAACTTTGAACATATTCAACTTGTTATGAGTTCATAGACACCAAATACCTGATTGCGCAACACTGCAGTGTAGCCCCATGTGCCCGAATATTAAATATAGCATGTTGTTGTTACAAAGTTGGTTACAAATATTCATTGGCAATACTATATGTACTACTAACTATATCCATTAACTTTGAGTTTATTTCCAATTATTGGAAGTCTTGAAGAAATTCACACACTTTCTTGTAAGTTACCATTACGTCGTACATGCTGGAGCTTTCGAACGAGACTTTTGTGGTCTTAATTTCAACTTGGGTACGTACAGAGTCTTCTCCACTTTGTGTGATGAGAAAAAGTCTAGATCTGCTAAAGTGGGAGAGCTTTGATTCTTTCCTCTTACCAATCACTATCACTTTTATCGTTATCCCCATACAATAAATATGATTTGTAACTTGCCCTGTATAGAAAGCACTATAATTAAAACAAGAACTGTTAAAATCTTCCTATATAGGTCCCCAGAGAGAAATGGTATCAGTCAAATGAAATGGGAGTCATGGCATGAAAATGTATGAGGAGCTCTAATGCAGACAACAGTCATTTCTAAGAGGGCAGATGCTGCCCACTGTATATTACACCTACACCACCCTGCAGCTGATGCTCTGAGGACAGCGAAGGGGGGTGACAAATCATGTAAATTGAGCTGGGAATGTTGACCGGGCAAAAAAAATAAAATACTGGAATAAATTGAACAAAGCCTCCTGTTCTCGGGTCAAGTGTGACAGTCTATTTCAGAAATGTAGGTTTCTTTCATCAAAATTTCCCAAATATAACATGGAAATATAACATTCAACGCAGCACTCTTCGCAATTGAAATGTTCAAAAAAAGTCAAAGAATGTTGACTAAAATGGTATAAAAGTGACAAAAGTGACACAAACATTGAAAAAAGTGACCAAAGGCATTGAAAGCCTCCCCTGGAAATCCAGAGTTCTCACGAGAACACAGTTTCAATTTGTTAGCGCGTTACTCTGGCATCGAGTAATGCTGCTCATTAACTATGCCCTTGTAGCCGAGCTGCACAAATCACAGCGGTGTATCTGATATAGGACAGGATATAGATATCATGAACACATGACGACAGTTTAATCTACCAGTTAGCTCTACTGGTAGCTAAGCGTATGGGGCTCTGGATACATCACCCTGTGTGTTGCTGTGATTGGTCGTAGTGTTATCCAATTGCATGCAGTAAGACTTTCAAACGCACGCTTGGTGCCGCCCCTCGCGACTTTCATTACTCAATACCAGACCCTTAATCTTTCGGATTTGGGTCTGGATTTCAAGGCAATTGAAAGCTTAGAAAACAGCAGAATAAAGCTGTGGAAAAAGCATCCAACAAGGCACTAACAATATTTTAAAAAGCAACAAAAACAAAAAAAACAGTCAAAAATGTTGAAAAAAAAGCATCGAAAAATGTGTCGAAGAAATGTGAACAAAGTGTTGATTTTCCAGGAGGACAACCCAAGGGTTAAGATTCTGTTACTAATGAGAATATTTGGTATGGTCAGACACCAACCACTCCCTATTTTCTGATCCGATCATGTTTCTGGGTCTCCTTTATCCTTGTACTCTGCATTACAGTAGCTACCCATGCCAAAGCAACACATTCTCTCTCCCAGCGTGCCAAAACGAGACACTTGGTCAGGTGCCTTTGGCGTTTGTTACTGACGCCAAAAGACTCCCTAAGTGTCCAGCCCCTTTGGGTCAAGCCGTATGTTTAACTGACATGCAGCACGACGAGACAGTTAGGTCTAGGAAAAGATGGAGGGTGGGGTTACAACATGACAATGAGCTTTTCCTGAACCTAAAAAACACCAAAGGCACTTGACCAAGCATAGTTTTCTGACGCGATGGGAGTGA
This sequence comes from Percina caprodes, assembly GCA_013375575.1. NCBI lineage: Eukaryota > Metazoa > Chordata > Actinopteri > Perciformes > Percidae > Percina > Percina caprodes. Next base: position 143,423 of record JABXJD010000243.1, on the reverse strand, counting down.
GATTCTATACTCATTAACACTCCCTTCCTTCTCTTTCTTTCTTCTTCACACATACACATACAAAATAATGTATTACCCCTCCTACACTGGAGTTATAATGTTGCGTAAGGTGCTAGGCAGAAATGCAAAGTTTGTGTTTAAGTTAAGCTAAGAAACAAACAAAAAACTAACACCCTCATTAGTTTGTCTTTATTACTGGCGAAATTGACAACAAAATCCAACTCCTGGTGGATTGGTGTATCTGGGTGTTTACAGTTTCCACCATTCCTGATGCATAAGTAATCATGGTGTTGGGCTGTTGGTGTGTGTGTAAGTGAATATAATGTGTGGATGTGTGTTGACGGGGAACTGATGATTGTTCAGCTGTGAAATGCATGCAGTCCCCTTCAGACCCTCAAGGAGAAGCTGTAATTTATTCTCTGAAGCACCACTGCTGCTTAGAACACACACACACACACACACACACACATACACACACACACACACAGCTCTGACTAGCTGTAAATCCATCATGTTCAATGGAGGAGAGCTTTTCTTTAACCAGGGTCTACATTAATTAGCGGTACAGGGTTTCCCACCTCTAATCTCCAGGGCCCTCAGGGCTCTATCCCAGGGACCCCTTCTCCCTGCTGCCACCCACCCCTAATGCATCTGTCCCAGGCTTACTGTAATGCATGCAGTGCCTTGCAAAAAGCCCCTACGCTGCAACCAAGATGATCGCTGCATTTTTTTGTTGTATTAAAGAAAAGTCTCTCACGCACACACGTACACACACTCACACAGTGCTTTCAACATATCCTGTAATTAATAGAGACGTTGACCAAAAAATGAAAGACAAAGACAAAAAGAAACAACAGTGAAGTATGCGTATGTATCCTCCTACCACCCCTACAAAGCGCTGTTACGCAACTGACAGTTTGTCCTCTTATGTAACAGCAACAAAAGGGGCGCTCTAAGGTGGGAGGTGGTGGGCGGGCGGGGGCTATCAGATCAAATATGGACTCGTGTAATGGAGTGTGTCCTTTCTCCTGCTAATTGGAGGAAACTGGTTTGAGAAAAGAAGAGAAAAATGAGCTGTAGGCTAAGGGAGGGGGAGAGGAAGATGCTCATAAGAAGACGTTCATATCATGGGGGAACAAGCAAGGGGGCACTGCAGCCAAAAATGCAGCGCTCTTCATTAAATTAGAGGAGATTGTAATCAAATTCTAAGTGAGTGTAAGTAAACAGTGGCTTAGTCCAAATCCAATCCCAGCCACAGTCCATCGATAAGAAGTGAGGGCAATCTTGATGCTTTAATTTTTCATGACTGAGCATTCACCTGATCCAACACAGGAATCACTGCCTTTTCCACTTCACACACAAATCATGTCTTACAGTGTCAAGGTCTAACTCAGATGAGTTACATTTACAGATGACTTTTTATTCCTCATAGGCCTCGGGTCAAATTTGACCCATTTTCTAAGTTTCTACACCAGAAATATTCTTTTAACAACTAATTTCCATAGCTAATTTATTTAATAGGGTAGAAAGAGTATAAAGGGGTAGGAGTTTTACTTCTTCCTACTCCTTTTTGCATGTGTAAATAGAAGTTTTGGAAGTTTGAATTTGTTGTTTAATTGTTTTTTGTTACTATGTTCAAAATAAAGATATCAATTAACCAATCAATCAATCAATCAATCAATCAATCAATCAATCAATCAATCAATCAATAACTGATGATCACTACTGGCATGGTCTACCCGGGTGAAAATCTGGGATAATCCATGAACATATATGTTCCTCTGATCTTAAATACCTCATAGTACTCTGCTTCTGACTGGCCAGTAGTCCTTACCTAGTCCCTAGGTAAGGACTACTAGCCAGTCAGAAGCAGAGTATGAGGGCGTGCCATGCTAGCAGCTAGGCGAGCATTATACCGTGTGTTATAAAGTGACAAAAAGCATAATATTAGCACTTTAATATTAGTCAAAATAATTAATAATTCTTGCTTGTTTTACTCCAAAATGAGGCGTCATTTCATGTAAATATGGTTTATTGACCATTCATTCCAAAAGTAAAGTGTAAAACTAGTGGCAATAGGGTTATGAAGTTGGCTGATAAGATGTAACACAGACATGGGTGATCATTTATAGGCTACCTTGTGCTCTATAATCAGGCAAACCACACCTGAGGACAAAATGTGTATGGGAAGACAATAGGAATTTTTCTGGAATGCCTGTTGACATTCCGTTTGTCTCGAGGTAATAGTACTACTAAGGTATGGTGTATCCCACGTATGTGCTGCAGAACCAGATGCATCTGTGCGCTCATGTTTTATTCAGGGATGCACACCGCGGTGTCACTCTGGGCGATTACATAACTGCAAAAAAAATTGTGAAAAACAAAAAGGTGCGTTGTGTTGCGTGACACTCTGTGTGCATTGCAGGCTGCACGTCCCTTCAACTTATTCACTTCATTGCACATTTTTTGTTCATTTCTTCTGATGCTCGTTTAACTCTGTATGCTCAAGTTCAGCGCTAGAATGTACTTAAGTTCAAATGTTGAGGTACTTGTACTTTACTTGAGTCTTTTCTTTTCATGCCACTTTCTACTTCTACTCTGCTACATCTCAGAGAGAAATAATGGACTTTTTACTCCCCTACATACATCTGACAGCTTTAGTTACATATTAAGATTTTTAATAGATTTACTTTAGGAAATATGTTTTATTATGAATTAAACTGAACTGATTAGCCAATTAAAAACTGTATGTGATCATTTCTAGTTTATGAAATTTGAGGATTTTTCTGCATTGAGTGATTTTACTTTTAATACTTGGTTCAGAATGTTGGACATAAGACCTTATTTCCAAGTTAGCCAGTATGTTTTTTTATCAGTGGAGATAGTTTTCAACACGATTACGCTGCTGCTAGGCTAGCGCAAGTCAACAGTATCTGCTAGCCTGCCATCAAAACCTTACCCATTCCACGGTACACCAAAGGCAAATAAATCCTAATGCCAGACTATCGATGTAAATGTCTGTTGATAAAATAATGTAAGAAATAAAACTACCCTGGCATTGCATTGCAACAGTTATACTTTGTTGCTTGTAGTTGGTAGCATGGGCTACAGCATCGGCGCAGTGATATTACCTAGGCAACCGAGAAAGCCAGTTATTTACCTGCCGCTGTCACTCATTGCTACAGAAGCAGAGTACATTGCACAAAGTAATCAACAAGATATAGTACTATGGCCGCGTTTGAAAGCCGTGCCAGTGTTTTGGACTTTGAATGCGATGAAGACGAGGAATGTGTTATCCAGCAAACCATACCTGTATGAGCCAAAGTACTAATAGAGGTGGATGCTAAAAGGGCAGAAAGAGAGAGAGCGTCTGTAGAGACATCACCTGCTGGAGATGCTGTGGAGAACTGGGACAGAACATCGAGAGACTGGTGGTGCCCATCTGTTTGGTTTATTTTATCATTTCTAAACGCACACTGAATCACCATGTTTCCTAGTCCTTTGTTTCCAATCCAAAGCTTCAATAACAATTTACATGGCTACTGCTAGCTAGCTAGGTTTCCCGACTGTATTGCACTTCTCTGTTTACGTTTTGGCACAGTACTACTATAAGGAGCAAAGTGAAAGTCCGCCGCTGCTGAGAAAATAGCCCCTTAAAATGTAATGCGATCATTGAGATGCAATGGTAGTTTTATTTCTAACATTATTCTATCAACATACATTTACAACAGTAGTCTGGCATTAGGATTTATTTGCCTTTGGTGTACTGAGTGTTGGAGTGGGCAAGACTGGTTTTAATGGCAGGCTAGCAGATACTGTTGACTTGCGCTAGCCTAGCAGCAGCGAAGTCTGCAACTTGAAGGACTGGATGGAAATGTTGAAAACTGTCTCCACTGATAAAAACCACACTGGTTAACTTAAAAATAAGGAAATAAGGTGTGATGTCCAAAATGCTGAACCACCCCTTTAAGTAGATTTTCCTGATGATACTTACATACTTTTACTTAAGTAACATGTTTAATGCGGGGGCTTTTACTTGGAACAGTTTGGTAGTAGTATTTTTACTTAAGTCAAAGATCTAAATACTTCTTGAGAAATACACATTTCAAAATGTTTTTATTTTTATGAATTTTCCTTGATCACCCAGCAAGTAGAGTCATGATACCATTACATCACAATCGCAATTGCAGTATTGCAAACTGCAAACAGGATATGACTTTTTATCCATATTGTGCAACCCTAGTTTTATTTGCTCTGGCAGATACGTGCGTGCCCCCCCCAATCAGACAGATTTTCAGCCGGGCCAATCACACGCTTCTCTGACACGGGGCGGCTTTTATACGATGACTAAGAACTTGCATGGCTTTCACTATTTTGCTCTTTTTGGAGATTAGTTCTTAGTTTGTGAACACTGTGCCACATTTTATTTTAATAATCTTAGTACAATAGTTCTCAAGGTGTGTGTACAACTCAAGAAAAATATTTGTGCATGAACATTTTAACATTTCATGTCACCATTTGTCAAGTACAAACAAACAGACATAACCATTTTTTTGAGAGCTGGTGAATGGCAGTTTGAAAAAAGAAGATGAATACGAGCAGCAGCGTTACCATTAACTACAAACTGTATTATGAAATGAACACAGGGTCTAAATGTCTCTAGTTGTTACACCGAAAAACACACTTGACCTTATCAAACCTATTTTATTTGCTACATTTAATGTTTCCTTTGCTCTACAATCACTCTGTTCCATTTTGCTTTTGTTTTTCATCCAGCCCTTATTCTTCTTCTTCTTAATTTAAATTCACAGTGTTCCTGTTTCACAAAGCTTTCACTTATATTCTCCCTGATTGTGTTTCACACTCTTTTACCTTTGCCAAAATACCACATCTAATTATAATGTTGGATCAACATAAATCTGCTAAATGATGTTTTGAACAAAACTGCAAAAATAAGATATTGTGGTAAACAAGTTGTGTCCTCCAAAAGGATGGAGTCGAGCAGGATGATGGGCTGATCTTTACCTACCACAGTCTTTAGACAGATAAAAAAAAAAAAAAACATCTCACGCCTCATGTCTAAGATCTTCATAAAACCAGTAAATCAGCATTCTCTGATAGAGGACCTACGAAAGCCCAAACATTTTCTTTTTCTTGAGTTGAATGGAAGCCAACAAGTCATTTCACAACATGGACAACAGCAGCCCATACAATTGTTTTCTGGTCTGATGACCCAATCATCTGGTTGACATTGTGCGTTTGTGTGTGTGTATTTGTGTGTGCGTGCATTTCTGTGTGAGTGCATGTGTGTGGGTCAGCTGGGGTTACACAACCACGTGGGGCCCAATTGTTGTGTTGGGCTCTTAAAGGTCCCATGACATGGTGCTTTTATATAGACCGTAGTGGTCCCCTAATACTGTATCTGAAGTCTCTTTTGTATAGACATTTGTGGTCCCCTAATACTGTATCTGAAGTCTCTTTTATATAGACCTTAGTGGTCCCCTAATACTGTATCTGAAGTCTCTTTTATATAGACCTTAGTGGTCCCCAAATACTGTATCTGAAGTCTCTTTTATATAGACCTTAGTGGTCCCCTAATACTGTATCTGAAGTCTCTTTTATATAGACCTTAGTGGTCCCCTAATAATGTATCTGAAGTCTCTTTTATATAGGTCTTAGTGGTCCCCTAATAATGTATCTGAAGTCTCTCTCCCAAAATTCAGTCTTGGTGCAGAATTACAGCCTATAGAGACAGTCCTACAATGACATTTCCTGCTATTTCTGAGTCTGTAGCTTTTGAAGAGGGGGGGAGGCAAGGTGGAGGCTGGGGGTGTGGCCTTGACCAACTGCGGCTTCGCTCATTTGAAAGCCATGATGTCTGTCTCTCATGGGTGGGCCATGACCTCATATGAACTCATGAGGAGCAAAATTCCAGATCGGCCCATCTGAGCTTTCATTTTCTCAAAGATAGAGCAGGATACCCAGGGCTCGGTTTACACCTATCTCCATTTTTATCCACTGCGGGACCATAGGCAGGCTGGGGGAACGCAGATTAATTTTAATAAACCTCATAAAGTGAAATTTTTACGCCACAGGATCTTTAAGATATGGGATAAAGACATCGCAGGGTAGATTCACATGGCTTAACTTTATTCACTTTCACCAAAACATCCCCTACAACCCTCATGATCAGGGGCGTAGCAAAGGAATTTTCTATGGGCCCCTCCCCGCATCCACAGATATTCATTCTAGTGTCTTTTTGGGCCCTCCTCACATGAGGGCCCAGGGTACTCAGGCCCTTTTTTCCCCCCCAGTCCGACATCAGCATTATAACACGCCCACAATGATAATGTTAACTTGATGATGTTTAGCAGGTTAGATGTCTACGCGATCATCATCTTTTAGCATGCTAGCGGCCTGCTATTTAGCACTAAACACAAAGGACAACTGAGGCGTATGAGAATGCCATTTCAATTAGGAGAGACATGTTTGCAGATATGCAAATAAGGTTTATTGTACAACTCAATAAAAATGTACAAAGTCTTTGACGATAACAATCCATTGCTATACGAACCTATCATATGTGGAGGGTTGCACTCTTTGCCTGCAACGACAGCTGAATAGCAAGCGGAGAAACAGATTTAAAGCAGGGTTGTGACTCTAAATGCTGCCTAAACACGGGTGGCCTGCTCGCCATACTGTGCCTGAATGCATCCTGTGTAGACACAGATGAGCATTGACATTTACAGTACATGATAATCAAATCAAGTGCAAAATAGGATTTTTTTATTTTATTTTCCAGTGGTGGAGGAGTTGTTGGTTCCTTCAACCAGCTTCTTGAAAAGGTTGGGGTAGCAATGTTTGCTCATATCCAAAACCCTGTTGATATCAAGTCATTTATCATGTTTAAAAGTCTTCTTTTATTTAGACCATGCATCTCTATGGCAGCCTTGCGAACTGTTGGCTGGTTGGTTTGTGTACAGCAACCATGGAAACGCACAGAGCTGACCGTAAGCCATAAACAGGCAAGAGGCCGTAAACTGTCCCAAACTGCGTTAAAACCTTGATTCAGACACATACTCTCAAAGCGATGTATACATACCCAAAGAATACTCGGAAAAACGCAGAATATGCTGCTTACATGACCTGTATTACATTGGGAATATTGTCACATTCGGAATAGTAGGGGAATAATAGTGTGCATGTAAACCTACTCAGTGACTGTAGGACAGCACACTTCCACCCCTACCTCCTCCCTACCTCCCTTCCTCTTTTCCTTTCTCTCCTTAATTTGATCCTGACGGACCAGAGCCAATGTATTTTTTCAGGCATTTTCAAAACTAATGCCTGATTTTCCTGTGACGACAAATGTATTGAAGTCGTTTGGTATTTGACACATCAGTAGTGCATGCTATCTGAGTCACACGGAGAACTGATCACATTACTCCTTCTCTCCTTCTTCCACTCTAAGTCTGCCGGAAAAGGTCAACGGGATAATTAGGGATGTCTGAGGCCGCCCGCCCGGCTGGCTCATCCCTCCCCCGGTCTGCCCAGAACGTCAGCCGCATCTTCCGGTCAGCCCTGCTCTGTCCTTCAGCCCCTGCCCATCACTCAGGTTAGCTTAGAGTAGATCTGGCCTGACTGGACTCACAGGAGGGAGAGTTGGGAGGGGGTGGGGGGTGGAGGGTTGGAGATACCGTAAGAAGCCTCCGCATTAAGACATTTTCGTTTTAGCAGGGCGCTAACCTAATTAGCCCTGCTACCCCGCCGCACATATCTGCAATCTAATAAGTAATTAGCATCCAGCACTGCTTCTGCTTGGCATGTGGGGAGGGAGAGAGATAGAGAGAGAGAGAGAGAGAGAGAGAGAGAGAGAGAGAGAGAGACTGAGGGAAAAAGAGCCCCCGGCTAGTTCTCTGTCCTTTTTTTCCCTTTCACCACATCTCCCATCCCTCCCTCTGCCTCTCTCTCTCTGGCTCGTCATGTAGCTCGCTCTCTCGCCCCTCAGTCTATACACCAAGTCCCATCTCCCCCTCTCCCTCTCTCTACATGTCTCTTACTCTCCTTTTCTCTCCCTTTTGCTCCCAGAAGGAGAACAAGGAAAGTGAAGGCGAGGAGGAGGCGTATGAGGCTGTGTTCATTTTTCTTTCATGTACCAGAGGGTTCTGGTTCAGAAGAAAAAAGGGGGACACAATTTCCAAGAAAGCAGGATGATAATAATAATAATGAGAATGTAAAAAATGTGTTTAAAAAATGCCTTCTCTGTATTGGACACTGAAATGGATCTTGTTTAACTGAGGATTTGATGACCAGCAACCTATTTCTTTAAGTGTTGGACTGTTCCTTTAAGGTTAGTAGAAGAGACTACTTTAAGTCATTTTAGTCAGTGGAAAGTCTTCCCAAATATGGCACAAACACAGCTGTGTGACGGGACTCAATAAGGGTTGAACAAACAAATTCAATTCACATTGATAGGGCTGAAAAGATGTGAAAGGATGCAATTTCTGCTTGGCAAAAGTCTACAGAATAGCTGTTTTGTTATGATTCATTTTTTTTCAGATCGACCACAATTACTGACTCAAATGGAGAGCCTGGAAAGGCATCTGGCCGATGAACCTCTCCGTGTCCTGATAATAACACCAGTGGCGCCGTATGTGCGCACACACAGACACACACGCACACTCTCTCTTCCGGCTTGTTTTCAATCCATGCAGAGGAAAGACTAGGCCTATCATTATCACTACCTGCTCTCCGGCCATAGAACTCACAAACACAGCCACACTTAAACCCCACATGCACATGCACTTGTGCTTTCAGTGCACAAACAGGATAGGAAGCCCAGCAAGGTCTCAGTGGGTTGATATCATGTAGTGTGGAGCAGGAGAATGATAACAGTAAAGATGAGCCTTGTACAGCACATCTTGTGAGCTCAATTTTTTACCACAAGATATAAAAATGGCCAGTCCCGTAGAGCTCAGCCTGCTCAGATGTTTACTAGTCTCACATTGCCAGACCTTCCTCCACAGCGCTGCAAAGGAGGGTCTGGCTAGTCCACGAAGCATTCCTGGATGGGAAAAAAAAATGTGCTCTGGTAACATTTATTCAACCAACGTTTTTTTTTTCTCTTTTCCAAGAAACTTTTATTTATATCAACAATTTTCTATGAAATTATTAGGAGACTGACAACATGGTGTATGACACACATTAGAACACCAGTACTTATTGTTGTGACATGCATCACTGCGGGATGATGGGCTTCAAGGTGTGCCATTGTCCTATTTCCAAGTATCAGACACGCCAGACAAGCAGCAATTTGTTGTCTGGATTGACGTATCACAGGTACTGCAGCACGACTGCTTCTTCTGTCTCTGAGGTGTGTCTGAAGTGTGCTACAGGCTTGAAATGGCAGCCTCTGCATGTTTCCCTAAAGGGACCCAAAATCAAAAAAAAATAAAATCAAAAAATTACGGAACTATTTACTGCTATATTCAGGCCAGCAGTCCTTTGGTTAAATGTGACAGGTGGGACATTTTGTCAGCCGAAAAGACACTGCAAAGGTAGGAATCTGCACGTAATGAATGCCTCCATCCAGTGTTGAACAACTATGCTAAAAGAGTGTTCATGTTACAAGAAAATGGAAAAGGCCTCAGAGGGTTTCAAGACGGTGTCACAAAGTGGACAGGGATCAAAGCGAGGAGAGACAGTGGCAGACTGAGTGACTGAGGTGCACAGGGGAAAACAAGCACGACGTTTGCTCCTTTCACACATGAAGGAAGACTCTGGCTCTCGACATTCAGCCTCTGTGAGTGTCCATGTCTCTCAGAACTCCTGTAAATGGAGCCTTCTAATGGATCTCATGCTCTGTACTTAAGGGCAAGCTGGTTATGTAAGCAGTGCCCGGGTCTGATTAGGGGCTTCCACTTCTGCCTGCTTACACAATATAGTTTTAGTCCTGGGAGTACTGCAATTTTCTTTTCTTTCTCTAACCAAAACAAAAGCTGATTAATGCACTTCTATAAACAATATCTCATGAGACATTTCTAAAAACTCTGTCTTCTAAGAAGAATGCACATCACATGTCAGTTGTACGATTATTTCATTTGTAAAGAAGAAAAATATTAATATATGACGTAGTCGCAGTCGGCAGTACTGTATGAACAGAAAATATTGAGGTCAATCATTGTGGAAAAGAAATGGGCCGTGTGTGTGTAAATTTTTTTTTATAAAAATATTAATTCTAGGGAAAAGAATTAAAAAAGGTCAATATCACGATACATACGTGAATCCATTTTATATAACCCCCACCCCTACATAGTTCCAAGAGCCTCACACACACAGAAGTTAGCCAAGAGACCAAACAACTTCTCGTCAACACAGTCAGACATCCACAGCACATTAAAGCAAACGTCCTTTAATTCAACCTCCTGTCCTCGCAGCAACGTCTCATAAATCAACCATCGCCCGCGTGGCCCACCTCGCATTTTTACAGCATTCTAAATCAATTCTTCTGCAGCTCTGTTTCCCTGCCGCTTTCTGTGATGTGAAATCTGTCGACAAAGTGCTTTACTCATTTTCAACGTGACTAAAGAGACAGGGTGCTGTGATCAGAGATTCAGGCCTCCTGTCTGTCTGTCTGTCTGTCTGTCTGTCTGTCTGCTATGGCCCTGAGCCCCTTGTCCCCATGAATCCACTTCCCTGTTAGGCTCGGCGGCTCATCAACCCCATTTTGGTTGTCCAACTTCAGGGAGATCTTACATTACTTACCCTTCGCTGCTACAAAAAGGCTTCAAAAGCGCACGCCACAGCCGTTGTTCCTGCTGACTAGCTCTGCTATGATCAAATGTTTGGGTTATGGGTTGAATTGTGTGCAAGAGCAAATAGAAGAGGAAGAAGACGAAGAAAACGAGTTGTGCAAACTCGGCCGCCAGCAAAACTTGACATGACTGTTGAGGCTGATGTTTAGAGGACATGAAAAGCATTCCGCTGAAGTACCATAGTAGTTTAATATCAGAGAATGGATGAAAGCAGAATGGCGTTCAAGTCTTGAAGAATGAGCTATTTTCTGTGACAAACACAGAGCCGACATGACATCACACTCTTAACAAGTCAAACATTTGGAAGCAGCTGCTGAATTGAAAGCCTCCATTCGGTAAAAAAAAAAAAGAAGAAAAAAAAAAAAACAAGATCATGAAAAGAAGTTGTCTTGCATCAGATGATTACAAATGGAGTCATATAGTTGCCCCGGAAAAAAAAAGCACATCACACAGCATCACAGCGTCACAGGACAGCCATACCAACCCAATTTATGCTCTGGAAAGCAATGTTGTCAAGCAGCACTATCTCTCACACTCAGCTGTGACAAGCCGTCATCTGTGATACACAAACTGCTACTTTTTGGGACTGGGAAGGACATCGAGGCAATCCTCGTCCAGACAGTCAGCTTATCTATCAGGGAGGGGAACCTGGGGGGATCGGCTGGAAAAAGGATGGACAGTCGGCCTCATTTTTCAAACAGCGATCTATTTAAAAAAAAAAAAAATATATATATATATATATATATATATATATATATATATAAAATATATAAAATGGACAATGGACATGCATTCGTATGTATCCACTTTGTTTGCTGGATGCACCACAGTGACCGCTGCTGCTTAGCAACGCTATGGACCGTATATGGAGGAGAGTCGGCCTGGCAGGGTTGGTTATAAAACACACACTTTGGAGCCGGGGAGCGGAGTTTGTGTGTTTGTTCCCAGGAAGGTAACCCTAACTCTAAAGCACCATGTTTTTCCTAAACTAAACTAATCCTTTTGGTGCTTAAAAGCACTAGAGAATTTTTTGTAAATTAAAATAATGTTTCCAAAATTGGTTCAGTGGTTCATCAACTCGTAGCAGGGTGAATGGTGCTTCTGCCTTTGCTTTGCGGCTCCCTACCGGCTATATTGTTTTTAGAGTTTGCCGTATCAGGTAGCGGAACTTTAGTTCCAATGAGACATAGTGGGACAAGTCCGCTTCCAACCTGTAGGGGGACAAAAGCGAGAACAGTTCTCTAGTGTTGCTTCAATTATCGCCGCCGCATGACTGTATCCGGCTCATAGTAAACCTGTTCTCACTCCGGACTAGAATACAGACTCGCAAAGCAAAAAGGTCCCTGCAGCTAAGTGGGCTTGGAGATGGCTTTGAGTACTAAAGGTCCCACGAAATGGACCACCGTTGGACCAGTTCTTGACAATGCGTTGGATCATAAGACCAAATATTACAGTTAGTAGATTGTCGTAGATTAGAAGCTAATGTTGCTTTGCATCTTTGCAGCGTAATTACTAATGTCTATTTTTTTGTCATTTATTGTTTTCATTAAATTGGCTGAACGTCTATCAGAGTGACCGAGACAATACACTTTTGTGGTCTGAATCAGTATTTATTGTGATATACATCCTGTTGAACACCTTGCGGCTCCAGCAATGATGGATCTATCAGAATCAGAATAATTTGTTGATCCGCTCAGAGAAATTGTTTAGTTGTAGTTGCTCATAGTCAAATTCAAGGTGAAATAAAAATTTAAAAAGAGTCAATAAGTGTATTGTGTAGGGTAAAGTAACATAGCTCCAGTAATAAATAAATAAAAACGTTAAGTAGAATTAAAGTGAGACTAGGTTACAAGTAAAATTATGTAAAAATGATTTATTGTACAAATTCTATCGCAGTGCAGTGCCAACATGAAGTACAGTGTCACCATTAATACATAACGTCTAGCATGTGTTTTCAGCAGAGCAGAGTGGAGAGCCACTTCTGGGAGGCCCTGCGTCGCGGCTGGTTATTTCACAAATATTGTCATGAGTGGCCACGATTGCACCTCATGGAATTGAAGGATTATGCTCACATCATCATCTTTCAGCACCACCAGCGCCCAACACCCCGCTTCCTCTTCCACATTACACAAGCAGCATCTGGAGCTCGGCAGCGGAACGTACATTATGTTGCCCCACATTACATACCTGTATATCCTTTATGAAGTATTACTTTATTCTGGGCTGCCTTGTTGGTCACATGTTGCCAAACTACAACAAGGGCGGCTGTGGTTCAGCGGTGCCAACCGGAAGGTTGCCTGCCAATTGGAAGGTTGGTGGTTCGATCCCAGGCCCTGCAGTCCCATGTTGAAGTGTCCTTGGGCAAGACACTAAACCCTGACTCCCTCCTGGAGTGTAAAGGAGTGTGTGTTTATCTGATGAGCAGGTGGCACCTGTTACGGCAGCCTTGGCCACAGAATGAATGTGTGTGAATGGTGAATGGATCCTGTACAATGTGAAAGTGTTTTGAGTTGGTAAGACTCAGTAAGTCTGCTAAATAAGAACAGTCCATTTACAACTTCTACTTCATACAATAACTATTCTCACTACTACATGTGTGGGTCCTGTTCCTACTGCCATTAACACTGATACTACTACTGTTAGCCATACAACAAGTCTCAGATACACACGCACACACACACACACACACACGGCTCATCTTAGACTCAGTACAATGTAAAAAAACAGTTAATGTAATACATTAACCCTATGAGGAAGAAAGATGCACCGGAGCATCCAAACCATGTTTGACAGAACTCCTACTCAAAAATTGATATTACAAAATTTAATTTCAGACATTTATTTACTATTTCAATCATATATATCCTACGACTTTGGTAATCTCATTTTAAGCACTGAACAATGTATACAGAACATCAGAAGTTAAGGTTTGTTTTTAAAAGAGATTTGAGGAATTTCAAAAAGCCAAAATCACCGTTTCTGTTATGGTTGTTTCCTGTTTTATTTTGAAATCTTATTTTGATTGCTCTGCCCAGCCCTGATGTGTGTCACCTGTTCCTGGTTAGTCCTTGTCCTACCCTGTGTATTTAGTCTCCGTGCTGTCTCTGTCTTGTGTGGGATCATTACGTTTCTGTTGCCTTTCGATTTATTTGTCTTGTGGGGCATCAGTATACGGAAAGCTGAGTTTGTTCTGATTCTTTTGATGTGAAACACATGGGTATCAGTTATATACAGAACCTTAAAATGTACATTTAAGAAGATATGTGAAAATGCCCTTAGGCCTCAAGGGGTTAATAAGTGAGAATTTTCCCTGATCTTGGCTTCAAAGTGTCCCAACACATGACCTGATTGGTCCTCAGAGCAAGGCTCCAGTAAGCGCTCTCTTGTGTCCCTGGTGCTGCTTTACGTTGCTTTTATGTATCGATAGCTGAGAAGTTTTACATCTGGTGGAATCCTGCAAGGCAGTAGGACCACATAAAGCAACAGCCGGGACTTGCAGTGAATAATTCAGTGCAATACACGCAGCTCAGCATGCAGTGCGAGCTGTCACAGTAAACACACAAAACAACTCACAGCGGCTTGACTGAATATCAGACATATTGCTTTTTTTTAATATCTACAGTATTAGGTTCCAAATTCAGTTCATTTTCAATCTATTTATTTTTTATACATTGTTTGAAATTCTAAGCATGTTACCAACATCATGCACATGCAGCCCACATAGCATGTCCAATATAAAGAAGCTTTAGAAATGGGAGTAGTGGCTGGCTATAATACATCCATAATGGAAAGACGCTGGTATGGCTCTATAGAACACACACACACACACACATATATATTTCTGTGTTTTTGAGGATTATAACTGATGTATTCAGTCCACGTTGTGAATTTCTCCACTTCACGGCCCTGAATAGGGGTGGACGGTACAAACAGTGTAGAAAGTATGCTACATGAATTTGTCCTGCGGTATGAATTTGGACTAAACTGTGCACGGGTATTCAATGATTTTTAAGCCAAGGACCCCTTAACTGAAAGAGAGACAGATCAGGGACCCTAATGTTTTATAAAATGATGTAACATATTAAAGTGGGCCTATAATAAAGTGTAGGACAGCCTCAAGCCTTTATTCATACCTTTATTGTGCATATAAGCTATTAAAATAATAATTGTTGGCATAATTTTATAAATCCTCTTTTAATGTTCCACATACATGTGGCACAGTGAATTCTTACGCTGAACTGTGTCTGTGGATGGCTACCTTAGTGACTTCAGGCCAGTAAGCCTATCCTCAGAGAGGATTTAGATTCGCAAATAATATGTTGGAATTATTTCATGTTTAGAATAATGTGGATGGCCCCCCCTGCAGTGACTCTGAGGACCCTCTAGGGGTCCCGCACCCCCTGTTGAAGATCTCTGCTGTAGAGCCCTTTTTTATTGATTTGATTTGATTTATTTTATTTTCACAACAAAAACATTAAAACAGTGTTATATGTTCCACAAAAAGATGTGATGGACAATTGCCGAAAACCCCTCAAGGGCCTTAATAAGTGGCAATCTCCATAGAAACAATTACATTTAACAATTTATATATTATTATGTAAAAAAAATATATATATTTCTTTGTATAAAACGATTTAAAATTACATTCAGAGCACAAACCCATATGGAACATTTAGACAACTTGGAGCAACAATTTTACTCTGTGTTTAAATTGTTGGAAGACTGTTCCATATCTTTGACCCTCTGTATAATAATATATTATATAAAGTAATAATATATGTCTCTATAATACACTAAACTGTGTTTGAGTCGTACAAGAGTAGGGAGACCTAATAAGACAACTACTACGAGTCGGATGCTGGTGAAAAAATGTTACAAAAGTGCTGGGGAAATAAGTTTTTTTATAGAGCTATAAACGAATAAAGCAATTTTGAAGTTGATTCACTTGATAAACACTAAGAAGACTTGCCTGAGCAAACAATGATTGGGAGGGGTGTCTACAATTTCCACAAAATATTATTCTTAAAGCTCGCTTATGAAGTCGAAAAATAGATTCTAGTTTAGTTGGGTGGGTGCTAGCCCAAGCAACATTACAGTAATTGATATATGGGTACAACATTGAATAATACAACATAATTGCAACTTTTTTGTTAATCAGGTGTCGAGTTTTTCCTAGTATTCCAACTACTTTAGCTATTTTAGTACTTATGGCACTAATGTGAGGTTTCCAGGATAAAGAGTCAACTAGTATAACACCAAGGAAACGAGCAGATCTAACATTATTAATGGAGATATTATCAATCAACCACACAAACCTCTACACACATCAGACTGCTCGGTTCTAAATCAACATTTCTCCGTTCTCGCCTGTTTACTGTAGCCTATATAATAAGCCTATGGTAGCAGCTAGCAGGTTAGCTCATTGCTTTATCCCAACAGAACAACACAATGAATTTCAGCCTGCATGCACATTTTGTAAGTGTACAGTGGAAACAGAGCAGCTGATATTGGTGTGTGTGTGTGTGTGTGGAAAGAAACTCATTGAGACTCACACTGAGCTGAAATGGAAACACTGCGCTGCAACACATGCTGTTTGGTTAAATTAAAGCTATTGATTTTTTAAGGATGCTCTTGTTCTACAGTATTGAAGAAAAACGGTAAAACTTTACTTGACGTTTTGTACATAAAAGTGACACTTGACACTGTCATTAACACATGACATAGTCATGACACATAAACCCTAACCTTAACCCTAACCAGAACTTTACATGACAAAACTGAATGACGCATATTAAAAACATTTATGTTGTTGTTAGTCTGGCTATCACCAGACCAAGCCCAGTTCAATAGATTTGAGATTGAGCATTGGTCTGGGGAGTCTGCTATGGATTTTCTCAGCACAAGAGGGGTGACTTACGGGCATAGTTCAACCAATCAGACCAACGATCCGGGTGACGTAGAAGCGACGGCGGTATCAGTGGTGGCTGCTGCTGCTCTAGCAAGTAGTATGAAAGGTCAAAAATCTGTGTAAAGAGGTTGGTCGGGGTGGTGGATGGGTCAAACAACACAGGACCCAGGAGACCAGGGTCCAAGTCCCGCGTGTTCCTAAACCCAACTGTCTTGTTGTTGTCCCACGGATAATGTACCTTTCATAAGCTCAACCATCTTTTCCTTAACCTATAGTCCCATCCAAGAGTGTTTAGATTACAATGCCAAAGGCACCTGTATTTTACGCCATGGGAGTGAGAATAAATAGGGTGGTTTGATGGGAGTGGGAGCCTCAGTGTTGCAGTGGAGGCTATACGCAGGTAAACTTGGAAATATAAAGTATACCCACCTATCAGCCAAAAAGCCCACTCCCTCCTCTGTAGCCTGTCCATCTACCTTATCTTATCTACACCTCATCAACTACCACTACACCGGTGGGTCACACTAGTGGTAGTACAGTCGCTGTGGTAAGAGGACGAGAACAGTACAAAACAAGAACACAATTCTCCAAAAACCTTGGCTAAATACAAAAAAAACCTAATGAGAGAATACAGAATACGTTAATATGTTAAAGATCATTAAAGAACGTTGGTGAGCATTAAATAATGTGTTTACAAGTTGGAAGACCAGTTTAGAGCATTATAGTTCAGCAGCAAAATTATGTCGGGCAGAACAACTAACTCATATTTTCTCCAGAGGTAGTCCCTAGAGTGAAAATATTATACCTGTTCTCATGGCGCTCCAGTAGCATGCTGATCCGAGGAGAAATTGGCTGCCACCTGTGGAAGGCTTTTAAGCTGTTTAAGAAATGCAGTGAGTGCAGCCTGGAGTGTGCCCCTACCCTAAGCCTGGGCCAACTGTATGAATGAATTACAATAATCCAAGCATTTCACTACTCCAAGCAACCTGGATATCTGGAGGCTTCAGATTAGCGAGGTGCAACTGTATTTTTAATGCTATAAAAACCTCATATAGTTTGGATTGCGGCCCAGATGTGGCATGCATAATTACATCAGGCACTCTCCGCCTGGCGGGGTCACAGCAGTTCACTGCAATAATTATAACAAAACAAACAGCAACAAAAAACTTGCACTGCTAATAATGATAATGAGAGCAAATCAGTTGATGAGGTTGACTTTATTTACGACTTGTGTGAATTTTTATAGCGTATGAGATTCATGACTGCATGCCAACTTGGCAGCTCAGTGGTCAATTACACTTGCACGCTCTTCAGCAGCATCTTTCTCCTCCAGTTTACTCAAGCACATACAGTGAGTGCATATGCAAACAGACTGAAGGGTTTATGAAAGAGACTACAGGAGGACGGCGTGGAGAGCCACTGTCATTTGCGCTACTGACAGGCGGCGGGAGGAAAAATGGCCGCAGGCGCATGGCTGCATCACATGAAAAGAAGAAATCCTACATGGTTCTCATTCATTATCTGCTGAGACACATGTGACCTTTTCCTGTTAGTAGGAGCTGCGAGCAAGTCTTCCTCGTTACTCTGCAATAATGAGCAGAAGGTAACCGTTCACAGAGCAAGAAAGGTTACCGCCAATGGCAGGATGCAAGCGTTTCAGGAATCCCATTTTCTAGGGTCAAATACAGAAAAGGAAATCCATCATATTCTGTTTAAGGACCCAGTTTCACCTCCTTATGTTCTCAAGGCGACAGTGCTGTGGTGTGTACTTAGGGAAATAACCAATATGAATCCATGCCTTCCAGGGAAAGAGATGTTAAGTATTTTTTTAAATCCATGTTGCATCTTATTTCATGTTTTCCAGCATCTCATCTTTCCCTGACTGGTTTAAAACCATGTATCTTCACATTCATGTTATCACACAAAGGAAGATCTAATGAGAAACTTCTTTCAAGTTTCTTGTATTCCAAGCTCAGGCAAGTTTAATCTAACCAATAAGCACTTAGTGTTATTGTGCAGCAGACAAAGAGAAACCTCCTGTGTTGGAAGATTTTCTGTATGCTCTGCAAAGCTTTGACACATCAATATGTCTGTAGTTTACACAATATATATAGCCTGTTAGTCCCATTTTTTTTTAGGTCAAGCAGACTAATTTGCCTCTCGGAGAGACCAAATAACAATTTCTACATTGCTTGCAACCACAATACGTTGCTTTCCACTGAGAGAATAATCTCAGTCTTCAAGAATTGATTACTCCCCGGCTGAAATAATTTTACAGTGAATAATAGTTGTGATACATTCAGCTGGAATAACTGCGTCTCAAAGCCACCTCAGCAACCCGGTCATACGGCAGTTTGTGAAATGGTCACATTATTTTGATTTATTGATTCGTCACAAGGGACATGATTTTCTTGTTCTTACCAAGATTATAAAAAACTTAGATTTAGAAGTGTTAGATAATTTATCTTGTTTTAAGAGTGAATTTGTTATTTTAAGTGCAACTTTACACTATAATCTTAAATCAAGCAAGCTTGTCAAGTGAAGTTATCGTGCTGCATGGACAGATAATTTCACTTGTTTTGAGTACTTTTCCCCCCAGATTTAGTGTTTTTATCAGTGTTTTCAGACATCCCTTTTTTGCAATGCACAAAATGGGAACGTGACCATTCTAGGGGATGACAACAGCAGCCGGGACACGACCCGCGGTCTCTGGGCAAATGAAACACCACATGCCGGCGACAACAACTGGACGGACCGCGAGACGCGAGATGCCCTACAACATTAGGATGGTTGTGGTTAGAAAAGGAACAATAAAGAAAGGAACTGCCACAAGCGTGTTGTCCACCACCTTAGGTGGATTTTCAATATTTTTCCTTGACATACATTAGTTTAACATTCGTGCTCACTACCACGGAAAAAATCGAGACAATCGTGTCCCTGTAGACTAATTAATAGATTAAATAACGTTACCATTTCATGAACTGCCATGAGACTGGGCTGTCCTCAGTGTTGGTGAATGAGTTGGGCGGAGGGGGGCTGTGTACTACTTGACGGGGACCTTTTAGTGTCTTTATTTTGCAACATGCTGTGAGCTTTCTGAGCTCCCATATATAGTAATGCTGCATGAAAGGGAAAGGTTCAAACTTCACAAAATATAATTTAGTTTTCCCAAAATAAAATAATAATAAAATGACACAACAGGCATAAGGGTAGTTTAGTATCGTACTCTTATGAAGTTGGGAGATTTGATAAAAGATTTTAAAATTATCAGCAATTCAGCAACAGATATATTTTGACTTGTAGTCCCTATGGATTGCTCTCCAAAACACCTGGAAACTTGATGACATCATCAGGGTTAATTTTCCTCGATTTCTTATTCACATCCCATGTAATTCCCCTCATGACAAGTAATCCTATTGTGTAAGGTAACGGTTTGCCCCTTTAAAGCTGGTGATGCTGCACGCTTAAAACGAAACCTTGATAATGTGAGGGGGAGAGTCTTCCTTTTGCCCCCATGTCTTAAAGGAAGAGTTGGTAACTATTTCCATCATTTACCTTTTTACATATGGTTTGAAACGGTATTTACACACCAACGGCAAATAACTTCTAACTAATAAATAACTTCTGGGCTCTGAAAAAGGAATGAATAAGACGCGTCTCTGTAGTTGCTGTAATCCTGTAAAAACACCCACCAATCACAGCCTTGCGGTCCACTTGGAAAGAACCAATGAAATGCCTCCTTGCCCCCACTGTGCATACTCTACCCCTCCCCGTGTACGAGCCTGAGATTAATGTGCGTTGTCGCTGCCTTGCTAACAGTAATCATCCATCCATCCATCCATCCATCTTCGTCCACTTCTCCGGCGTCGGGTCCCGGGGGGGGGGAAGCAGCTCCAGCAGGGGACCCTAAATGTCCCTTTCCTGAGCCACATTAACCAGCTCCGACTGGGAGATCCTGAGGTGTTGAGGTCAAATGTCGGTTCTTTCTCCGCTCTGCTCTGAAGCAGCGGTGCTCGTGCACACCGGTGTGGGCGGAGCTTTGAGTGGAGGGGGCGGGGTTAGACAGAAGCACGAGGAGATGATGCTTTCAAATCTTGTTAGCTTTTCTACATTACCAACTCTTTAAGTGATGCTTATGGGATCCGTTTTCAGATTGTGTTCATTGGATTTCTCTCTCCAGAGCTGAGGTCATAGCAGTAGTATAGTAGTATAGCAGTTCTTCCCCTGTTAAAGTACAAGCTACAAGTACAAGTAACATGATTTAGATGCACATACCTGATCTGTTGTTACCTTATATGAATGAATATATATTATAACCTGTCAAAAAACTCGTTCATACATGCCTAACGCCAGTCTTGTTTCTGCCCTAGTTTTGTTTAACCAAGCCGGGAATAAATCCAGTTAGATAGATTGTGAAGATGCAGGCAATGTTTAACCTAAGCTGCTTACTGATCCAAATAAATTATGCCAGATTAAAAAAATCTAAATCCAGATGATTTAAACAGTGGCTGGCAACATGCCAGTGATGCGAATGTGAAGGTTATAGATTTGTAGCAATGGATTTATACTTTATAATGTCTGATGTCCAACATCAGAAGAAGAAGACACACACACACACACACACACACACACACACTAAAAAGGTATTGCTTCTCCAGGCTGTAACGTAGTGCTCTTGATGAGGCCCGTGTGGTCAAAAGAGAAAGCGTGGAATAGGATACGGTCCACAGGCTGACACTCCCTGCAGGAACAGAGCCTCTGACCTCACAGCCTCGGTTGAAGAATGAGAGTCAGTGGCTTGCTATTGTGATCCAGCGGTACGAGTGGCTTGCACTAGTAAGGTGTCTCCTATCTTCACACACAGTACAACAAATTTCTCCTAGAAATCCCTTTTATTTTTTTACATTTAGCACTTGAAATGATGAGCACATTTGCAGATTACAAATTAGTTTAAAATGTAAACAATGCAAATTTATTTTTTTCTTCTAACAAAATGAACCAAAATGCTGATGAAGAGGAAGATCTTGGGCAGACAATGAGACTAAATATGAAACAAAATTCAAACCATACCCTCCGACATAAAGAATTCAGTTTGAAATTGAAATCAAACACTATTACTAAGCATGACTGCAATATATGTTAGTCATATATACTGTAAATTAGTCTGTGTTGTTTGACCCATCCCCCACCTTAGGTGGATTTTAAATTTTTCCCCTTGAAATATATAAGTTTAATATTCATGCTCACCACCACAGAAAAAAAAAAATCGAGACAATCGTGTCCCTGTAGACTAATTAATAGATTAAATAACGTCACCATTTCATGAACTGCCATGAGACTGGGCTGTCCTCAGTGTTGGTGAATGAGTTGGGCGTCTTTAGTGTCTTTATTTTGCAACATGCTGTGAGCTTTCTGAGCTCCCATATATAGTAATGCTGCATGAAAGGGAAAGGTTCAAACTTCACAAAATATAATTTAGTTTTCCCAAAATAAAATAATAATAAAATGACACAACAGGCATAAGGGTAGTTTAGTATTGTACTCTTATGAAGTTGGGAGATTTGATAAAAGATTTTAAAATTATCAGCAATTCAGCAACAGATATATTTTGACTTGTAGTCCCTATGGATTGCTCTCCAAAACGCCTGGAAACTTGATGACATCATCAGGGTTAATTTTCCTCGATTTCTTTTTCACATCCCATGTAATTCCCCTCATGACAAGTAATCCTATTGTGTAAGGTAACGGTTGGGCTCTGAAAAAGGAATGAATAAGACGCGTCTCTGTAGTTGCTGTAATCCTGTAAAAACACCCACCAATCACAGCCTTGCGGTCCACTTGGAAAGAACCAATGAAATGCCTCCTTGCCCCCACTGTGCATACTCTACCCCTCCCCGTGTACGAGCCTGAGATTAATGTGCGTTGTCGCTGCCTTGCTAACAGTAATCATCCATCCATCCATCTTCGTCCACTTATCCGGCGTCGGGTCCGGGGGACAGCTCCAGCAGGGGACCCTAAACGTCCCTTTCCTGGACCAAAACGCTGATGAAGAGGAAGATCTTGGGCAGGCGATGAGACTAAATATGAAACAAAATTCAAACCATACCCTCCAACATGAAGAATTCAGTTTGGAATTGAAATCAAACACTATTACTAAGCATGACTGAAATATATATTAGTCATATATACTGTATATCAGTCTGTGTTGTTTGACCCATCCCCCACCTTAGGTGGATTTTCAATTTATTTATATTTCAAGTTTAATATTCATGCTCACCACCACAGAAAAAATAAATAAAAATTGAGACAATCGTGTCCCTGTACACTAATCAATAGATTAAATAACGTCACCATTTCATGAACTGCCATGAGACTGGGCTGTCCTCAGTGATGGTAAACCCTACAAAGAATGAGTAACATGAGGGTGGGGGGAGGGGGGGCTGTGAACAACTTGCTGGGGACCTTTTTAGTGTCTTTATTTTGCATTATAGTCAAATCTGAAATGAAGAAACATGCTGTGAGATTTCTGAGCTCCCATATATAGTAATGCTGGGAGGGAAAAGGGGAAAAGGGAAAGGTTCTAACTTCACAAAATATTATTAAGTTTTCCCAAAATAAAATGTAAATGACACGACAGGCATAAGGGTATCGGGTTTGGTATCGTGCTCTCATGAAGTTGGGAGATTTGATGAAAGATTTTAAAATGATAATCAGCAATTGAGCAACAGATATTCTGACTTGTAGTCCCTAGCATAACCCATCATCAAGGTTCATTTTCCTCAATTTTTTGATTGATTGATTGATTAGTAAATGTTTCAGCCTAACACAATTTTGGAGAAAGCTAGAAATTGCTACATGGAATATATTCACTAGTAAAGTTTGTTTTGTTTCCAAAATGTGCGTAAAGTTGACACCAGAGACTGTGATTGACTTCATTTGTCTAGAAAAATGTAGTTTTAATATTGAAGAAGTAAACATATCCCTGGCGACTTATCACCAATGAATGATAATATTCAACTCAATTTCTCCTGACCTTAAACCAGATGCATTAAACTGCTGACATGTAATCTTGAAAATGAAATAACAATTTTAAAATCAATGAAATCACGAAATCTTTTGTAACATATGTCACATTTCTTAAACAACAGAAGCACATTATTTGGCATAAATGTTTCTTTGTAAATGTTTGAGTTGTATATAAGCCAAAGCATTCTCACGAACAGCTCCGTATGATATTGTATGAAAATGTATGCACACCAAAAATGATATCCTATGAAATTTGGAGACTATGACCTCCATGACGCCGAGTGGCAGTTGCTGGTTGTTTAAGCTGCTGCTGAGCTTCATGACGCGGGTTACAGACCTCCGTAACAGCTCATATCAGCGGCAGTTAGTAGACGTGTTCAGCTGAAAATGGTTGACTCTGAGCCGGGTACAGAGCACCGTTAGCTACCACTCGTTTCGGTCGACATTACACTGTAACAAATTTAATGTCAAATTTACAATATCTTACTGGCAACTATGAGTTCTTTTTACAGCAACGGTACCGTACTTCCATTTACAGTATTTTATGTATTCACTGTAAAATACAAAACAATTAAACACAACATAAGATAAAAAAGTAAAAATACAGTAATTTACTTTACTTTATAGTACTATAGTGGCTACATTGTGAATTTTTTTTACACTATTGTGATTTCAACTGTAATACTTAGACTACTGTGATTATGTTATGTCAACAAGGTTGTAATGTAAACTTTACAGCAT
This sequence comes from Percina caprodes, assembly GCA_013375575.1. Lineage (NCBI taxonomy): Eukaryota > Metazoa > Chordata > Actinopteri > Perciformes > Percidae > Percina > Percina caprodes. The sequence goes on along the minus strand of JABXJD010000243.1, from coordinate 118,934 downwards.
TCTACTGTAAAAATCCTATCCAGTAGTGTTACTGTGAAATCTAAAGGAAATAACTGTAGATTTCACAGCCATTATTTACAGTGTACGGTTACATTTCGTCCATAAAATATAAGCATTGGGCCTCGACAAAAGTTAAGATCGGGCACCAAAACAGCTACTTTAGATAAGGAACAGATTGTGGTTTGGAGTCAAACTCTCCCAAAGAACAAGCATTTCCAGGGGAAAGTCTATAATTTTCCCTGGGGAGTGAAATCCGCTCCCTGTCTTGAAAGTCCTTGTAAGTCACCCCAACCTCCTCTGTATGCATATACGTATACAATATAGTGAATACAGCAAACAAAAACGTGGAATGCTTCCAAATTACAGTGCTTATCCGTAAAATTCTGTTTATAATAGTTTCCATTTCTATATTTATTCAGTACATATCCATTCTGCACTTATGGAACCATTGTATATCCTGCACTTGCTGCTATTGCACTTCTGGTTAGACCTAGACTGCATTTTGTTGCCTTGTACCTACATGTACATGTGTAATGACAATAAAGTTGAATCGAATCTAATCTTATCTTTTCGTAGCTTTTTGAACGAAGGGTTCACAGGAACAGGCTGTTATAAACATAATCGTAATAATTCCATAATTCCTAAAATTCTCATCTTGTATCTTGAAACATCTGTCACCATTACAGCTGTTTAAGTCAGTAATAACTAATGTTCTTTTATCATCATTTAGTCACATTGCATATTATGTCACATATATCTGATATTAAGATGATTTAGTTAACTAGGAGAAACTAAGATAATGGCTTGTATATAACTTATGATAATGGCTCACTAAATAACATCTGTAAGACATAGTGAAATATGGTTGTAAGTTTTATATTTGTAATTTATTAAATATTATTATTTGTATTATTTGTATTTTTATTATAGAAGTCATAATAGTAACATACTTAAAAAGCTATGTTTATCACTCATCACTTTGTGATAGGAAAGGACCCATCAGTCTTTGCTTGCAGTGGGAAACAAGTTATAAGACATTAGAAGTGAGTTACAACATATCCGAGTAATCACGGCTGCTGAAATGCTTCCAGAACAAATAACATCAAGATGAGATGAGCTGCATAGGCAGAAATATCTGCACACACACTTAGACTAATTCAGATTTACAGCACTGCATTATGAATGCTCCCGAGTCCAAATGGGTACATGGTTACAGTAAATGTTTATGTGGGTCTTAAAGTGTTCTGTTAAGACCACTCACGATCAATAAAATCCATATGGTGTGCCTTGTAAAAGACAAACGCTGGCACCTAATGGCTTGGCGAAAACCTCTGGAGTTAATACGCATAATTGACCCGCTGCTGAAATCAAAAGGTACAAAAAGTGTTGCATGCAAACAAAGGAAGCAACCTTTCAAGCTGTAAAGAACACCTTTTACCACAAGTAAACTAGGTCTTGAAAGACCTATGGAGTTTCTACTTACTTTAAAATGTGGATTTTGGTCAATCATTGTCTGGATTCTGACCTTTTTCACAAAGGAATGAACGACAAAGCGTGCAGTCAGTTTGGCAAAATTGAATATCTATACCCAAGACTGTATTTCAGCACCCAAAATCGTCATGAAAAAGTTTATTTTTGCAGGCTGTAAAGTGTCTGCACCTAATAGATTTTGATTTGGCTGTACTATTTGGCAGCTTCATGTTCTTGTGTTTGCCCTGGAGACAGAGTCCACACTGTTCCAGGACACTGTCTCTGCTTAAAAGTAGAGCTGGAGATTTTCCAGCCCTCTTGAAGGCTAAATGCAATTCACGCCCTGAGGGTGTTTCATCAAAGAAACTGTAATATCAAAGCACTATTTGTGAACAGCTGCAGTGATTTTGCAGGTATCCTCAGTGGCCACGATTTGCAGCTTCACTGCTCAGGTCTACATCCAGGGGCACGGCAGAGGAACCCAGGAGCTCTGGGAATTCTCTGCCTCAGAGCAGCGTGCGCATGCATTGGAGGGTAACACCTTCAAGGTCAAAGTTCATTCCCCTTGCTAATAGGGTAATCAAAATGAAGAAAATCAGCTTACTATTCAATACAAAAACTAGTCTACATGAAAAAACATAAGAGTGGGGGTTTCTTCTTAATTCCTCTTTTGGCATGAAATGTACATGTGTTTTTAACGATATTCTTATTTTATAACACAACTGACAGTAAACCGTGTAAATGGATTTTTATGTCTCCAGAAACAACACCTATGGGTCTAGTTCGTGTCTTGTCCGTGCCAGGAATTTGGTTATGTTTTTTATTAATTTTAGTTAATATTTGTCACTCTCTGTTTTATTTTATCATTTCAGGTCGCTTCACGTTTAGCCTTTAGCTGTGGTGGAAACCGTTCCCTCGTTCAATCACTCCCTATTCCCTACATAGTGTTTATTAAATTGTGAACTACACAGGGAACGACCAAACAAGATTTCCAAAACTCACTGAAGACCGGTCATTTGTGCGCGGAGGCATCATGTAAACAAACCAAAGCAAAAAAACAACTTCTAATGCGTCCCTAAAACAAACCGAGCACTCAAGAGAATAGTAGAAGGTTGTATATACAGTACACTGAACAAAATGATAAACTCATTAAAAACACTTTGTTTTTGCCCCCATTTTTCATGAGCCGAAATTAAAGATCTAAGATTTAAAGATCTACATACACAAAAGGCTTATTTCTCTCATATATTGTTAACACATCTGTGTAAATCTGTGTTAGTGAGCACTTCTCCTTTGCCGAGATGATCCATCCACCTCACAGGTGTGGCATATCAAGATGCTGATTAGACAGCGTGATTATTACACAGAGGTGCCTTAGGCTGGCCACAATAAAAGGCCACTCTGAAATGTGGAGTATTACTGTATTGGGGGGGTCCGGGAGGGGGGTCCGAAAACCAGTCAGTATCTGGTGTTAGTGGTAGGTTCGGTAATCACGCTGTCTAATCAGCATCTTGATATGCCACACCTGTGAGGTGGATGGATTATCTTGGCAAAGGAGAAGTGCTCACTAACACAGATTTAGACAGTTTTGTGAACAATGTTTGAGAGAAGTAAGCCTTTTGTGTTCATAGACAAAAAAAGTCTTTGATCTTTTGATTTCAGCTCATGCTAAATTTGTACAAAATTAAAAGTGTTGCATTTTTAATTTTGTTCAGTGTATGCTGCATGTAACATTTCCACTATTTAGAAAAGAAAAAGCCGGCTCCGTTTTTCCTTTTCAGTTTTTCACAGTGACTTCTGCTTCTTCTTCTCCAGGAATACACGGCCCCCTTGCATTGTTGTATACGGGAGTCTAATGTAGGCTAAATCGTATGCACATTCAGATTAGCCGTGCATTGTGGCGACCACACTATATAGTGCACTATTTCTGGGATAGGGAACAGTTTTTAAGACATCTTTTGTCTGAGAGGTGAAACCATATTGGGGTTCACCTGTGTCTGACTGTCTCCCCGCCTCCCTCAGTACATATTCCCCCCTTCTCACTGGACATGGTTACCAGGTGGTTTTGTACCCCGGTGACGGCAGTCAAGTGTCCTTCCTTGTGTTTCTTGTGACTTATTGTCATTTTGATGCCTTAGCCTCGTCCTTTTGAACTCTGCCTGGTTTATAGATTTGGATTTGAGTCCGTCCTGTGACAGACTTGACACTTTATCTGCATCATTGCTCAGATTTATCTATAATTCATCTATGATCTATGTTTCAGCTCTCCAGTCGTCTCCTGGCCTTGTTGTGTCATAAAATATCTTCCCACTATACTCTGTAGCACATGAAATGCACTGCATTAAATCGCAAGAAAGATTGTTCAATGCACCGTTGTGCATTTCAACTTCTGTGCTTTTACATGAACAGCCCCCTTCGCTCTATCATAGGGATCTGTGCAATATTCCCTTAATAGCAGTTATTTTAAAACTCTGAAACTGTTACATTACTCACTGACTTGACTCGTTCTAATAGCATATATAAATGAAGGCGGGGACCCGTGTAATTACACCAAAGAAAATATGGACTAAATGAACTGAACTTGATTAAAAACAACTTTAGACTACTTAATGTGAGATGACTTAGATATAAAACTGAAAGTTAACAAAAACAAAGTCTGGGTGGACCAAAGATAAATGTTTTCTGAATCTGTGACACCACAGAGAAATGGTTATTAACCACCCAGCAAAATCTTAATGACTAACAACCAAAGTGTATGCAATCCGATTCCAAAATCATGAAAAGTAGAGTTACCATATCTAACTCTGTGTGTGACGCGGCCATCCTGCCAATGGTTTACTAGAAAGTAAGCATGGCTGATCCAGGACACACTAGTATTGAAGCTGTTGGTTTACGATTGATTTAATATTTAATATATTGCTTTAATATTTCTGAGTTTTTGTTTCCCACACATATTTATATATTGTTTTGTCATATTGTAAAAAATTAGGTTCAATTCTTAATGATATACCAAAGAGAAATACAGTATACTACATAAGCAAAGGTATTGATTATCAGAATATACAGTAAATTCTGAATATATCAGCTCTGTCTGGTGTCACTGGGTCCTGGCTTGGAAGAGAAGGAAGAATAACGCTGCATGCAGACATTTGTACTTTAAATGCACTGCCAACTGCATTCTCAAGCTGTCATTGACACCCATTTCAAATCCAAAATAAAACACGCTTGTTCCCAACTTAGCATTGCGAACCTCCGCCTCTCTGACTTACATTGCTGCCTGTGCTGTAAAATAGAACATTGTCCTATTTCTTTCCTTCTGTGTAGCAGCCAGCCAATCACTTCCCACTGTGACACCAAACACGGTGTCGTATTGAAACGTAGGTGAAATTCAGTGAGGGCAGAAATCTTTTACTTGTGGTTTGCGTTTCAGCCACATGTCTGCATGCAGAGGATTGCAATCATGCCACAAAGAGCCCTTTCTCTCTCTCAACGCAGACCTACAACCTGGCCTAAACTCTATAAACTATAAAGTCCGTGGCCAGGCAGGGAAGATGAAAGAGTCGAAAATAGCAAAGTGAAGAAAAAGACTGTCACGACACTCCATGCCAGATTGCAGCTTGATCGGCTCACATTTTAATTGTTTAATCACACAAGCTACTGCTCATGACAATGACTTCTCCTAAAACAGGCAAGGTGTGAATCTCAACCTATCTTCAAAGTGTGAAAGCAAGTTAATATCAGCTGATTGCCTCCCCTGGCATGCAGGCAGGCAGACAGGCAGAGGAAGGAAGGTGGCAGCAGCATGCCAGAATGAAAAAAAAGATGTGAGAGGGAAGAAAGAGGGGAGGAAAAAGGAAACAGTGGACTTGTGAAATGGAAATCCAGTCAAGCCTGACTCCCCTTGGTATCCAGTTACTATTTACAGCGATATCGTTCCCGCTACACTTCAAGCTCAAGTCCATGAATATTGCAACAACCAGCAGTTTACTGTAATGCAGAAGACATCTCTCTCCGCCCGGAATCGACGGGGGTCGCAGCGATTCTTTAATGGGGTGAAAGGAAAAGGGAGGGAATGGTTAGCCATTTCCTCGATGACCCCCACTGTGTGCACTGCACACAGTGAAATACACTTGCAAAAAGTAAAGGAAAGGAAACAAGACAGAATGACAGAATGCCTGGCAGCAAGTGGGGAGACGAATCATAAATAAAGGCGTCCACAGCACAGTCACAACCCAGGGACGTCCTCAAGCAAGTCCACCGCTGCTGGCTGACACCTTAACCTTTCATCATCTCAACAGTCCTGCACAAAGTGCCTCCACGTGCAGGGAACCAGCTTGTGTGACAGTTTTGTTAAAAGAACAGAAGGGGAAAGACAGAATCAAGGGTCCTAAGTCTTTCCATAAAATCTCTTTTGTCTCTTTTATCCAGGGCGACTCCTGACACCGCTTAGAGCAAATTTAAGTGAGACATTTGCATAGTATATGTAACGGATGGGCACGACATCACAGTGATAAATTATATGCAAGTTGTTGTATAGCAATTTTGGAATCTTAAATGTGGAACACTGCTGCGCTGTCATGGATTTCAGGTTGGGTTGCGAATAAAAAAATATATATATATATATGACTGCGAATGAATGAAGAAGTCAGTTTTACTGTGAACAAATGCACAGGTGCATTGACGAAACAAGAGGTTATTCTTCATATTCACATTTTAACCTATTTGAAGGTTGCCATCTTCTTTCAATGCTCTCTTTTTTGCAGCAATGGAGAGTTTAGTCTCACATTTCTCCACAGTGGCCATACTCACATTGTGATAAGGTAAAACTCCAGGTGGATCTTTCCGCTGTGGATGGCAATGCACTTTACGAGAGCTCACAGAGTCAATATTGTTATTAAAACTTATTTTTGCAAATAGCTAAAAGGTACACATACTGTATTATTGTAACTTTTATCAAAAAGATTGTCAGCATAAATAGAGAAATGCATGTGGAGCCAAAGTGTGTGTGGAACTTTGTTTTTTTTCTTTCAAGTCTACTTCCAGTGATCACCACCTCATGACAGCCCTTTGTGTGCATTACTTTTTTATTTTCTATTAGATTTGATCGACTAACAGTTGTGATACCCTACGCTGCTACACAAGGTGAAGTGTGTTAGGATAGCCCCTAACCTTTTTCACTGGTTTGGAAGCTGGCATTAGAACTAAAAATCAATTTTACTGTTCACTTGGAGCTCTTAGACATTAGGACTGAAGCATCCATCTTTGCGTTTACAGGTTTCTCCTTAATAGGCCAGTTAGGAGCTTGTAGACTTTAACATGCTTTGTAAATACAGCCTCAAAACCATGAGATGAGATGAGTTGAGAATGTGCTGATTGACCAAATGTTTGCCACTTTAATCATCTACAACTGGGTAAGAAAGCAGGGAAAGAGTCTCTGAGTGGTCTCTCTTTTTGTAAAGGAAAGTTAAAATGTATTGACACAGGGAATTCATTTAACTGTTTTTGGCTGGATTGACCCATAGGGTGAGGCCCAGAGTTAAGATAAGATGAGAAACTTTATTGTGCTATAGGAAATTTAGCTTGGGCAAGAAGCACTGACATAGAAACACACACATTGTTTATCAATCATACAGTTTTTCACAGACAGTACAGTACATGACAAAATATAACGAGACAACAATGTACTTCAGGACAAGAAGTTATGAGGAGTTGAATGAATGCATAACTGTGTTACTGACTCACTGAGTGATGCAGTTCCACCATTGGTCAGAGTCTGTGTGTTTCCCTATTGACCATTTCCTCCCTTTCAAACTTTATTGGCTTGACATAGGCTTCTACCTCCGCTATCATCCATCAGTCAGCTGATTAACTTCCTCAAGTCACAATGGATGTTGCTGCTGCCACAGATTTCAACTGTATTAATGCACGGACAGATTAGGCTACATGCAAATGAACGGCACACCCTTGTGTGTGTGTGTGTGTCAGTCAGACGATCATTAGTCACAACGCAAGACTGAAGTAGAAATGGCAGAGCACACAGGTAAAGGGAAGCTGTCGATAATTTAAAGGAATGTGTGGATCTTCATCCTCTATGTAATCATAAGCATCAGCAGCAGCGCCATTGGCCACAACAGCAGTGATGTAAAGTAGTGAAACAGTTCAGAGAGGAGGAATCAATCTAAATATGAAAATATTGGTAACAAACTATTGGTCACACAGTCTACTCACAGTAATATAAAGGATTACTATATATAAAATAAAAGTCCATCCCAAGTTGTATTCAGTGCATACTTGAACTTTTATTTCCGTTTACTGATGCAAATTGGTGGCTCTTCCTATCTCTAATTTATATAATATTTAATATGGCTTCCATATTGTTCATAATAGATTATTTAGATAGAATATTTGGCCCACCCATGAGAGAGAGACATCGTGGCTTTCAAACAAGCAAAATGGCAGTTGGTCAATTAGGCAAGCACTAAGGTCTATATAAAAGAGACTTCAGATACAGTATTAGGGGACCACTAAGGTCTATATAAAAGAGACTTCAGATACAGTATTAGGGGACCACTAAGGTCTATATAAAAGAGACTTTGGATACAGTATTAGGGGACCACTAAGGTCTATATAAAAGAGACTTTGGATACAGTATTAGGGGACCACTAAGGTCTATATAAAAGAGACTTCAGATACAGTATTAGGGGACCACTAAGGTCTATATAAAAGAGACTTCAGATACAGTATTAGCGGACCACTAAGGTCTATATAAAAGCATCCAAAAGCACCATGTCATGGAACCTTTTAATGGAAGTTTGACTCGGGTAAATTCACAAAAAGACCCTAGGTTGCATTTTGGCTAGAGTTATGATTTAAATGCAAATGTATTCGGAAAGATTTGTCTTGGTTTAGGCCTTGTGTTCGGGGATGTTTAATGATGAATATTTCAGGATCGAATAAGAAAAACTAATACGGTTAAAATCAATGAACACAAGTGTTTTGTAAATAATTGATTGGTTTAAGTATTCTCTTCTGTATTCATAGTATGTAAACATGTCGTCCTTCTGACATCCTAGAAAACCTCCTAAGCTGTTTGTATACACCTTGTTGTGTTTACTCTTATTTTTGTGCCCGTTTCCATGGTAGCGCCCTCAATACTGGGGTACAGAGATGCATATGAAGTGCATTCCAAATAAGATCTTAACCAGTATTATAAATCATCCACAATACAGGATGAAAATATATTCAGTACGTAGCATCCCAGCAGCAGTAACACTTGATTTTAGACTGAATTTTACTGTCTAGCTGTTGTTGATCTATTGTCTTAAGCATTTATTTATGTTCAGTTCGAGTGTCTTTTTTTTTAGGACGCCATTACTGTGTCTGGCTGCAGAGTGCGTCCTCCAACAGGTAATCCAACTGCTCTAATTTGGCCTATGAGTAGAAAACACTGAATATTGTGAGCAAGGTGGAACAACCCACTGCAAATTCCTTTTCTATGAGAGGCAAATTGCTCGCACAAGACAGGACTATAGGCAGCCAAGGACAGGCTGCCTCTGAAAGTTGAAGAGTGAAATTATCAGTTGACTGAGATTCTTCTAGTTTTTAGTCAGTCAGTGTGCAGTATACTTCTGGACATGGACATTTCGCGGACCCAGGATAAGTCTGAGTGAGATGGAGGCATCAATCTACAGTAAGAACTAGATACAGCGTTGGGGGCGGAGCCCCGTTCATTCGTACGTAAGTTGCCCTAAAAGTTTAACTGATGAAATGACCCGTCTAATCAGCGCTGATTCAACACGGTGTGGCCCGTAGAGCAGGCAAACTACAGAACTCTGCTATTTCTGGTTTAGTGCTCCGCTAAGTTGAATGGGGATTAAATGACCATGCGCCTCTTCTAGACTTTTCAAATGATATTGGACCAAACTGATTAACTTCTGAAAGCAAAACAAGTCATTCTGCAAGGGTTATTTTCAAAAAATATTGTTCATTGATTTAGGGACATCTCTTTCTCAATTCTATGGAAAATGTCTGCATTCAGTGAGAGCGTACGGCTGAAAGTTTGTGGGCCAATGTTAGGGTTAGGTTCCACCAATTTCAGCTTTTTTGAGACCTACGAGTAAAAGTTGGCATGGCACAATATGGACAATATTTTTCTCTTTAAGCTTTGGTGTGAACAAAAATGAAGACAAAAAGTTGCATTTTAAGCACCTGTACTCAAAGATATTGATAGTATATGGGGAAACTACCCTCAGTTGTTTGGGATTCATTGGCTATTAACTAAGCTAATATAATGCTCGATCAGTCAGGCCACAGTTAACATGGAGTGAGCATAAGGGTTAATGGTTTTAGGCTGGCCCCTGAAGTGCCTTGCATATGTTGATGCCGGTTCCTGGGTCAGATCAGAGTAAGTGGACGGTAAAAAATAGCTGGCAAGCACATGGCTCTTGGCGGTAAGACCGAAAAGGCCCGGATATGGTGTGACACCCCAGCCATCCATCATGTGGCAGGAGAGATGGGAACCCTAACTACCCATAAATCATTGTCATGGAACACAGAGGGCCGATGGTGACATAGCACTTTAGTCTTTGCTTACAGAGTAAAAACAACATCCCCAATCTGTTAGAAATATAATTACCATTTGAATTTTGAGAGTATTTTTAGATTCAGCTTTATTCACAGTCACCTCTTTGTACAATAAATAAGTTGAATAAGTTATTAAAATGGTCATCAATATATCCATTATTTATTCCCTCTTTCCTGTCCATGGTCATGGTTGGCTGGAGTGTATCCCAGCTCACAGTGGGCAAAAGCCATAGTCCACCTTTCACATGGCTGGCACAGAGAGAGAGAGTGAGAGAGAGAATGATTCACAAGCAAATTGACCTGCATGCCTTTGGACTGTAGAAGGAACCCAGAGCAACAGAAGGAAACGTGCAATCTCCTTAGAGTGGGGCCTGAACCCAGGACCTTCTATCTGGGAGTACACAGTGAAAGTGCAGACTACTAAGTCTCCATCAGTGGAGGAAGAAGTATTCAGGTCCTTTAAATAGAAGTAAAACTGTAAAAAATACCTTTGTCCTGCATGGAAAATGTTACTTCCCTAAAGTATCATCTGGAAAATGTACTTAAAGTATTAAAAGTAAAAGTACTCAATGCAGAAAAATCCTCCCATTGTAGAAAGTGTAAAGGATTGAAACAGTTGTGTGTTTAATGGTCTCATCATCTGAGTTGGACATGTAGGCCGTTATACTGTTGGCTAGTTAACTTTATAATAAAACATCACATTTTATAAACTACATGTGTTTAGTGCAGGAATGTTAATGTGTAAAGTAACTAGTAACTAAAGTTGTCAGATTAATGTAGTGGAGTAACTAAAGTGAATAGTAACTAAAGTAACTAGTAACTGAAGATATCAGATGAATATAGTGTAAGTAAGTACATTATTTCTTTCTAAAATGTAGCGTAGAAGTAGTAAGTGGCATGAAAAGAAAAGACTCAAGTAAAGTACAAGTACCTTAACATTTGTACTTAAGAACAGTACTGGAGATAATGTCCGTAGTTACATTTGACCACTGATCTCCATGCAGAACTCCAGAAATACTTGTCTTTAAGTTAGAAGACTTGCTATTTTACCACCAGGGAAGGAGACAAGGCTAAGAGGGTAATCAGTTATAGTAATTTATGTCCAGCCCCCATCCCCTTTACCATGAACGAGTCCATATAATACATACTGTTTCTTGGGTTAGTATTATAATGCTGCAGGATATCTCTATTTGCAGACACGTACTATAAATAAGGGTTGAATGAATAAAGCAAGTTGGTGTAACACAACAAAGCCACAACACTGATTCCACTGTCATCCATGTGAATGAAAGGAGAAATGTCTACTGTTGGTGCGATCAGCCATGAAGCAGTCACAGTTCCCGATACACACGCTCCACAATGGCAGTAATATAGGTGGCAATGAGCACCCACATTAACAAATATGGGTCAGCGACGCTCCAATGTTATGATTTATTTTGCTTTTGTGAGCCTGAGGTCCTAATTTATCTGCCTCTGGCAGTTCCAGAGGGAATGCTCCGCTGGCTAACTCAAATCTCCCCCGACACAATGTGCCTTTGAATGTGCTCTTGCAAACACAGACATAACCGCATGCTGAGCCATAATTGGCCCGCGTCATTTGCATTTGAATGGAGGGAAGCCATGCATGGGAGGCCTCCTCGAGAGAAATATCTACATGTTTTATGGCCGAAAAGAATGCAAGGAGAGAAAGGAGACTGGAAAAAATAAATTAAAGGAAAGTAGGCAAGGGGGCAGAGTTAACAAAGACAGGAGGAAATCTGAGGAGAGTCTGTAGGAATATAGGTAATCAGGGAAAATTGGAAATTAACAAAGAGTGATAGAAGATAAGATACGGGAAGAGAGTAGAGCAATAAAGATAGAAATAGAAACTTAGGCTGTAATGAGAGAATGTGAAAGAGAAGTTGTGATTTTAGGAAATTAGAAACTGAGTCTTAATGTGATGAAAACAAAATTAGACAGTAATGGCAGACAATGATGAAACAGAGTAGTAGAAGTAGAATTTATCAGCAGCACCAACACATTTTCACTGCCAACTCGTCAGACTTGGGCACTTGTTCAGGACTTTGGTTCAGTTTACAAGCAGCGGTCTCCTGGATGAAAGGGTTGGGTTACAAGCAGTGGTCTCTTTCAGAGTTAGAACGGGTTTGCAGGACAAAGGTGAAGAGGTAAATAATGATGTTTTTTTTGCTTATGATTATAGATTATTTGACAAATCCAGTCAAAAATTATTTTTTACAAAAATTGTATTTATAAATATGTTTCGTTATTGACCAGAAGAACAAAAAAAGAAATGTGACTGCCTCTATGGTAATTCAACATAGTTGTGTGTGTACTTAAGCCCCCTGTATTTTAAGGAAGAACATTTATTAAGTTACAGTACATTATTCATTCACAAAGAAAATTGGTGTTGTTAAAAGGTGGGATTTTCCAACATTTTTGAATTAAGGCATTACGATCAATTTCCAAAAGATGTTTTTTATTTCTTGTTTTAATCAACTTTAGCATGGGTGTGTGAACTTATTCTAGCCACTGTAACTGGCTTTATAACTGGCTTTACAGAAATACCAATGTCAATGTTATGTTTTTGGCTGTATCAGAATATTGTTAAAAAAATCAAATTATTCTTTTAGTTTTTTCTACATCCCCTCCCATTGGGTACTAATGTTTAATAAGGAATAACAGGACTTTTTCTAATTAATAACAAAATACATCTTTCTGCTGTGCCAGAAAACAAAAGGAGTTTCAGGATACAATTGACACAAAATAGACAGATGTAGTTACAAAGTATCAGTTTTTATTTATCCATTGGTTATTTAACACCTATCCTGACACATGTACAATTTTAGAATTGTATCATGAAGAAGGGCTCTTACCTCGAGAGAGTAGAGAGTGTGTGTCAGTGTTAGTGGCTGGAAAGGGGGCCAGTGACGGCGGGAAACCGAAAATAATGTCACAAGACAGGAAAAAATACATAACAGCGCTCGATGCAACTCAGCACAATTACTCACTCACACTGACACACACACACGTAACTCCCATGATGCCGTTGGCCAGCTGTTTAAAAGGTGTCCTCTGAGAGCGCGTCCTAACCCCCGCCACCCTACCCTACCAGCGTCACCTGGCCCTGTCATGGCCAATCAGAATGGCCATTAATCACGCCTCATGTAAACGCTGTCACCCCCGCTGCAGCTCCGGCACCATCCCTCTCGCCTCCTGCCTGGCTCTCTCACTCGCCTCACTTCCCTCGACTCATCGAGCGTACCCTGGATTCAGGAAATGTCGTTTCCTCACCTTTCACTTCTGACATTCCTCTCCTTGGCACAACTAATGTCCCCCAGACCTACTTCCCTCACATGAAAACGTTAGCCCTGCTCCAGCAGAGAGCTCCCTTAACTCTGGGACAAGGTGACACACACTTTGAAACAGGGAAATATGTTTTAAAAAAGGAAAGCCGTGACTGACCGAGGACGTGGATTGATTTTGGACCATTTGGACCAAATGGTTTGTTACATAGAATCACCTGAGAAGTTCTCTTTGGAAACTATTTGGAAAAGGGCAGGCCCATTCATACATAACCTGGCAAGTGATTGGATGAACCATCCGTCTATCACCAGCACACACACCTAAACCACGCCTGTAGGTGCCTGTAGCTCCTCAAAAGACGCTCATTGGTTTGGTAAGCAGGTGGTTAAAACACAAACACATTTATTTATTTATTTATTTATTTATTATATGCTGTTGATTTCAGTGGCCCTTTGAACAAGAGCGCTAGTATTTTTACCTGTTGCTGTCGTAAAGGTCTTTCCTTTTGCTGTGTTACCCCTCTGTTACTGAGTTAGTGTTACTGGGAGGTCATATAGTTGCAATGAATGTTTTGCTCAGACAAAATATAATTTAAAGGACAATTTTGGTTTAAAACGAACCTAGGGGTTAATAAGACATGTGTACTGCGCCGATTATTCTCTGGGATCTGTTTTCATGTTAATCAAATGCGTCTGTAGCTTGAACCAACCTACCGCCAACCGGTCGCTAGTTGTTAACGCTAGCTTTCAGGGCATAGGGTAAACTGATATTTTACACACCTAACAAGGATCAAAATAGCACTGTACTTCAATGGTAGCATAATGAGCGTCCCTACATGGTTGACATTACTTAGAATTCCTCATGGGTGAAAGGGTTAGGGTTACAAGCAGCTGTCTTTTTCAGAGTTAGAACAGGTTGGCAGGACAAAGGTGAAGAGGTATATACTGATGATTTTCTTTGCTTATGATTATAGAGTGGCTGAGATCATCCCATCACAAATCCACGGAGGTGAAGATAATTACTTCTCATCAAGAGTCCATCATTTGTTTTTTTAAATCCTCCGTGACATGCTGACAGTTGGTTGTCATTACTTAGAATTCCTCATGAGCATGACAGAAATTGAACACTATAGCTTTAAGTAAAGTATTGGGGAAAAGAATTACAACAGCAGAATGCATCTTATTTTTACTCAATGAAGATGTCTAGGCTGTAGACGTAGTACACTTACTGTTTGTACAACACAATCTATTTGGTAGCAAATGTCACAGTGAGCAAGCATTACATTTATATTCAATGCTACAATCTTTTTTTTTTCAAATACGTACATATTCATGTATTTGTTCATGCTTGTTGATTAAATGACTTACTTTTGTTCATTAAATTACTTTCTGAGATTTGAGGTGTTATTTTGTGTCTCTGGTGCTTCCACACGCATACAAACTTGGAAAAAAAAACACCCATGTTGTTTTGAGTGAGATACAGTTTCTGAATGTCCTCTGCCTAACCGTAGCACATGCTAGCGCTAGCATGCTAGCTCGATCTCAATGGCAAAACACTAGTTAACCATAATCTCCAAAAGAACTACTTCCATGTACCTGTTCTGAAGGTATTCCACAAGTCTGTCTTGTACTGACCTAAATTGGATTAACAGTTAGCTAGCTAATGTGATCCTTACCGAGCTGCTGCGCATGTGCAACTTCCAACAAAGATAGTATAGAAGTGAGATGTCTCACTCTGTAGCTAAAAAAGGAGACCCAAATACACAGGGTATAAACTGGATCTGCAGCAATAAGAACAAAAATATGGTGTTTTTTGAAAATGAAACCATGTAAACCTATTCTGGTACAACCTCAAAATACAAAATACAACCACTTTATTAATTGCATAGATTTTTCAACTGTCTGACTTTGCTACTGTGATGTCCCTTTGGTTTCATTTGAGTGTTTTTGCTGTCTACATTATGGAGGTGTGTCCTAACTTGTGCATCTTGTTTGTAGGTTACTAATTAGAGTAACTCAGCTCACCTGGGACTGGTGTGCTGAAGCCCCCCTGCCCCTTTCTGTGTCTATTATTTCGCTAAGAGGCCATTTATATAATAAAGCGGGAACCGTGTGTGTGTGTGTGTGTGTGTGTGTGTGTGTGTGTGTGTGTTGGTACTGTATGTATGTGCGTCTGTCTTTGAAATAGGTGCTATGTAACAAAGGCTTTTCTGTGTCTATTATTTCGCTAAGAGGCCCTTCATATAATAAAGCGGGAACCGTGTGTGTGTGTGTGTATGTATTGATGTATGTATGCGCGTCTGTCTCTGAAATAGGTGCTATGTAACAAAGGCTTTTCCGTGTCTATTATTTCGCTAAGAGTCCATTTACCGACACTAAATATCAAACAAAAGCCAGACACTATATCCTATTAACTTGCTGTTCACCACTTATAAACAGAGGAAGAACATAAGCTCATGTTGAAGCGTCAATCTTCCACAGCATAATGGAGACTATCTTGGAGCATACTTGGATCAGACACAATTTGGGTCCGGTTGATTAAGTGTACTGCCAACTTATAACACTAACAATATGACCTTCGGAAAAAAAAAAGAACTAAGAATAAACGAGTAGCCTATGGAAAACACCTCTGCTGAAGTCTTCAATTTGTTAACGATAATACATCATTATACTGTAGTCAGATCATGGAATGTCGTTGACGAAAAAGACAACAGTACAATGCTTTCTCTTTCTTTCTCTGCACACACACACACACACACACACACACACATAGACACTAACAGTTGCCTGGCTGAATTAGAGAATGTCTCTGTAGGTTACTCGCTCTGTTTCTGGTGGTTGATTAACGCAAATATTTGCTGATTGGCTTTCCTAACGGGCCAGATGGGTAGAGCACTGCCGTGAGTCCAGGAGGCAACTGTCTGATTACTTACATTTTCAGTGTGATATTTTGCGTTCAAATTCTGAATCTGCCACGTTCTCTGTTAGGTAAATAATATTATAATAATAATAAAGGTCTTCCTCTGATCTCGAAGTACACTGTAAGTCAGTAATAGGCGATAGAGTGGAGTTGCATATAAAGGGGGTTGGGGTCCTTCTGTAAGTAATTTGGGGTTACAATTAGGTTTTAGAGAATTGTAGAAGCAGCAATACCCAACACATTCTCACTTACATCTCGTAAAATACGGACGCTTGGTCAGGTGCCTTTGTCGTTGTTACTGATGCTAAGGGAGACCTTTAACGTCAATAACACACTCGTACTCGTACGTTCTACACACACGCACGCACGCCAAAGGGTGCCTTTGTCGTCACATTAGACGTGGACAGCCACTGTCCAAATGTTGTATTTTACGCTTTGGAGTGAGAACGGGTTGCAAACCTGCAGGCCAAGCAATCGGTCCGTTCCAAATAGGCACATTTTCAAAAGGCACTGTACTAGTATAGTATAGTTCCATTATCTTTATTGTGACTGTTATTGCCACTATTCATCACACACCCAACAGGTGCTGTCAGACTCCACCTACCGAGAGCCTGGGTCTGGCCCAGGTTTCTTTCTAAATGAGAGTTTTTCCTCGCCACTGTCACACTAAATGCTTGCTCTTGGGTGAATTACTGGAATTGTTGTGTCCTTGTAGAGTATGGTCTAGACCTATTCTAGTTGTCAAGTGATTTGATACTAGAAAGAATTTCGTTGAATTGAATTGAATAAAGTAGTGTTTAAACATGTAACATGGTGTCGTCTTCCTCCTTTGTTATGACAATTTAAGCCAGGTCATGACACTACACTATCATCATTAGTCATGTTTGAAAAAAATGAAAAAAACATTTTAAACCCTGCCTAAAGCTTTTGAGATCATTCATGATGGTTCAGTTTTTTTGTTTATTTTTTACCCGTGCACACTATTGCTTTAATATGCCTTGAATCGATTGATTTCAATTTATTTCATAATAGTATGAAAATCTGCTTTTTAAGGCTTTATAACTTGCTTCAGTGAGGCAATAAATCAAAGTCAACAGCATGTCAATGTTGAATTAGTTTGGCATGGTAATGCAGCAGAGAGGGCTGATTGATATGAAAAGGCAGCCCTGTATTACCATGCAGCACTAACTAACAAAAATGAAAGCCAACCTGGTGTCTATTGTGATGGACTACTAGACTTAAACAAGTTCCAGGTCCTTTCAGGTCTTGATTTTAACGCTGTAGTGAAATGAGTGGAAACCATTGGCTGTCACCTGCTTAAAAGTCCTGTGTTTTAGGACCCATACATCCAAACCGACCTCCTCAGACTTTCACAGTCTTATACAACAAAACATTCTCACTCCCATCTTGTAAAATACGGCCACTTGGTCAGGTGTCATATCACACGCGCTTGGTCGTCTTCTTTGGCATCATATAACAAACTCTTGGTCAGGACTATTGGCGAAAGGTTGCGGGTGGGCTTACGGTTCCATGACACAGGAATAACGGGTCGGTTAAAGACACACGCAGGACACCAACCCCGCTCTCCTGGGTGACAGTCCTGTGTTTGACCCATCCACCCCCCCGACCAACCTCCCTATGAGGAATTTCCCTCTTACATACTACTTGCTAAACCCCGTCTAGATGCTGCTCTCCCTGGTACGTTCTACACACACACCTTTTTCGTTGCATAAGACGTCGACAGCCACTGTCCAAACGTATATATTTTACAGTTCGGAGTGAGAATGCATTACCTTTTATGTCTATATGTTCAACCCGTTCTCACTCCCAACTCATAAGATACTGGCACCTGGTCAGTGTCTCTCAGTGTCAGATACAGACGCAATAATCACCCTTCAGCGTGTACATTTGGAACGCAGTAGGCAGAGCAACAGCTCGACCGCGGCGCTGTAAGATCACGTAGTCTTAATAGCAACAACGGTAAAAAAGTGACGCCATATGTGTTTATATGATTGGTTCATGACAAAATCACACACAAAGCAGCACACACACCGCAATGTTAGTAGTGACATTGTTTTTACACAGCGGGGAAGGGGTTAAGCATGAATCCAGTGCGTCATTGAACCATGATTTCATACCACCCAAAGAAAAGGTGAAAAACTTTTTTTTGAAAACAGCTGTTTATCATCAAGCTCATCCAAGTCTCTATTAGGTCGTTAGCTGTCAGTCATCCCACCGTGAGTATGAAGAAAATGAACAGAAGTTGTAGTTTCAAACCCCTGGTACATCCCAATTGCAACCCTACTCGGGGCTTTTGTTTCCTTTTCTTACCTTTCCTTTTCTCTGGTCTGTACATTACACACTGGTAGTATTATACTACTCCAGCATGGATACCACACTTGTCAAAATGTTTTTGCCAAACTAAACAGCAGCACTTTAGACAAAGACCAAAGAACATGACATAGGAAATACTCTTCAAAAACACAAGATGGATATTACGGCCTTGTATTACCCCACAAACATAAAGAGAAAGGCTGCATGCACAAACCTCTGTGCCATATGAGTTGCATTAATTCTATTTCCGTAGGACAGAGATAGTGAGGTGGACGGTGTAAGTGTAATAAATAACACGGAGGTTCTTACCTGGATATGAGAAGATGTCCGACAAGATCGGGGTACATGGTAAACACAAGAACAGAAGGAGACAAAACAAAACAAAGAGAGCATTAGTTTTTTCTAAAGCGTGAGTCAGAAGATCTCTGTGGAAAGAGATGCATACAAAACAAGATTATGAATAAAGAAGGAGGCCCGTCAGCATCACATATTGTTGTTGTCATCGATCAAAAGCTCTAAACTACTACGCACAAACACCTTCAGGCTGATGGAACTCTTTCAATACCTCACTGAACAAAGTACAAAAATGTAATCACAGAGTGAAAAACAAGGCTGATTTTTCCAGTTGTTAAACATATTGCAAATGTGACACTTTCACCCAGCTGAAGCAATGCAAACGATTTGTGCTGTTAACAAGATTTCTAAATACGACAATTAGTATGGAACCAATAAGTAAAGCATCTAAGGAATTAACCTGTGTCTTGTAAGTTCCCCAGCTTAATGCATATGCATGAGTACCCCTTTAAGGGATCAGCAAAAATGAATCATAGGTCAACAAAGTTGAAGACAGCCCTACAGCGCAGATCAAGTGGTGGACCACATCAATTTCTTCTTGGCCTTTGGGGAAAAGTGTGTGATGACACCTTCTAATGTAACACAGATTATACATCAGCAAACATAACTCCTGTCCAGCATTGATATTCTAACGTCACCTTCTTGACTCTGGGGATGTTCAGTTCAAAGACCTGCTGGCAACGGGAAAAAGAACAGTTATAGGGCTGGGCGATGTGAAGAAACTCAAATATCATGATATTTTTGACCAAATACATCGATGTGGATGAAGGGTTGACTATTGGTGCTTTCACAAACTACTAACACAATAACAGTTTTGATAAATCGTCACCAAAAATTTGGTTACAATGACTAAATGGGGTAAGGCAAATAATAAAAATCTAGTAAGTCTGGTAAATTCATTACTTTACAGTAATTCAGCCTTTAAAACCAGGAAAAGACAACACACGTCTCATTTCATGATATTATGATATCCAAAATCTAAGATGATATCTAGCCCTATCGATGCTGATATAATATTGTTATATTGCCCAGCCCTAAACAGTTCCTCCATCCACCGTCTACATGTGTCGTAAGTGGTCTATATCAACGATGTTCCACTTCCGGGATTGCTCCGGTGTCGCCGGAAAATCCACCAGATGTCCTTCATTTTGGCCGGATGTCCTTTACCTTCTGCTTTCTTTGTGTTGGCGGTGACTATGGTTAACTGCTCCTCAGATCTCTGCAGGGTAAATTCAGACAGCTAGCTAGACTCGGTCCAACTAAAACCACTTCTGAACATACACATGTTCCAACAAAACAACTTCTTTCCTGAGGCTATTTTGCAGAGGCAGTGTAACTCAGACAATTGTGATTGATTTAAAGAAATGCAAATAAACCAGAGCAGGTTTATCTCCCATCCTGGAGTGCTGTGTGGACTAGACAGACCCTCCTCCAAAGCGCTAGGGAAGGTCTGGCAATGGGAGACTATGCTGTAAGTAATAATGTCATCTACTCCTCCAGCTGAAAACATAGCTGACAGGTCGTCATACTCTGACAGGCCTGGCAGCCCTTAACTGGTGTCTCTCTTTACTTTGCATGGCCCTGGGTTTCTGGCCCCTAGCCTGTTAACCCCTGCTACACTGGGACACTCTGACACCAGAACCATCATGAAGCCAAATCACCTTCCACACCTTGACGCTAGCTGGGTCTTTTAGAGAAAGTGAGAGAACACAGAGGCATGCTTCAGTGACCATTGACTGTTTTCCTGAGTGCAGCTTGACCCCAAAGGAAAGTGAACCCATATTTGTACAGATACACATAGAGAGGTGGGGAAAATACACCAGAACCCACACAAATCAGCACATCAACAGGCTTAAACAAAATGCACATCTTTGTTTTCAAAACAGTAGGGACATCATTAGATTTGATGAAATATGTAGGATGCCGAGCTCACACATGCTTGCATACGAAATGCTTTGCAGTCCCATTAATACTTAATGTTTTTCTTACAAAACTATGTGTACACAGCTATAATGATTGCAAAACACATTGTTTGAACCATGCTGCTGTTTTAGAATTTCACCATGAAGTCAGTTTAAAAGACTTTTTCTGATTAGGTATATGGGTGAATCATCCCGACTATGGGCCAAGAGCAGTCACCATGACGCTACTAAAGGCTGACAGGATTAGCTCCAGAGCGAGTACCAACTCCGGCGGTGGAGACGGAGAATCAAAGTTTCTCCCCTGTGCTTTCTGATGCGGACGGAAATCTGTAGCAGGAAAAGTTAACCCTCTTCTCAATTTCATGTTTTTCACAGCGAAGGAACCCAGACATGAGAATGGGGAAATGTGATGCTATCAAGCCACAGCCAAGCACAACAATTACCGTTGTTGCAGTCTTCATTGCTGCCATGTTACTAGGGATGAGTGAGTACAGCATTATCTGTATCTGTATCTGTATCTGTTTACCACATGAATTATCTGTATCCGTATCTGTACTCGGACTGGGCGGGGCCTAACCCGGAAGTGGGCAGGGTTTAACCATGGTTTTTAAGCATGCAATTGATATGGGTTGATCAGAAGTTGTTATATTTATTGCTGATTAGAAAACTATTTCCATGACAGCATCAGCAGTGAGCTTGAGATCAGTGGTGTTGTCATTGGTAACAAACAAACTATATACAGAACAGGTTTGCAACAATGAATACAACACATGTGGTTGCAATTATTAAGTAAAATGTAATGAACAAGAGTTTTCATACTCAATAATATAACTTTCTTCTTTTTACTTTTACATTTTTTATGATCAGTGTGATAATCTTTTTTTTTTGGTTCTTTTTTTATTTTTTTTTTATTTCCACACCAGGTATGTGTGAGTGTGTGTGTGTTTCTGTGAGTGAGTAAGAGATACACAGAGAGAGAGAGAGAGAGAGAGAGAGAGAGAGAGAGAGAGAGAGAGAGAGAGGGGGCGTGAGGTTGGAATGTGTTTGTGTGTGTTTCTTAATTTGTAATATTATTTATTTATACCGCAACTGCGGTTTTTAAATACAGCAAGAAAGTTTCAGACACTCAAAAAAACTGGTTAGAGCCAGCAGGCAGTTTAAAAAAAAACAAAAAACTCCGACAGGCAGAGACGCGACGCGAGTCGCATTCTATCAAGCACTATGTCTGAACAAACCTCACGTTACCAGAAATCTACTGGTTACTAAGGACTAGTTCGAACCGAAGTAAAAAACAAACCTGAAGCTTGAAGAAACCTTAAATGTTACCGGGAAAGACCCGCGGACCTGAGTGACTGAGGGAGAGAGGGAGAGAGCTGTGTTCACTTCTCCGTGTTCCGAGTGTGTGTGAGTGAGCAGAGCGGCCGGACAACAACAGAAGGGCGCTGGGACTAGCCTATCACAGAATAGTGTAGGGGAGGGGCGCTGGGACTAGCCTATCACAGAATAGTGTAGGGGAGGGGCGCTGGGACTAGCCTATCACAGAATAGTGTAGGGGAGGGGCGCTGGGACTAGCCTATCACAGAACGCAGACACAGTCAATGAGGAGTTTTATTCAATCAGAGTACAGATATTGACTCGCATTACTCGTATGATACTTGTACTTGGCAAAAGTGCTTTATCCGTACCGGATACTTGTTTTAGCTGAGTATCCGGCTCATCCCTATAAGTTACATTCCTGCAGAGGTGCGCGTCAGGCTACTGCATAGGGTAAAGCATATGTCAGATTTTGGTATCAAGAATAAGGTAGAGTTTCTTCTCTCCCAAGCTATCTGGAACTCTGACCTTTGTTCATACCTTCTCTGTCAACTGTGTTGTCTTTTCATATTTCCCATTTGGTTTTTGCATATGTTGATGCTTGTCACATTACATGCCGCTGCACATTCCAAGGTGTGCATGTGACAGATAAGAATCATTTGGTTAATTTTGCATGAGTAAATTCTTTCTAGATCGGGGCTTCACTCACAATCACCATTCACACATGGATAACTATGCTTAGATAACATCAGGCAAAAATGGGCGTCTACCAAAAGGTAACTGTGTGGTACAGCCCAGGTCAACCGGTCATTTTTCTCCATTAGAGCTGCAAACGCTTGGAGCACAATACCCAGGCAATGCTCTTCTCTTTCCTAGTTGTTAACCTAAAAATATAGCTACAACATGACCAATCATGTGACTATTATCCAGTCTTTCTTTGTATTGTGTATTTGTATATGTATTTATTATAAGGATCCCTATTAGCTGATGCCTAGACGACCAGCTAGTCTTCCAGGGATCCAAGGGTGTAAGGTTTTTAAAAGGAAAGTGTCATAATAGTGTAATGTAGTATGTAAAGTATGTGCAATGACTGCCCATTGCTCCTGTTAAATGAACAAACAAATGAGTCCATCAGAGAAGAGGAAACATGTTGTGTTTGGAGCAAAGGCCATGGCACGGGCTCTTCTGCTCTTCCTCTGCTGCTGTCCACCTACACATATAACCCACAGCTGTAAACATACACATATAACCCACAGCTGAACACAACCAGTGCATGTCTTCTGGAAAATGTATAAAAAAACATTAACTGAACGAGGCGTTGCAGGACAAAAAAAACAAGTAAAGGCTGGTGGAAAGAACATTTAAAAAAATACAATCATCACATCATTTAATTTTAGAGCAGATTTTCCTCGAAGAATAGGCAGAGGAGATGGCTGCAAGTTGCCATTTTCAACCCCATTACCAAGAAATGATTACTGTAATTAGTGGCCTTAGCTAAGACACTGTCCCATTGGGTCTATTTATAAAGAGGGGACTTAAGGTGCTACATTGTCGGAGGATGCATTCTACCATAAATGCATAAAACTCTCAATAAAGCCATTCCAATACCTCAGAACATCCTCAGAGCTGAAAGGTCACACAGGAAATAATGACTTTCACCGTTTGGTGAAGTAAAACATGCCACAACCAGGCAAAGCACAAACAAGAAACTGGCTGTCAGCTGGCATATTTTTCACAGATGATCCTCATCCAGAAAAACACTGGTTCCCGACAGGAAACATCAGTGCTGAGGGAAACGTCCGGTATACTTGCCGCAGCTGAGCTGTTGAGCGCCAATGTGACGTCATGAGAGCGTCGTAACTGTTTATATTCCCGCGTGGTGGTCACTAGTTGCAGTCTTCTCCTAAACTTATGAGCAAAGGCTACCAAAGGCTATTTCTACGGACTAGAAGAAGAAGAAAAAGGAGAACAACGGCAGAACTGGCAGCAGCATTGCCATCAACACTTTGATTTGATTGGATGATCTACTTGGTCGGATCAAGCCTTTCATGCACCATAAAAGAACTCATCTTAACCCAGTAAGTTAACAAGAGAGACCTGCAGTCACCGGTGAAAAAAATAGTCAAAATGCACCATCAAGATCTACGTCATTTTACGTCACATTGGCAAGCTCAGATGCGTTGTCTGTAAATCGGCCTTTAAGCATCCACCTAAATACTGCAGGGGCTTAAAGGTGCTCTATGCGATGTTACGCGTGTTTTAGGCTACAACATTTGTTGTCACATACAGCAAACATCTCCTCACTATTTGCTAGCTGCCTGTCCCCTGGACACACTGTAAAAAACATCTCCTCATTATCTGCTAGCTACCTGTCCCCAGAACACACTGTAAAAAACATCTCCTCACTATCGGCTAGCTGTCTGTCCCCTGGACACACTGTAAAAGAACATCTCACTACCTGCTAGCTGTCTGTCCCCTGGACACACTGTAAAAGACACCTCCTCACTAGGCAAGGCAAGGCAAGGCAAGGCAGCTTTATTTATATAGCACATTTCAGCAACAGGGCAATTCAAAGTGCTTTACACAAAAACAGTTAAAAGAAAGTAAAACAAATAAAACACAATAAAAGTTACAGTGCAGTATAAAAGAAAGAAATGAACATAATTTAAAGAAAGGCAACATCGAAAAGAAAGGTCTTCAGCATTGATTTAAAAGAACTAAGAGTAGCAGCAGACCTGCAGGTTTCTGGGAGTTTATTCCAGATATGAGGAGCATAGAAACTGAACGCTGCTTCCCCCTGTTTAGTTCTGACTCTAGGAACAGACAGTAGACCTGTCCCAGATGACCTTAGAGGTCTGGGGGGGTCATAGTGTACTAGCAGATCAGAAATGTATTTTGGCCCTAAACCGTTTAGTGATTTATAAACTAGCAAAAGAACTTTGAAATCAATTCTTTGGGGCACAGGAAGCCAGTGTAAGGACTTCAGAACTGGAGTGATGTGATCCAGTTTCTTGGTCTTAGTGAGGACTCGAGCAGCAGCGTTCTGAATCAGCTGCAGCTGTCTGATTGATTTTTAGGGAGACCTGTAAAGACCCGTTACAGTAGTCAAGTCTACTGAAGATGAAAGCATGGACAAGTTTTTCCAAATCCTGTTGACACATAAGTCCTTTAACCCTTGATATATTCTTAAGGTGATAATAGGCTGACTTTGTAATTGTCTTTATATGGCTGTTAAAATTCAGGTCAGAGTCCATGATTACACCAAGATTTCTGGCTTTGTCTGTTGTTTTTAACATTGTTGTTTGAAGCTGAGCGCAAACTTTTAATCTTTCCTCTTTTGCTCCAAAAACAACCACCTCAGTTTTTCCCTCATTTAATTTCAGAAAGTTTTGGCACATCCAGCCGTTAATTTGTTCAATACACTTAGTCAGTTTTTGTATTGGACTATAGTCCCTGGCGATAAGGTTATGTAAATTTGTGTGTCATCCGCATAACTATGGTAACTTATTTTGTTGTTTTCCATAATCTGAGCCAGTGGAAGCATGTAGATGTTAAACAGAAGAGGCCCCAGAATGGAGCCTTGGGGAACTCCACACGTCATATTTGTACGCTCAGATGTATAATTACCTATTGACACAAAGTAATCCCTATTCTGTAAGTAAGATTCAAACCAGTTTAGTACTGAGCCAGAAAGACCAACCCAGTTTTCCAATCGGTCTAGTAATATGTCGTGGTCGACCGTATCAAATGCAGCACTGAGATCAAGTAATACTAAGACTGAAATTTTGCCATTATCTGTGTTAAGGTGGATGTCATTAAAGACCTTAACGAGAGCCGTCTCAGTGCTGTGGTGTGGTCGGAAGCCCGACTGAAAGGTATCAAAGCTGTTGTTTAGTGACAAGAAATAATTGAGTTGTTGAAAAACTGCTTTTTCAATGATTTTACTTAAGAACGGAAGGTTTGATATTGGCCTATAGTTGCTCATTAGGGATGTGTCTAGATTGTTCTTTTTAAGAGTGGCTTGATTACTGCAGTTTTCAAGGCCTGTGGAAAGATTCCTGAAAGAAGAGATGTGTTCACAATCTGTAGAAGATCAGAAGACAAACAATTCAAGACATTTTTGAAAACACCCGTTGGTAGAATATCAAGGCAACAGGAGGAAGTTTTCAGATGTTGTATAATGTCCTCCAGGTTTTTATGGTTGATCGCATGAAACTCAGTCATATTGGAACTAGTTCTGCTTGAACACTGTGACAACACACATCCTGTACTTGATATGGAGGCACTGACTGTTTGTCTAATCTTTTGAATTTTTTCTTTGAAGAAGGAGGCAAAGTCATTGCAGGCCTTGGAAGATAAAAGTTCAGATGCTACTGGTACTGGAGGGTTTGTTAACCTATCGACAGTAGCAAACAAAGCACGTGAATTATTATTGTTTCTAGAGATAATATCAGAGAAGAAGGACCGCCTTGCATTCCTCAGTTCCAAATTATAAATGCGAAGTCTCTCTTTATAGGTGTTATAATGGACCATGAGATTTGTTTTTCGCCACCTTCGTTCAGCTTTTCGACACTCTCTTTTCTCTGTTCTCACCAGTGGGACATTTCTCCATGGAGACCTTTTCTTACCAGAGACAACTTTGACCTTAGTGGGAGCAATGGCATCAATAACATTTGTAATTTTACAGTTGAAATGATCTACAAGGTCAGTGACTGAGAGCCCAGGGGGGGTGCGGCGGAGAAAAGCTGAGTAAATTTTTCACTGGTGTTTTCAGTGATAAACCGTTTTCTGATTATCTTTGTTTGGACACTTTTGGGCACAGAGATAGAGCCGTTAAAGAAAACACAGGAATGATCAGACAGAGCAACGTCAGTCACCACAACCTTGGAAATGTTCAGACCCTTGGAAACAATCAAGTCCAGAGTGTGCCCCTTATTGTGCGTGGGCTCTGTCACATGCTGAGTCAGTCCATAGTTCTCAAAAACACAACCCAGTTCTTTGGTCCCCCTGTCCTGGGGTTGTCAACATGAATGTTAAAATCACCCACAATGATTACACAATCAAAGTTAATGCAGATTATAGACAGCAGTTCAGTGAAGTCATCAATAAAGGTTGCACAATATTTAGGTGGCCTATAGATATTTAGAAATATTGCTTGAGGGGACGATCTCAACTGTAGAACCACATATTCAAAAGAAGCAAAATTTCCATAACATATTTGCGTACAGTGGAATGAGTCATTAAACAAAATGGCAACTCCACCTCCTTTCTTATTCACTCTATTCTCGCTCATAAAACTGAAGTTAGGGAGCTGACTCGATGAGAACAGCAGCGCTGTTATTATGGTCTAACCAGGTCTCAGTTAAAAACATAAAATCTAGATTGTGATTAATAATAAAATCATTAATTAAAAAGGATTTTCCTGCCAAAGACCTGATGTTTAGTAAAGCTAGTGTTAGTGTGTTCTCATTTTTTGTAACAGGCTGTGGCTGACGAGGAATGGATGCTAAATTTGCTAAGTTTGCAGTTAAGTGCTTATTCACCATCCTTTTTCTATTGCCTATCACAACATAAATTGAGGAAGAATTGAAAACACAGGGCCCGGGCTTGTCTTTGAAAAAGTCATGAGTGTCACTAGTCCTGGAGCCTAGGCCCGGCACATATCAGTTTTTGCTATCTACTATCTACTAGCTGCCTGTCCCCAGAACACACTGTAAAAAAAACACGGCCTCTGTAGACAGCCCAGGGTCTACAAACGGCAACAAAACCAAACTGTTTCCACCTGCACCAAGAAGCATACACAAACAGGGGTCCAGCTTTCCAGCCAATCACCGGCAAGAAGGATTGGGGGTGGGAGTTGGGGGGGCGGTTAGCGCGCAGAAGCTTAGTTTACTTGGGGCACTAGGGGTTCATTTAGGGGCAAATGAATGGATAATCTGGAATGAGGAATAAAATTTGAGAATATGGATTTAAGGTCTGAGAATATTAAATGGACTAACCTTGTGTGTGTGTGTGTGTGTGTGTGTGTGTGTGTGTGTGTGTGTGTGTGTGTGTGTGTGTGTGTGTGTGTGTGTGTGTGTGTGCTAAGCCAGACCAAGCTCTACTTTGGGCCTAGCCTTCATGTACAGTTTTCCGAAGTGAAGGTCTCATCATGATGTGTGATGTCATTTCCCTTAGCAGTGACTGACCCCAGCGCCCCCTCCCCTCCTCCCCATCCCAGTGCAATTACAGTGTTTATTTAGAGCCCGGACCATTTAACGGCTGAGTAAGTCTCCCTCGGCATCTGCTCAATTATTCAGCAGAGTCTGTGTGTGTGTGTGTGTGTGTGTGTGTGTGTGTGTGTGTGTGTGTGTGAGAGAGAGCATGTCAACCTGAGTGCAAAAGGCCAAAAAAAGTGAATGACATAACGTATAAACACATGAACAACATAACACAACCTATACTGTACACAGCACAGCTCACGTGTGTGTGTGTGTGTGTGTGTGTGTGTGTGGTGTGTGTGCTGTGTTCTATCAGCAGTGCAGAGGGCTGCCCAGGGAGCAGTAGAGAACAGGTTTGTTAGCTGCTAGACACAAACACCAATTAAGTCCACAGGCAGAGGTAGCTTGTCTTCAATGGATCCATAGTGGGCCGCTGTGGCCGGCCTACATATCCTCCCACACACACACACACACACACACACACACACACACACACACACACACACACACACACACACATACGCACACACACACAAAACCAGAGCCTCAACCTGCTGCACCACTGTTCGACATTTGTTAATGTAGGTGACAATAAGTTTCTGTAGCACGTTTAAATATTAACTTAATTTTTCAGCGCTTTATGAATTAATCTAAAACAAGAAAAAAAAATGCATTCATTTGCAATGCTGTCTTTACACATGAACCTGCACAAGACTGAATAAATAAAAAAAAAAACAGAGCCTGTGTGATCCAAACATATGTAAATAAGATTGGACATTTTGACCACTAAATTAAGCTTTTATTCTTAAGTTTGAAGAAACATCTATTGTCAAAACCAACATCGTGGACATGCATTATGTGCATATTAAACTAAAGTGAAGTTAGAAATTCAACAGGGAAAGATGTGAAAAGTGAGTCCTATTTTCTTTGGCATTGTACAGACTATAATAATTTGAGGGTCAACTTTCCATGAAATGACTTGACTGAAACACAATTTAGTAGAAGACCAGAAATCAGAATGACAGTCTTATTCTGACGTGTTCAAGTCTTGCAAGCAATTCCATTTGAAAGTTTCCAGTAAGAGGAAATACAAGTTCTTTCATATTATTTATGGCATCATTCAAACACAACCAGAATTAAGGAATCCATCTCCATTTGACTTAATTAATGATCCTTCATACTAGAGCAGCTTACTTATAGCTGCAGCTCAATCCTCTAATACCATGACATCTATTTACTTATGTCCAAATGAGTGTTGGTAAGTGTGGTGGATTTTGGTGGCCTTTCTGGTTGGTTGGGATGTAAAATTAAAATATGTTTATAAAATCTCAATTTGAACTGTCAACATTGCACGGATGCATATAAAATTCAGTGCACAAAATCCCCTTCCGTCATCATCACCCCCCCCCCCAGACAAGAAAAGAGGACACAGTAACTACAATATCCCAGGCCATTGGAAAAATACAAAACAAACAAAATAGACAATAAACCATAGACCAACTGAACACATGTATAAATGACAACACCATAAGCCCATCATACACCTCTCTCCCTAGCACAGAGGTTCTTAGGAGCGCTCCAGAAATTTCAGACTGTACCCATTTTCTAGTCTAGACACAAACTGTTTATATGACATCTTTCCACCCTAGCCATCTCACAAGCCCACTCCTGGATGGATGGCACCCCTTCATTCTTCCATACTTTTAAAATAATCTGTCTGGCTATCATTAAACTAGTCTGGACCCAGCTTCTTATGTACTTATCCATCCTGCTTAGAATTGACCCGTCCCCCAGAACAAAATCATCTTAGGCTGAATGGAACCTGGGTCCCTGCCGTCCGACATAGGTTATCATGTATCACCGACAACAATCCCTGGACCTAATCACAGGAACTTGGTACATGAAGTAATTGGCCGTCCTTTGTCTTACATTTCCAACAATTTTGTGCGTCTTTCAGACCAATTCTGTACCATCTGGAGGAGTCCAACAGATGCGATGCATACTCTGGAACGGAATGAGGCGCACCCCACATCGCGTGGCATAGTTTTAATATTCCTACATGCTGTCCCACTCCTTATCATCTTGGTAATACTCTGATCCATTTTGAAGTTTTATTTATTTTTATTTTTTTACGGGACGATTCAGGAGGGTCAGAGAATGCAGATTTATGCAGTAGCAGCTCTGTCAGAGTATGTGGCACAGAGCTGTTTCAGTAATGAAAAGTGGCCCGTTTCTCCCCTGCAAAGAAAGCAGAGTGTTCTCCCGAGAGAGAGAGAGAGAGAGAGAGAGAGAGAGAGAGAGAGAGAAAGCTGACAGTGTGACTTTCCGCAGAGGTCCTTCCTGCCCAGGGGCACAAACCAGAGTAAATGTCAAAGTTTTCATCTCCCCCTGCATTGATCTCACACTCGGCTGTTCAAACGGCCAGCGGACCCCGTTGTGCCCTTTATGAAATCAATGCATCCCTCTGCCCACCTCATAAAAAGTCCTGCAAATGGTAAGAAGGCTGGGCACACATACACACACACACACACACACACACACACACACACACACACACACACACACACACACACACACACACACACACACACACACACACACTCAAACACACACAGGGGTCGCAGCTGACTTTGCCAGACTTCTTTATATGGATCATTATCTTAATTAATTTGTCCAGCTATTTGCTGAGCCAAGAGCTGGAAGCCAAAATGGACTTCCCTCCTCCTCTCCACTCCTCTCCTCACCTGACCTTTCTCTCCGCCTCATCCCTTCTTCCCGCCTCTGTCTCTGTTGACTTCCTATTCTTTTCTTTTGTGGCTCTGTGCCTCTATTCCTCCGTCTTCCGATTACTATTTCTTCGCATTTTTTCCGTACCTTTGTATCACCCCTCCCACACACACACACATCATTCCGTCACTGTCGGGCATGTATCATAAATCAATGCTATTGGTCATACTTAAGTCTGTCTGTGGGTTTGTACAAACATTTCAACAATGACAAGGCTATTCTGGTAAATAGCTCAATAAAATGATTTCAAATAAGCCTATTTCTATTTTCTAATGTTTAGACATACAAGGTTAACAACCAACAGAGACTATTTGCTTTCTTTATCACCTCTCTATCCATTCAGACACCTCTCAGACTATTTAAGGCATGTTTATTGACACCTGGAAGTAAATGAAAGACCTATTTAACAGCTTGAATAAAGAATAAAAGGGTGGCAAAGGCAGCCTCTTTTGCAAATTAACACACAGCCACTGAAAGCTGTGAAGGTATAAATGGGCAGTATAAGAAAAAGGACACATGTTGAGGAGCGTTAAGTGCAATTACAGTGTGATTAGAAAAGCAGACTGAATGAGTTTTGTACAAATTGACCACCCGTAGTATATCCGCAGCAAAAAGACGACCGCCATCACACAGGTGGAGAAACAAATACTGCTTTTAACTTGGTGTTTAATTCTTGTAAAAGGCTTTGAATCTATTAGAGGGTGAGCCTAGGGTCAGAGCTTTAGGGTGCCGGCCATCTTTTTATTGTAATAGTATTCTACTGTGGACTAACCCTAAGTGTGGACTCTGACATCATTTTGTATCATCATGGAAGGAAAAACACTGATTTATGTGACTAGAAAGCAGCGTTTGAAGAAGTATTCAGATCCTTTACTTCAGTAAAAGTACTAATACCACACTGTAAAAATACTATGTTACAAGTCAAAGTCCTTCATTAAAAACATTAAAAAGTCTGTGAGCATCATCAGGAAAATGTAGTGTATTAAAAGTAAAAATACTTGGTGCAGTAAAATCCTCCCATTTTAGAAAGTGTAAAAGATCCAAACAGTTGTGCGTTTAAGGGGAACTATGCAGGTTTTTTTAGCTTAATTTACCTTAACTAGCGCTTGAGAGTCACCGGACACAGCGTCACAAAGTATCGCGTGATATCAGGTCTCGCGATGTAACAAATTGTTTCATGGCATTGCACACATATGGCCATTCAGGAACCGGCTAACAAGGTAGTGATGGAGTTTTTCACACTATCATCATGGCTGAGCCGTAAAAATGGACCTACTTAACCAAGTTGGTTCACTGCTGGCTACAAGTTAGCATGAAACACAACAAAGGTTGTCACTGGAATGGAATTCCTGGAATGGAATTGTGAGCTAATGTTAGCAATCAAACTATCATAGATACCTACAACGTTTTTGAAATGATTCCCATCTTCTGTTATGATTCGTAATGAGAAAAGTTTATTATTTTGTGGATTTCACAAATTTCAGTATGACAGTGATGTTGTAAACCATTTAAATCTGAGCATGCACAACTAACATCTGCCCTCTCCTCACATTGGGCAATGACAGCCCCTCTTTAATGGTCTCATAATTTCTGCTGGACTTGTAGGTCGTTTTTGATTGAGATTAATTCATAATAAAACATCCAATTTTATAAACTACATGTGATTTGTGTGAAGAAATCTTAATGTTCTCAATGTCCAATCGTAAAAGATTGAGCTTGGTCTGGTGATAACCACACTACTTGATCAAGGCACTGGCTCAGATCTGGAGTTGGTCCCCCACTGCTCCTTTCTGTTAAAAGCAGAGAATGAATTTTGCTACATATATGTGACAATGAAGTACCTTTACAATTATGAGAAAACCACTCAGCATTTTTTTCTGAATGATCTAAGATTCTGGGTTTAGTTTCCCGATCCTGAGGTATTACCCGAGCAGAAATCCTCAGCTCACAAAAAGATTAACACAGATTTATTTTATTAGCAATTATTTTTGAGGGGTGCCGCGAACAACTTTTTAGCACCACTAAAAAAGAGCTCAAATCGCCCCTGCCTCTTAATACACTTTCACCTGCTCCTTCTCCTCCCACACCTCTTCCTCTCAGATCTCCTTCCCCAGTATCTCCTCTCCTCTCCCTGCCCTTCCTCTTTGCCTCCCCTCCTCCTCTAACAAGCTCTCTGAGGCTTGCCTGAGGCTTTACTGGCCTCCCTTTCACACTTAAACTATTCCTTACACACACACAAACACACACACACACACACACACACACACACACACACAGTGCAAAAACCTCAAACCATACCTCCACACCTAAACAATATAAATCCAAAGGCAGAAAATCAAGTTGAACTGAAAAAAAAAGTCCAATATTTTGCTGTGTTATTCTTACACTAGTCTCACACTGCCAGACCTTCCTGCACAGCGCTGCAGAGGAAGGTCTGGCTAGTCCACACAGCATTCCCGGGATGGGAGAAAAATGTGCTCTGGTTTATTGGCATTTCTTTAAACCAATCACAATCATCATGGGCGTTGCTAAGTGCTGATGCAAAATAGTCTCGGGAAGGAACGTGTTTTGGTGGAACGTGTGTACATTCAAAAGTAGTTTTCGTCGTGCAACAGGAAACTCAGATTGGACAGATAGTCTAGCTAGCTGTCTGGATTTACCCTGCAGAGATCTGAGGAGCAGTTAACCATAGTCCTCAGAAATCCACTGGACATTAGAATTCCATCTCAGAAAAAGGAAACAGACATCTGCTAAAATACACGCATACGGGGAATTTCCCAGAAGTGTAACATCATAGATATTACATTATTATATTCTTACAGTAACTCTGCATCAAAAGAAAAGGATATCAACAGGGTTTTGGATATGAGCAAACATCCAATCTTTTCAAGAAGTTGGTTAAAGGATTGAAAGATGGACGCTGTGTTCACACAGTCCAACAAGTCCTCCACTGCTGGTGAACTCAGAAACAAATCCTCTTTTGCACGGCTGCATTTAAAATGGGAATATGATTGGAATATTCACTTTCAGTAGCAATGTAAACAGCTTAGTCGGAATATCGTCTTTTTTCGTATAAGGGCAAAATACGGAATATTCTGTGCATGTAAACGTTGTGAGTGATACAATCTGTATCTTGGGTTGTGTGAGTAATAGTGCAGTCCTGTGGCTCAAGCTATATGGCTGAAGCTTTGGAAGTGACACCAAGGCTCCCACACAAGCCCTCCTGTGGGGTGTGTGTGAATGTGTGTGTGTCTGCTTCCATCTGAATATCTTTCAATGTGTGTGAGAGTGTGTGTGTGTGTGTGTGTGTGTGTGTGACTCCGGGGTCGCCTCTAGGTCACGGTGAGGAGGAGGAGCGCTCTTGTGGTGATTTATGGCTCTCACAGCACTGTCAGGCAGGCCTTATTTTTCCCAGAGGTCTTTGCAACAGGAGCCAAAATAACACTCCTTTCCCTACACCTCTGTGTCTTTCCTGCCTGTCTGCCTACCAGCCAACACCCTCTCCACCCATCTCCCTCTGCAGCTCCTTATTATTTTCTTCCAGTCACTCATTTACCGCTTTACATTCCAGGGTGTAGTGGAGGGTAAACCTGCCTAAACTCATTTCACTCACCTTTCTATTTGTGGGAGAGAGTTTGTTGTTATGGCCTCACTTTTTTACAGTACACATTAGTATGATTTACATGTGTCACCAAACTATGAAGTGGTAATGCTTGCTAAATACACTACACTTTCACAGTTTGAAACAAATTGAGTGCCAGTAGCATAAGCATGATATACTGTATCAAACAATACAGCAAAGTGTGTCATTAACAAAGGTCAGCTTCATTTATACACTTTTCATTACATTCATAATTCCTGAGCCAAGATGGCAATACGCTGAACCAGCAGGTCCCATTTGGAAAATGACTGCTAATTTGTACAAAAAGCACATTAGTATGACTTCCATGTGTCAGCAAAGCGATAGGCTGCCTAGAAACCACAGCTGTACAGTGCAAGACAGCAGGACACTGTGTCCAACAATGAAATCATTTCATTACAGTCCAAAGTGTCCGTCAGATCCTTTTCAAATGAAAACATAGAAAGTGGTCAGTCGGGCTGTGGGCATATGTAGTTGCTTGTTTTGAACTGGCAGTAATGAGTGCTCAATGTAACAGTTGGAGAAAAATAGAAAAATGATGTGACCCCCACTAGTTTACTTTATCTTGGTCTTTTTAATATATAACATTTTTGACAAAGGACCAAAAAAAGCTAAATATTCAGAGAGCAGCATTTTCAACAGGCTATTTCCCATAATTAGCCATAGTTATTAACAATAAGCAGTTTAACCCATGGACTACAAATTTTGTATACCTGTATACATATCGTCTCTGACAACCATCTATGATGTGTAGTCGATATCCACAACCTTCCACTTCCTGGATTGTTAGAGTGCTGCCGGAAATTCCCCCGAGGTCACTCTTGTCAGTCAGATGTCAGTGACCTTCCTCTTTCTTTGTGTTGCTGTTCTAACCTCCGGTGGATTTCTGAGGACTATGGTTAATTGCTCCTCAGATCTCTGCAGGGTTAATCCAGACAGCTAGCTAGACCATCTGTCCAGTCGGAGTTTTCTGTTGACGACTAGAACTACTTTTGATCGTAAACATGTTGCACCAAAATAACTTCCTTCCCGAGGCTATTCTGCAGAGCTTTGGCGCCGCCAATCAACCAGAGCACGTTCTTCTCTCATCCCGGAATGCTGTATGGACTGGCCAGTGCTGTGGAGGAAGGTCTGACAATGCGAGACTCTTACATGTCTATCGCTCATTTATAGTCAAGCAACTTGGTAAGGAGTTCAAATGAGGGGGCACAACAGCCCGGCCTGCTCAGGACACACAGATTGGTGAGCCTATCATACAGCTTCTATGTCAAACGGACCGCCACAAGAAATCCTTCCTATCACAAGCAATACAACTTTTTAACACATCACTCAGAGGTAGATAATGGTTGGGATAGACAAGGGAAATCCTCCGTCCATAAGAGTCAATTTGTTTTAAAATGTAATAATTAATTTCAATAGTGCCGTGTGATTTTTTTATTTTTATTTGCAGCTAACTCATACATTTGTAATGCTTATGCTGGGTGTGCCAGCTTGAGATTAAGATGGCACTGGCACATCTGGGCACCACCGTGGCTACGCATGTATTTTAGAGACAATTAATACTTTATCCCACATTGGGGAAATTCACTCATTACAGCAGTTTTCCCACAATAAAAACACAAACCAACAAACAAACAACAGACAATGTGCAAAAAGTACTGAATAAATTATGTAAAAGTAAAGTAAGGTGGCCATAGTACAAAATATATTGCTATAATGTAATTGAATAATATGCAATTAAATAATATAGCAAAAGTAACTAACCATAACATAATATAAATGATATTGAAGTGTGACTATAATATAAATAATATTGAAAAAAGTAAGTACTCGGAATGGATAACTATAAATACAATATAAAGATAAACATAGAGGCCACAAGCAATGCTTTGGACCAGGGGTATCAAACTCAATTTCACCAGAGGCCACACTGGAAAATTAGAATCACATCAATTACATATTAACATGTAACTGTATTGACAAATCAAGTATAACAATGATTACATTTTTTTAAGTAGGTTACCACACAGCCGACTCATAGCAGCCTGCTTCACTGCATGAAAATGGAAACGCTTTGCTTTTTCTCTTCTCAAAAGTCTGAGTCTCAAAGTCAGATTCAAAGCCAAATTCTTTGCTTTGAGGAAAGCATTGTTGCAGTTTTGTCTTTTCCGTTTGGCGCACAGATAGGCGGGCCAAAAGTTATTGTGAACCTAAATTGGTATGCGGGCCGGATCAAAAGTTTGACACGTGTTTTAGACTCTTGAGGTGTGTTGGAAAGTGTTTCCTATCACGGAAAAATTGCACTATAAAGTGTCTTCACCATTTTGTAGCGGTGTTCGAATTGTCAGCATTTAATTTCATTAACCATATAGTCCACTACAAAATACCCACAATGCACAGCTAATTAGAGCGTTCATATGATGTAACTAGCTTTTCACTCCAGTATACGACAATGCAACGTGGTCGTGTTTTCCCAAAGGAGAAGAAGAAGCAGAAGGACTCGCTAAAACCAAAAAGGAAATATGGACTAGGATTAAGTAAATATAGTTTTAAACAGTTTTAGGGCGTATTCTAAGTCGTTTTGTTTCCATTTGCTTACATGATGCTGGGCTTCCGTCACACTTTGGTCAAAATTTCCAGTGTAGTGTCCAAAATCTCGTTTAGTCATTCCCTATATAGTTCACTTTTTCATAAACACTCTGTAGGGAATAATAAGTAAGTGAGTGAGTGGTGGCGAACGCAGCTCTAGTCAGTGTGGGTGATGTTGACTGGGTTAGAAATAGATTTTGTTCCCCATGAAGGACAATTATCAATCCATCCATCTGCCTGTCTATGTACCTGTGAAAAGACAATTTATTTTTGACAATACTGTTGGCTGTTTGCCTTGCAATAATCCTCAACTCAGAGTTGCATGATTTATGTGCCTAGCTATGAGTCTGCACCACAGTTTGATTGAAATTATTCTCTGCTCTGTCTGTTTCCACCTCTCTCTGCAGTGTCCTTGTGTCTTATCCTCTTGTTCCTGAGAGCATGTCACTCACCAGGTCACTGCCGCTCTTGAAGGATCCTTCATATCGGGAGACTATTAAAAAGCCCTTGACTCTGCACCCTGGCGTTACCTGTTGCAATCTCCTCATTCCATTTTCAGTGTCTGAATCCCCGCTCACAAATCAATATGGGAGGAGGACTGCGAGTCGCGTGCAGAAAATGAGTAGCAGAAGTAATAATCACCATCTATCCTCAGGAGAGAGATATTGAAAACATTATGAAAGAAAAAAAAGTGTGCAAGAAAGATTATCTGAGCAAGTATTTCACAGGACCCCTTCCAAAACCAAATAATCATCCACCCACCCAAACTAATAAACAAACAAAATCATTTCTTTTCTATTTTGGCTCCCATGACTGATGAGTTGCATTGACCCCGTCTACTGTGGCCTCATTTCGCAATACTTGACTAACGCCTGCCTTAGTAATTACCTCATTAGCAAATGGGAAGGGTAATGGAAGGCTGCGTTTGCCAGGCACGGTGGCCCGAGTGAGGCGGATGGAAAGCATGACGGTCAGCATCTGAAAGCTCAGGCAGCATTAACCTTTGCATTTGTTCAGAGGGAGGGCCTGTCACAAAGAGGGGAATTTAGTCTCTGATGATGGCTGCCAACAGATCAGTGAGTATCAGTGGTCCTGCTTAATGAGATGATACTAGGAAATTCTATCCCTCCAGTTATGTAGCACTTGATGAAACTTCATTAATGTAGTTGTCCTTTCCTCCGCTAATTAAGAGCATAATGTTCCGCTGGATAAAAGCTAATTTGCCCTATTCACATGCTGAGAACAGACTGAATTATTTATAACTGTTACAATTGTAGAATGCATGAATGCGTAATCAGTTCTCACAGCCGCTTTGGAAACTTGATTGTTGCACGACAACATAAATCAAAAGAAATCAATCTCAACGTCATGACTGTCAATTTTGCCCTTTATTTTGATCATTACATCATGTATGAATGACAACTGAAGGAAGCTCATAGTGTAACACATACTATGCAAACCACTTAATTTTTTCACTAAACAGCAACCAATACTTTTATTTCTTTGAGAGAAATCTTTTTTTGAGACAAAAACAGATTGCAAATTAATTTCAACAGACTATTTAAATTATTTCCTGTTTTTCAAATGTGTATCTCAAGTCTCTACAGAGCCAAGTGCAGCTTTCATATAGTAGGATGGACTCATGCATAATGCAGAGCTCATCCCATATTCCAAATGTGATGGGGCCTGACAATCTGATGATGTGTCCTCCATGGATGAGGCTTATGGAATTCTCTTGTATGTGGCATTTATTTCCATTATAGGCTATCGTTCCCCTATATACAGATACTCAAATGGTGTCTTCTTACACTGGCTTAAAAAAGAACTCCAGCCATTGGATCCTATTTCCCAACAATACAAATCAATTGATTACTTTATTACTCTATTCATTCTGCATACTGTCGAAATGAGTCTTCCAATCAACCTGCATTCACACAGGTCACGTCATCAGTCAATGTGTAGTAATGCTGCGTTCCAGGTAACCCGTAACTCGTGTTTTCACAACCTTCTACCCGTGAAAGTGCCCTGGAACGGCTGTCAAACTCGTGAACTCGTATCAGATGGTTGTACTCCCCAGTTACAGTTTTTGACGTCACACACACATAAACAATAATGGCGACCCCTGTTGATTCTATACAGACACCGGTGACTAACTGAGAGAAATGGAAATCAATAGACATAAAGAGGTAATGTAAAGTAATTCCATACATTGTAATTAAACAATACACACATGATTGTGTACTGCTACAGGTTATGTTATTAAATGAAGCCCAAAATAGTATGCCATCTAGAAATTGCTAGTATAAGCTAACGTGTCTGGAATGCAGCAAAATGGCCAATCAGCATTAAGTATTTTGTAGTCAACTAACATGCATTACTGATGCCTTTCAACATGTCAGCCTTAATTCTTTGACATGTATGACCAATACCTGTATGACGGGTTCTGGTGCAACCTTCTTCTGTCTTTTATTTAATTGTAAAAGCTGCCAATCCTTAATTGTTATTGGCCATGAAGTGCAGGTTATTTAGAGGGATGCACATACTGAAAAAAGGCATGATACAAGCTTTTTAAAGACAGTAGTTGGAAAGACAGTATTTGGTTGGAAAGTAGTGCCCAGTTTCAAAATTACACGGTTTTAAGGTTGGAACAGTTGGGGAAGTTGTTTCCTAAGTTTAATGGTCTTATCTAGACTTACTAGTCCTGAAAATCAGGAAGTTCAGGGAACAAAATGGTCAATTAAATGATCTGAGTTTGAACTGACAGCAATTACCATGCCCTGTCGCATATTACTGAGATGGCACCTTGGTGGCATCGAAAATGACCAGAGGACCTTACATGTCTCTGAAGCCCATTAGGTAATTGGGGCTGGTGGTCGGGGAATTCCAGTGGCACTGCTGTTCCAGATGGGATTAAATTCATGGAGGTGCTCAGGTAATAATTACAATCATTCAGCCTCCCCCAGTGATAGTAAAGTCATCTGGAAATGGGCCGTTGTACGAAGGCCAACTGAGTGTTACAACAGAATTAAAATGATTCCATCTAATACTTGTATGACCCTTGAGGATAAGCACCGCAGAGGACGGAGGACACACCCCATGAAAGCCCTCGTGGTAATAGCCCTTTTTAATGCTTAGGTCATTTCAAGTTGTATATACACACATACAGCAGTAAGATAGGAAGAAAATATATGACAGGATTCACATATATTCATTGAAAGACCTTAACAATACAATATTCACTGAGGCAGAGAGTATTTTTCTATTGGTAATTAAAGTTCCCTTGTCTCGTGGAGGTGGTCCAACCTTAGCACCGGGGCTTTGCAAGTTCAGAAAGTGAACAAGGGTCAAGTGTTGGTTAATATTCGATTAAACAGGGTCTGGTATGGGATTATGAAGGGTCACCTATCGACAGTTATTAGCCATCTTGGGGAGGCTTTAATCTTTCATACCAGTGGAAGTCAATGTGAAAAGGAGCAACCCTTAAACAATGTGGGGCTAATTTCCCTTGCAGTAGAGAGACGAAGAGATGAGTTCCCTCAATGGACAGTCAGGGGCCTTCTTCCTTTAACGCCCCTCAGTAATGAAGCATGAAACTCATTCTGCACGCACACGCACACCTACCTGATACAGATCAGTAATTACTGTCTTTCCCCAGCTATGAATGTGCTAGCAGTCGCCACAAATATTCAGCAGATGCAGATGAGACGCATGGCATATTCCTGGGGCCACGGCCCTGGCATTACACTTTAATGGATGCACTTAGGCTTCAGTTAGACAATAAGAACATAGTTCCATTGCTCCATCCGCCACTGCATCATTCTTTTTATGTATTTCTTCCCATGTCTGCCTTTCTTCCTGTAGACATGAAGCCGCTGAGCATAGACAGCCAAGGTGATCTTGACTGAGGCCAATTAGCCCCCCCCCGCTCAGGCTGAGCTTCACACTGGAAACGCTTGGGGAGAAAAGCAATAGGTTTACTCTCTAAACATGCCTGGCATAAGGACAGAAATCAATAGGCACTCGTGTAATTCACTTTGCGGCAGATAACTGGGGTGGGGGGGAATTAATGAGTCTCTGACCAATGAGACGAGGAGAATAGACACTTTCAGCCAAGCCTCATCAGGACTTTGCCAGTGTTCCATGGCGAGCAGATAAAGGGCTGGAAGGGTAGAGGCATACTGCGCTGAACTGGCTTGAATTTGACTGATGCTACGTATTAATTATTAATGCATTATCCTAAACTGAGTGACGTTTGTATTTGACTGGAAATCATATTTCTGAATGATGTAAACTGGGTACAGTTTGTAATATTGCAGATATAATAAGATGAGAAGATATTTTATTGTAATTACTTTTAATTATGTTTGAAGATGTGTATATATATATATATATTGTAATTTGATGCATTGATGAAAATGTTTGCTAATTTTGGGAAGTGGAAAGTTGTTTTTTCCTGAAATCTCTGACTTACTATACATTTTTGTCTTGTTGCTTTTTTTGTTTTGCTAGTATTGCTTACCTGCTTCTCTGAGTACTGCACTTTATCAGTAAAATTAAAACAAAACACACACACACACACACACACACACACACACACACACACACACACACACACACACACACACACACACACACACAGTGCCAGATCAGACTAAACCTTTCTTTCTTAATTTCAAAGAAACAGGTTGCCCTACCACTTAGGGCAGAGCTGAGGAGCCAAACTGAATCAATTGCTGTGTATCTTCAGCCATTCTGTTGGATCTTCAGAGGAAGCTGCATGACGTGAATTTTCAGAGAACAACAGAAAGATTGCATCTTTTATTGATGCTTTCTCCTCACATTTATTTTCTTCTTCTTTGTAGCTCAACATTGCTGTTCCGAGACAATCAATGTCTCCCACTACCTGGACAGATCATTTTCACCTGCATGGCGATCAATCGCTTTCCTATGCCACTGACCAATAACCCGATAATAAACCAGAACCTTACCCTGCTTTTACCCACATCCCTCATATTTAGTTACACATTGCTAAACACGTGCAGCGGCCAAGGAGCTCCAAGCAGCAGCATCAATCACAGGCCAGCATGGAGATAAGGCTGATAACACAGCTGCAGCTGATAGCCATCGGCTGACACACACACACACACACACGCACACACGCACACACACTCGCTCACCCACACATTACCAGTCTAGATATCATGTGCTCTATCTCTGTTTCACACATCAACACATTCTCACTCCCATCTTGTAAAATATGGACACTTGGTAATAATGGTCCCTTTGTCCAAACCATCTGAGAAAATCTGCAATGAAAAAAAAAAAAATCGCCATCTGACATAATTTCGTCATGGAGTCTTACAAATATCTTTTAGAAATTGTACAGTGGAGTGGAGACTATTTTTTTTTTTAAATCAATAGTCAATTCTCTTAATTTCAGTGCAACAATCTGCAAAGATTGCACCAGCGGTGTTTTTCACACCTTCGATGTTCTGTGTGTGTGTGTGTGTGTGTGTGTGTCACGTCACTTCATGGTAGTTTCCTGCGGCGTCGTTATTATGACCAGCCGCACTTGCCTCATGCATGAGGCAAGTGCACTAAAGTGTACTAAATCTGTAATGGAAAATGGGAGGACGGGGCAGCGCGGCCGGGTCGAGTCGAGCCCAGCAGAGCTGGTACTAGCAGTGGGTAAGAGCCATAATACTGCAAAAAATAAAAAGACCTAAACTGTATGAACCAGAATTAAGATTGATCAGATTTTTGGCAGTGCACCCCTTTGCAACCATCTCCATCTCCTGCTCTTCAAAGGCATCACTCTCTTTTTCTGTGCTCTCCATCTGCCATTTCCACTCTCTCTTCCTCTAGTCATGATCCACTCGGTTCATTCACTATGTAAACACACACTGCCTCTCTCTGTCTCTCACTTGTAGCCCACCTCTAACCTACTCTTACTCTGCTGTGTGTCTTCAGGCGTTGTTTGTCCATGTCAGTGCTAAGCCGCTTGTCTCTGGGAATTCACTCCATGCTGTCACGTGGAAGCGGTGTCGGGCATATTAAACAGTCTGCATCCCAATAAAGCTGGCCGGTGTGAATTTTAGACAACCACAATAATCTTCCCTGAGCCTCTGTAAGAGATTTACTGTGGGTTCTGGTTCCTCTGCAATATGTGTTTGTGTCTGTGTTGATCTTGCGGAGTCTCTAGAGTTGATCTGCCACTTTTCACATTTGTAATGTATGCAGGCTCGGGGTGATGAGTGATGGGTGCAGGTGTCTGCCATTTAATCAAGCTTCATTTACAGCCACAGCAGGCAGCATCAATAGAAAGAAGTGTGCTAATGCAACTGGACTACTTTGGATTTACCTGACTTTACCAAATTCAATAGGAGTTTTTTTTTACAGTTGGTGGTGGAAATTTAAATATGAGTAAAAGTTGACCTCCATGACTGGCAGCAGCCAAATATAAAATGGAGAGAGCTAGCTTACCGTAGCAGTCTGTGCCTTTCACACAGAGTTGCTACTAGCATTTGCAAGACTGATAAACACCGTGTTCGGGCTACACAATATTTCTGTCTGTTAAAATGGCCACTGTGTCAAAGCAGGCTCTTCTAATGAACCATACAAACATATTGTTACATGAAATGTTATTTCTATGTATTCCATGTATTTACAGTGAGGAAAATAAGTATTTGAACACCCTGCTATTTTGCAAGTTCTCCTTCTTAGGAATCATGGAGGGGTCTGAAATTGTCATCTTAGGTGCATGTCCACTGTGAGAGACATGATCAAAAAAAAAGAATTCCAGAAATTACAATGTATGATTTTTTTAACTATGTATTTGTATGATACAGCGGCAAATAAGTATTTGAACACCTGAGAAAACCAATGTTAATATTTGGTACAGTAGCCTTTGTGTGCAATTACAGAGGTCAAACATCTCCTGTAGTTTTTCACCAGGTTTGCACACACTGCAGAAGGGATTTTGGCTCACTCCTCCACACAGATCTTCTCTAGAT
Source organism: Percina caprodes (assembly GCA_013375575.1). Taxonomy (NCBI): domain Eukaryota; kingdom Metazoa; phylum Chordata; class Actinopteri; order Perciformes; family Percidae; genus Percina; species Percina caprodes. Next base: position 74,506 of record JABXJD010000243.1, on the reverse strand, counting down.
CAGTCAGGTTTCTAGGCTGTCGCTGAGAAACAGAGTTTGAGCTCCCTCCAAAGATTCTCTATTGGGTTTAGGTCTGGAGACTGGCTAGGCGACACCAGAACCTTGATCTGCTTCTTCCAGAGCCCCTCCTTGGTTCTCCTGGCTGTGTGCTTCGGGTCATTGTCATGTTGGAAGACCCAGCCTCGACCCATCTTCAATGCTCTAACTGAGGGAAGGAGGTTGTTCCCCAAAATCTCCCAATACATGGCCCCGGTCATCCTCTCCTTAATACAGTGCAGTCGCCCTGTCCCATGTGCAGAAAAACACGCCCAAAGCATGATGCTACCACCCCCATGCTTCACAGTAGGGATGGTGTTCTTGGGATGGTACTTATCATTCTTCTTCCTCCAAACACGGTTAGTGGAATTATGACCAAAAAGTTCTATTTTGGTCTCATCTGACCACATGACTTTCTCCCATGACTCCTCTGGATCATCCAAATGGTCATTGGCAAACTTAAGACGGGTCTTGACATGTGCTGGTTTAAGCAGGGGAACCTTCCGTGCCATGCATGATTTCAAACCATGACGTCTTAGTGTATTACCAACAGTAACCTGGAAACGATGGTCTCAGCTCTTTTCAGGTCATTGACCAGCTCTTCCCGTGTAGTTCTGGGCTGATTTCTCACCTTTCTTAGGCTCATTGAGACCCCACGAGGTGAGATCTTGCATGGAGCCCCAGTCCGAGGGAGATTGACAGTCATGTTTAGCTTCTTCAATTTTCTAATGATTGCTCCAACAGTGGACCTTTCTTTACCAAGCTGCTTGGCAATTTCCCCGTAGCCCTTTCCAGCCTTGTGGAGGTCTCTAGTGTCTTTGGACAGCTCTTTGGTCTTGGCCATGTTAGTAGTTGGATTCTTATTGATTGTATGGGGTGGACAGGTGTCTTTATGCAGCTAACGACCTCAAACAGGTGCATCTAATTTAGGATAATAAATGGAGTGGAGGTGGACATTTTGAAGGCAGACTAACAGGTCTTTGAGGGTCAGAATTCTAGCTGATAGACAGCTGTTCAAATACTTATTTGCAGCTGTATCGTACAAATAAATAGTTAACAAAATCATATATTGTGATTTCTGGATTTTTTTTTTTTAGATTATGTCTCTCACAGTGGATATGCACCTACGATGACAATTTCAGACCCTCCATGATTTCTAAGTGGGAGAATTTGCAAAATAGCAGGGTGTTCAAATACTTATTTTCCTCACTGTATTACTGCAAGTCTCACATTGACTGGCAGGGTGTAAGACAGTATAAAACTAACCCTAAATTATCACGCACTCAGAGAATGGACCCACAAATACATGACTCAGGAAGGTAAAATACAAGGATTTTATTAGCGTGCTAATAAAATCAGGCAACAGTGTCCAGTAACGGTAGGCTAAGGGAAAATCCTGAAAAACAGGCACAGGGAAAACCGCTAAAAGCTGCACACATGGAGAACAGACAATATTGCACTGGGGTAAGGGGAAGACAGAAATTAAATACACAAGACAGGTGAGACATTGAGACACAGGCGGGAAAATCTACAACAGGAAGTACAACAAGACAACACAAGGGACAACAGAGAACCTAAAAAATAAATTTGACAAAGGGACGGGACGTGACATAAGTAGGACAAACCCTAACTCCAAAGCACAAGACTTTCACCCAGAAATGCAACCAAATGCATCTTCATTAGATCCTCCTTGCCCAAGTCTTTAAAAATCCCAGTCCCTCAGTTTGTAATGGGGCTACTCAAACTACTGGCAAAGTGCTGTAGCTGGCAAGCTAATGGCTATTATTTTAGCTATCTAGCTAGCACTGGTCAGTAACAGTAGCATTCATGGCTAAATGGCATGCTAACGCGTAGTAAGCAACAGTTACCACAGTTTATTCAAGAGAGTTGACTTTTATCATTGACTTGTGTTAAATCAAGACTTTTTAACACCTAACCCTCAATGGTCAGCACTTTTCTATTGCACTTTTCTATTGGTTATGGGGGCAAAAGCTTTATTGACCTAAACTGAGCTTAACACAAGCGATTTGCAAAGATTTATTTTGAGCCTACAAGCTAATCTGTTCATGGTGGTGATTCAATTGACCTGATTTGATTTTAATTGTTGGCGTCTCCATGGCAAATCATAAATCTAAGCCTCAGCTAAAATAGCACGGATAAAAACACTGTGATATCATCAGGATTAATTTCTCCCATTTGAAAAGAACCAACTCTTCCAGAACCACAGAAAACATGCCGTGACTGTTTTCACAAGCTAAGTGGCACTCCTCAAGACTAACTCCTCCTTATAGTTGAAATTAGAGGGTACCCCTGAATACTCCTCTGTGACAACAGCTGACAGGAGAAACTGATCAAATCATAAAGAGCACACCATGCATAAAAGCAGAACTATCCGACACGTGGCTCCCTCCTCAGCACCAGCTGTCTTGGCAGGCAGCTTCACATCAACATAAAAAACAATCAGTTATGTTTCTCTAACAGGATCTCAATCAGAGCAGGCATAAACAAACTAGAATATGATTTACCCATATGTTTTTCATTTTGCTTCAGATATTGAGGGCTCTGCAATCACTATGTGTTCCTTCAGTTCAATTTTTAAAGTCATTTACTTGGACTAACAGCAACATTGCATTCCTAACCTTAACTTTAACTCTACATTTCTGGTACAAACTGTAAAAAATGAGTTTTGCTCTATACAATTACGGAACGCACTGCAGTCCTTGGCGAGATACACCCTACAAAGCAGCCTGACTGCTTGAGGTCAGGCATTGACCTCGAGCAGTTAGAATAGCCTTTATCCGTGATTTTCCACTTCTGGGATTGCTGTGTTGCTGCCTCAAGTTTTTCCGAATGTCTGTCTTTTTGGATGCATTTCCGTAAACTTCCTCTTCCTTTGAGTTGGCATTCTAACCTCTGGTGGATTTCTGAGGACTATGGTTAACTGCTCCTCAGATCTCTGCAGGGTAAATCCAGAAAGCCAGCTAGACTATCTGTCCAATCTGAGTTTTCTGTTACACGACTAAAACAACTTTGGTACCTACACATGTTCCATCAATGTACATGTACCTTCCCAAGGCTATTTTGCAGCGACCCATAAACACAAGCACACCTTTCTCCCATCCTGGAATGGTGTGTGGACTAGTCAGACCCTCCTATCGCGGTGCTATGGAGGAAGGTCTGGCAAAGCAGGATCAATGTTAGGATAGCAGATTGGTCAGGGGAAAGGACCTGAACAAACCAGGATCCGTTACATTATGCAATCATATGCTTGGCCAATTGTGGCACGCGAATGCTATTGAATGGCGGGTGTTGCCTAGAACTGCATTGGGTTCCATAGTAACACAGTTTAGTCTGGCTGAATCACTTGTACAATACGTCTGTGCCGAATAGCACTGACTATTTCTCGGGGTGTGACGCATGTTCTTGTTTCTTAATGACTCAGTCAAAAGCCAAATGCTTTCGCTTTGCTCTCCCCTCTGCTAGGACCACTTGCTAAGGTGCTCTGTATTGACTTAAAACACATCTGACTCTCATCAACAGCAAACCAAATCATGACCAAATTAAAATGGCTATGCGGTGTATCTGCTTGGCAAGCAGGAGTGCCACATTTGATGTTTTTATGATGTTTCAATTTAACTGATCCTATAGTGGCAAGCAGAATCAATTGAAGGTAGACACCAGCGAAGAGTGTGGATCGACTTTGATCATGAAAAACCATAAGCCCTGAGCAAAACCAATCCACTTCATCTGCTGATGCAATGAAATCAAATGCACTGGAGTTGAGTGGGGCGCGAGCAAACCACAGCATGAACTGGGTATAATGGTTTCTCTGCTCTAAAAAAAATAATTTCAGGTTTAAAGTGAGAAAATGTTTTGAAAGAGAAAATTACATATGTCTCATAGCAACAAAGAAACTCAACACAACCTAATGAAACTAAATACTTGCATGCAAGTATTTAGTTTCATTAGGTTGTTTGGCAGTCGGTGGCAAATTGTGGGGAAATAATTGCTTCTTTAATGTATGTTAACCAAAATAAAATCATTAAATTTGAAATAGTCATAACAATTGTTGGTGTCGTTGGGTAAAGATTATATAATATTTGTCCAGCATATTGTACTTGAAGTGGTCTGAGAGTAAACTGGACTTGTACACCACCCCTCGACTCTTGGTTTTAAGGCTTCATACAATCTAGCCGTCACAGGAGCCTTTGGCAAGTCACATTTCAAAGAGACCATAGCCTTGGAAACAGGCACGTGAATCTGCAGTCTTATTGGTTAGGTGGGCTTACATACCTTTCAGCAACAGGTCCACCTCATCGTTTGTCCAAGCTAATGAATCCCTGATCTTATTTTTCACCATTGTTGTTCTCTCTGGAAAGTATTTTCTGACTTTTCAACCAATACATCCATGATTTTCAACCGTAGAGTAACATCAGACAATCTGCTTCTTTACACCGGCATGCACATACCCAGTCTGTGCAGATTATCAAGTGATATGCGTTGTCAGATGTGTCAATATGGACGAAGATTAGATTCTGCTACTGGAGCTAAAACTCTTGTGTGGACGGAGATTGTTTTACTGTCAAAACACAGCTTAAAAGTTAAAAAACAATACTTGTAGATGTAGCCATGGTGTTACTCTAATTACCCAACAGAGCAACTGGCATACTCAATTAACTTCAGGCCCCGCCCACCAGGTGGACCAAAACTTGGAAGCGATTGATAGGACTAAATACCCGTGCAGTGTGACTTGGTGTTAGCCAATAGGAGCCCTGCAGGATGTCCTTTGGCATCACCACTGAATTGTGTTCAGTGGAGATGAGAGGACTAAAATCCTAATTCCATGGCGGATTAGCTATGTAGGGATGAAGTTAATTTGCTCAGCATGCAGAGGAGCTTGTGTGAGCTCAGGGGATGATCCAGGATCCCATTCACTCTCCTATTATGGCATATGGTTGGGTCATCTGCAGGAGTAAATAGGCTCTGTCGATAGGCTGTGTAGGGAAGTGCACATCTACTCCCTGAGGTATGTTTGAAGGAGTACATGTTGATGACAGCAACCCCCCTGTCCTTGTTTTGCTCCCAAGAGTAATTACAGCCCTTAAAGATGAAGGATCACTCACTATTAATTAATCAATAGACAACACGCAGGGAGAAAGAGAGAGAAAGCTAGGGCAAGCAGTTGGTACATTTCCAGAAAGCAATACATCCATTTTTGTGAGGTAAAAATCATTATCTAATGTACAGCAGCTAGTATATATGAAATGTACAAGGAGTGGTGGTGTCATTCTGTCAGTCATGGACATAAGTTACCTAAAAGAAGGGGTTTCAGTCAGTCAGTCTGTGTGTGTGTGCGCGGGGAAGATGAAAACCAGGTGGAAGTTTTTTAATCTTTGAACGGTTTGGTTCATTATACACAGACACACAGGGACAACTACTAACAACAGCTACTAAATACATTTAGTAGAGTAGTAGAGCGCTCACTATTCTCTGCTGTTATGGCATGCAGTAAAAGTAGTTCCATGAATAAAAATGGTCAGTCATTTCCTTAAACACATTGGCCACATTGGCAAAAGAATTTGTGGTAGCATGCTACACGCTGAAAATGGTAGGTTATGAAGGAAATTCTGATGGCGCTACAACGCAAGCTTGTAATCACTAACGTTTGGTCGTGTCGTATGTCATGAGCATTTGCAACAAGAGGGGAGACCGACAAGGCTTATATGTAGCATTAGCATCGCTAGCGTTAGCCTCAGCTACCACTAACAGAGCGAGGTGGAAAATCAAACTTTCCCGAGCCCCGTGGTGAGGAGGGCCACAACATCATGACCATAAACAAGACCCAGCAAAGATTGTTCTTGCTTGGGCTTTAACTTCTGGATATTCAGCAGCGTTGCCACAATGGACCGAATGGCTTCGCTCACAAACTAGGGCACAGCCTCAACGTCATCGTTCTCAGCCACTCCCTCACTTCCCTGATTGGACCGCCAAATATTTAGCTGGAGAAAACCCAACACTATACCACAAACCCAGACGTAGTACTAAGCGAAATGAAAATTGAGTGAAAGTACATAGGAGGGCGGAGCCAGGCAAGTTACATATGGGATTTACTCAAAAAAATCCTATAAGTAGAGAACTGAGTAAATGTACTTCCCTATGGCTGCCTGTTGTTGATGTGTTTGAAGAATAATTGTGGATGGAATTTTTGAAAGGCTCTGCTACATGTCAGAGCTAAGGCCTTTAAAGCCTGGGCTGCTGTCTTTTAATCAAAGAGGATCACCCAGTACACACATGAACCCACACACACACACACACACACACACACACTGTGAGTCATGACTCAGGGTACATCAATAGCCTTTCAGAAAAGCTCATTAGAACCTCAATTAGCACAGATTCCTTCAATTCCTGGCATGATGTAGCAAATTAAGGCACAGTCTCATGCACACACTCATGCACGCTGCATCTTAAGTTCATTAAAAACAAAGCTATTGAGGTAGCACAAAAATAAATCCAAACTTAAAAAGTGTAGAAGTTAATTTTTGACAGCGTGCAGGGACAGATTCATGAGAGCAGAACAAGTTTAGAGAGTGTGGAGGAAGGCGTGCTGAGTGTGATCGATGTTCCCAGCCTCCAGAGGAACTTGTTCCGTAGATTTGAGTGAGCAGAAGGCTTAATTTGCTTCTAGCTTCAAAGCAGCTCCATCTCAGTTGTAGCATAATAGTATAGTTTGAATCGCTTGCATCCAAACTCCAACCAAGAGAAACTCCTCTGGATTCCACCCAAGTGTGAAGCCTCACAATGTTAAGCCGCTTCGTTGAATTAAACCAGGGTACTGCCAGTGAGCTGAGCTTTTACTTTTGTTATGCAATACAAAGGTTAACACAACATTTAAGTGAAAAAAAGATATTTTCTTACATAAATCATCGTAAATCATTGCAAACATAAAACAGTTCCCTAATCTTTCCCCGTTTCTCTTCTGCTATGACCATAGACTGTAAAAATATTGGATGTAGCAGCAGTGATGTCACCCAGTAGTTTATGGCGCCACGCTAAGCCAAACCACCCTTATGAAAGCGAGTCTTCCAGCAGAGATATACAGGCGGGTAAATGCTATTCATCGTTGTGTACGGCTGAACAGAAAATCTGCAAACTTTCCCTCAAGTTACCAGTTAACTCTTTCGGTAGCTGGTGAGAGGGTTAAAGTATATGATAAAAAATTGGACAACAGCCAAAAACAAGATTGGGTCTCTGTTAAAGTCCACAGGGCCATGGTTAGCATTGCTAAACCTCTGTCCTGATTGACAGACTTTATCATATTTTAAAATAAATGGGACCATAATCTACAAAATCAACATCATGCTGTATTAAAGGAGACTGGAAACTATCCACTGGGACCATGAGCTCATCATGAAAGAGCCTCATGTTCTCATAGGCTTCTATAGAAACAGACTTCTTTTTTGAGCCATGGGAGTCAAGGGAGCCCTGCTGGACATTATTTTTATTATTTTATTATTTTCCATTATTTTTACAACTGCAACATAACAATGGTTCCTCCCACAAAACATATTCCTGTTAAAAACCTGGAAAAAAGTATATTGAACTATACATTTTACATTTGTATGAAAAACGTAACATCAGAAATGTATTGGCCAAATGTACACAGGAAGTTAACCGTAAATGACCATTAAAGCCAAAAATGGGTGCGTCCTGATGACACACATTCTCCAGATCTGGCCCTTCATACCGTCAAATGTTGGCTAACAGAGTGATTTCACAAATAAATGCCCACAACAACAAAAACTTTAAAAATAATCCAGTAGCCAGTTCTCTAGCCAACTGTTCTTGGTCAACACTAATCACAGAGTGGAGCAGGACACATCTATACATGGAAACAAGCTAACTGTAATTAGGAACAGAAATACCCATGAGTAGGTGTGTGGCAGTAACAGGATGTGAGGGGAGCCCATTGTTCTTGTGTTGTGCTCATTTCAAGGAATCCTATTCCATGATATTATCAACAACCTACAGGTACAGCCACCCAGCCCACTCATCCCAGTGGGGGGAGCTTTTGGCTGCCAGCTGGCTGCCAACTAGTTCCCAGCCAAGTGCCAGCCATTGGGAGTTTCTGCCCCATCCTCCTGTTTCCTGGGGCTAATCCGTTCGTGGCCCTGTATGCAAGAACTAGTGTCTTGAAGCATATGCGGCCAGCAATTTGTAACCAGTGAAGAGAGTGGAGCAGCGGTGTAGTCTGAGAGAACTTGGGGAGGTTATACATTTATACGATTTTAATAATATATATATATATATGTATATATATATACTATTATATTTACTACAGGTTTGATTTGTCTGATTGACTGATCGATGTTTGTTTTGATGCCCCATTGGACCAGTTTTTCCAATTGCCGATGCATTTGGAGATTTCAGAAATGACTTTGGTAATTTCAATGACTGATAGAACTGACAGCTCCTACAAGATGAACAGGATTGCATGGTTGTTGCACATTACAAACCTCCCTATTTAAAACAGTTTGGTTTCTAGTTTTCTAGGCCTTTCTTGAAGAAGCCCGTAAAGCTGTATTTAAAAGAAGTCCAGGTTTTCTTGATTTTCAAGGACGTGTGACTACACTGTTGTACTAAAGTCCTTTGGGAAAATCTAAACCCAGGCACACACAAGGAGAAATAAGCTTCTTAAATGATGCACATAGGCATGCATGCATTATAAAAAGCACACACACATAAACACACACACATACACACACACAAACACACACACACACACACACTTCAAAGTCTGCTGGCAGCAAAAAAAAGCTTCATGTTTTGGCAGCAACACTGCCATCATCCATCAATGCTGAAACAAATCCTTCAATCCCTGTCGATACAATATTTCTTCTATTTGGCCATTGCAGCGTATACTAATTCATTTACATTGCTGATGTATCAATGTATTTATTTTCAGTTGGAGCAAGTTGATAGATGGCTGGATGGGTGAAAGGAGGTGATTTGGTGATTTAAGGCCCAATTCTGGGCACTAAAATTGGTTCCTGCCAGAGTAATACATCAAAGGGAATTAAAAGGTGATTGTGTTGTTTGTGTGTGTGCATCTGTGTGTGCGCTCACCTCTGTGTGTGTCTGTGGCAATGAAAAGAGAGGGGAAATGGGTTGGTTTGATGGTGCCGTGGTAACACCCCCACACACACACATACACACACACAGCAGATAGATTAGGATGTGGACGTACACAGGAATTGGAAGAAAAGAATTGGGAAGAGATTGAGAGGACACTCATTGACCTTAGCCTGATTCAGGTTGCCCCAACACACACGCACGCACACACACACATGCACATCCACACGCCCTCGTTTTTTTTAGCCCTAAACGGTGAGTGATGGGGCACTTGTCTCATCATCACAGCTGACATGTCAGACACAGAGGATGAATGATATCCAGGAGAGCAGGCCATTTGGCTCAGATGGGGGAGAGAGAGAGCTCACCCTGAGCTCCAGGCTCTCCATACACTATGATAACAAAGGGAAAAGACCCTTTTCTTGACATTGCAGTTACATTTCACATACTCCTACTCCTGCTCTGAAACCCTTAAAATTGCAATGTTCATTGCACAACACAATACAGAAACTGCCTGTGGGCAATCTTGCTGTTCTTAGTCCCTGTATATCAGTAGTATGAGTGCTGTGTTCCCCATAGGGTGCAGTGCAAGTCTACATTAACAGCCTTCATCAGGTAACTGTAAAGCACTGAGACATTTGGAAAACAACACCACAATCTTGCAAATACAATGGAGAATATGACTTTCAGTTTATCACAAAAGAAGACAGTAGCAATTGCCTTTGAAAGGATCAGAAGATAGGTAAGAAGCCAACCATCAAGAGGGGTTTGTGCATTGCCCTGCGTAGGTCTATAAGTTTAGTTACAGACAGCTATGATTTCAGTGGTTTCACATTCAACAGAAACAAGGTCAATGTTGAAACAGAATTAGTTTTAGATAGTTCTTGTACAACCCTGCATCTTAAAAAATGTATTTGTGCAATACATTTTGAGCGAAACGTAATGTCTCCCAGATATAATCTCCTTGAGCAAAGTTCGAGGATACCCAAAGTGGAAAAGGTTTATCCCCTGGGGAGCATGGTTATCTATGGGGTTAAAGTCATTGAAGATCAGTCTATTATTTTTTGAAATACGATTACAGAGCAATGTGTTGGTGAAGAGGACATTTTAGTGGCACTATAGAGAAAAGGTATTGGGTCACCAACATCATCAGGATTACGGAGGGGTTCCAGGCATGTCCAGCAGGGATGAGACCCAGGACCCAGGACTAGGTGGAGGGATTATATCTCCAACCTGGCCTGGGAACGCCTCAGGATCCCACAGTCGGAGCTGGTTAATGTGGCTCGGGAAAGGGAAGTATGGATGGATGGATGAACATCATTAGGATTTATCCTTTGGGGATCTGGAATATCAACGGCAAATTCCATGATAACGTGACACAAAGTGGCACAGATAATATATTGTTCTGGTCCAGACCATTGGACAGACCAATAGCTGACTGACATCTTCTTCCTCCTGCTGTCAGCAGAGAAAAAAAACAACATTATTTTTGAAAAACTGTCTTTACTCTGCACTATCCAGTTCTCATCACACTTGTCTTAAGTGACTCCTGCTCTCAAGTATAACAAAAGAATAAAAAATGCAGTTATTGATCCCCTTGTGGGGAATATATTATTTTATCATAAATCCCATATGTATGTTCCCAGCAAACTCAGAAAGATATTTCTTTAAACCAGACCAGGGCTGATGTACTGTTTTTGAGTGGAGATATTCACTTCTGATCATACAAGGATCCCCCATGGTGGTCATGGTGGAGTTTTCTTTCCTATCCTGTGAGAGTGATGTGTTATTTCAAAGCACTACACAGCACTTTTATGCCTTAAGGGGGCATGGCAGGGAGTATGATTTTCAAGTTGTTGCTAAAACCCTGGACAGTTAGGCGGGATCAGTAAAACCATGCAGGGATCAGAAGCTTCACACAGGCCTCAAACAGCAGCTCTTTGTATCTGTCGGGTTTCTGACTCAGAATGAAAAGATAACACCTAGGAACGGTTCAATCAACAAAGCAACTTTGACAACTGAGACTCCAGTTTCTATCTGGTCACCATCAACCATCAACATTTGTTTATTTGAACTATTTATTGTAAATACACTACCGGCCAAAAGTTTGGGGTCACTTTCCATTGCCCTCCATTATAGACAGTATACCAGCTGAGATAAGATGCATTGTTTTAACCAGGGCAGCAGTTATCAGTTTTCATTATGTGCTTACATAATTGCAAAAAGGTTCTCCAATGTTTTTCTAGTTAGTTTTTTAAAATGATATCAGATTAGTGAACAAAATGTGCCTTTGGAACATTGGATGAATGGCTGCTGGCAATGTAGATATTGCATTAAAGATCAGCCCCCACTTAGATCAGCTGCTATTCTCTCTATAATGGAGTGGAATGGAAATTTGTAAGTGACCTCAAACTTTAGTGTAGTGTATATTTTCAATTCTAACCAAGCAGTTTCAGTTGGTGAAAATTGGTATTTTTCCCTTTACTTCTTATTGTCAAAGACCCAAAGCAATATGTTAGCCTGTCTCTCAATACCCTGCATGTGGCTCTCAGCAACGCAGATTGAAGCCAATTGAAGCAAGATTGTATAATGATGCTTCTCACACGTTTAATTTCACTTAATAACATATAATTAATTACAGATCCACATCATCATGAACATTTAAAACCAGCAGGCGTATTTGTTCTTGCACTTGTAGTGAGCCATAACTTTCATGAGCGCCTTTCGGTTGCAATCTTAAATTGAAGTCAGCTCAGCTCTGTCTCACCATCAAACTCCCCGCTACAAAATACCACAAAGTTAAATAGCATTAAAAATTGCAGAACAGAGCATCAGTAGTTTTTAATAATAGAGTGCAATACTATGCATCACCAAATATGATATTAGTTGTTAGTTGTTGTGTGCAAACTAATGTGACAATATGTGCTTTCTAGTCTCACATTGGCAGACCTTCCTCCACAGTACTGCAAAGGAGGGTCTGGCTAGTCCAAACAGCATTCTGGGATGGAAGAAAAACATGCTCTGGTTTGTTGCCATTTCTTTAAAACAATCACAACCATCTTGGGTAGCACTAAGCGCCGGACGGAGACCCGGGAATAGCCCCGAGAAGGGGTTTTGGTGGAACATGTGAACGTTCAAAAGTAGTTTTAGTCGTGCGGTCCATTCCCATTTCCATTTATGGTTGAATGTGGGCATGTAGAGGATGTGCACGAGGCTGATCCACATGTGCACATTTCCAAGTACATATGGGATTTCTAAAGTTTTATAAATCAGAATATATTTTTAAATACATACATTTATAACATTAAATGTGGATTAATTTTTTTAAATGAGGCCTCAGGTCACTGGAAAACATTTTTGGAACTATTTTCAGCCATCAAAAAAGGAAAACCTTCAGATTGAAATGCAGTAAACTTGTGTTTTTCTACTTCACTTTGGCATACCAGCACCTGGGAACAGGATGCACTGATTAGCTACTGATATCGGGCCAATACTGACCCAAATTGCTTGATGGATGCTTAGGGATGTGTCAATATCCTAGCCAAGGTATCGTAATGGGAATGAAAAAGTCAGATCAGTTCACCCCTACTCGAAACCTCAAATTATTCCACAACCTACAGTCAGTTTCTGAATGAAATTCAGATGAGAAAAATGCCATGCATTTGTTCTTATTTTACAGCATATGCAAAATATTTTAACCTGGACAAATTGTGGTTTGTGGGGATTTCAATGTCTGTTATGTGAGTGCTACAACGTCAGGTTTCCCCCCTGGTCTGTGGGGGCAGGAATATTTTCCATTTGCATCAATATATTACAACCTGTCTGTCAGGCTTTGTAGCATAAGAACAATAGTGACTAAGTGGCTCTGCAACGAGACCATTGTAGTTTCACTCTAGCAGGATCTCTGTCATATCTATCAACTTCCACACTCCACATGGCTGCAAACATATTAAAGTGCATGCTTCATGTATAGGTACACACACACACACACACACACACACACACACACACACACACACACACACACACACACACACACACACACACACACACACACACACACACACACACACACGTTACCCTGTCACTACTACACTTGTACTTGTACTACAACACTACCAGTCACACTACACTTGTGCTTTCCATATAGTCTGTATTTTTTAGGTTGTGACAGTTATTCAAGGTGTATTAAACAATTACTAACTGGCTTCTTCCATTAGGGAGAGGCAGTGTCATCATGGAACAGATGTGTGTTAAAGAGAAATAGGCTGGACTGTATTTATATATTAATGGATTGTAATCATCCATAATCATATTTAAACTCAACCCATGGCACTTTGGGACTGCCTTGCTGTCCTCTGCCCGATGCACCAAAACAGAGGGCTAGATCGTTCAAAGAACACCGATTTAGAAAAATGAAGCAAAGCAAAGTGTCTGATACTGTGAATTGCAAACTTCGTCTAAGCTGTCGGTGTGATATAATTTTCCTCACAAAAACAGGGCTGTACAAGAATACATTCAGCATTTTGTTTTGTGGTGCTTCTGGAAAACCGTTCGCCACCTTAGGAGGGGGAAGCGAGGAATCATCCAAGCTGTATACAGTAAGGATGGGACGTTGTTGACCTCAACTGGGGAGGTAACAGAACGGTGGAAGGAGCACTTTGAGGAACTCCTAAATCCAGCTGACACGCCCTCTGTGGTAGAGGCAGAGCTGGAGGATGATGGGGGATTGTCGTCAATTTCCCTGGTGGAAGTCGCTGAGGTAGTCAAACAACTCCACAGCGGCAAAGCCCCAGGGATTGATGAGATCCGTCCAGAAATGCTGAAAGCTCTGGGTGTGGAGGGGACGTCTTGGTTGACACGCCTCTTCAACATTGCGTGGAAGTCTGGGACGGTGCCTAAGGAGTGGCAGACCGGGGTGGTGGTTCCCCTATTCAAAAAGGGGGACCAGAGGGTGTGTGCCAATTACAGGGGTATCACACTTCTCAGCCTCCCTGGTAAAGTCTACTCCAAGGTGCTGGAAAGGAGGGTTCGGCCGATAGTCGAACCTCGGATTGAAGAGGAACAATGTGGATTCCGTCCTGGCCGTGGAACAACGGATCAGATCTTCACTCTCGCAAGGATCTTGGAGGGGCCTGGGAGTATGCCCAACCAGTCTACATGTGTTTTGTGGATCTGGAGAAGGCGTATGACCGGGTCCCCGGGAGAAATTGTGGGAGGTGCTGCGGGAGTATGGGGTGAGGGGTCCCTTCTCAGGGCCATCCAATCCCTGTATGACCAAAGCGAGAGCTGTGTCCGGGTTCTCGGCAGTAAGTCGGACTCGTTCCAGGTGAGGGTTGGCCTCCGCCAGGGCTGCGCTTTGTCACCAATCCTGTTTGTAATATTTATGGACAGGATATCGAGGCGTAGTCGGGCGGGAGGGGTTGCAGTTCGGTGGGCTCGGGATCTCATCGCTGCTTTTTGCAGATGATGTGGTCTTGATGGCGTCATCGGCCTGTGACCTCCAGCACTCACTGGTTCGGTTCGCAGCCGAGTGTGAAGCGGCTGGGATGAGGATCAGCACCTCTAAATCTGAGGCCATGGTTCTCAGCAGGAAACCGATGGAGTGCTTTCTTCGGGTAGGGAGTGAGTCCTTACCCCAAGTGAAGGAGTTTAAGTACCTTGGGGTCTTGTTCGCGAGTGAGGGGACTATGGAGCGTGAGATTGGTCGGAGAATCGGAGCAGCTGGTGCAGTATTACATTCAGTTTATCGCACCGTTGTGACGAAAAGAGAGCTGAGCCAGAAGGCAAAGCTGTCGATCTACCGGGCAATTTTCATTCCTACCCTCACCTATGGTCATGAAGGCTGGGTCATGACCGAAAGAACGAGGTCCAGGGTACAAGCGGCCGAAATGGGTTTCCTCAGGAGGGTAGCTGGCGTCTCCCTTAGAGATAGGGTGAGAAGCTCAGTCATCCGAGAGGAGCTCGGAGTAGAGCCGCTGCTCCTTCGCGTCGAAAGGAGCCAGTTGAGGTGGTTCGGGCATCTGGTAAGGATGCCTCCAGGGCGCCTCCCTAGGGAGGTGTTCCAGGCACATCCAGCTGGGAGGAGGCCTCGGAGAAGACCCAGGACTAGGTGGAGAGATTATATCTCCAACCTGGCCTGGGAACGCCTCGGGATCCCCCAGTCGGAGCTGGTTGATGTGGCTCGGGAAAGGGAAGTTTGGGGTCCCCTACTGGAGCTGCTGCCCCCGCGACCCGATACCGGATGAGCGGATGAAGATGGATGGATGGATGGATTTTGTTTTGTCTTAGTTATCCATTTTCTTTAAGGTTAATTGTAGTTTCAAATTTAAACTCCAAATTCATCAGAATCAGAATCAGCTTTATTTGCCAGATATGAGGACACATACAAAGGATTTTACTTTGGAACATCGTTGCTCACAATGCGCTTACACAAACAAAACAACCAAACAATATAAACACACTAATATATACATACTCTCAACAGAAACAATACAGAGGCAATTTGAACAGTTCGAACAGTATGAAATACAGGATGAGAATGATGAATTAATAATAAATAGTGAGTGAGATATGAGAATGATGAATAAATACTAAAAAAGTGGAATAATAAGTGGAACCAGTAAACAGGTGCTGTTTAGAGACAGTGTTGCTGGGTTATTGCACAGAATTGAACCTGACACTGTGGGTAAGAAGTCAGCTGTTCGTCAGAGTGATGGCTTGTGTTCCTGAGTCTGTTGCAGAATAAGACATTCTCATTCTCAGTTTTTTTCCTTCCCTGTGAAGAACAGCAGGCTGTCTGTCCATGACTGGTACGACAGATCTGAACATCTAGACACCCTTCACCAGTCAATGACAAGGCTGTCACATAAAGATGGAACTTTTTAACACTTACGGCCAATTTAAAGTTGCCACTTAACCCAACCTGTATGTTTCATGACTGTGTGAGGGAACATCAGATTGGTTTTTATTAGTTATTCATGCTATCAAAACAGGCGGAAATGTTATAATTTATAGCTGGGGTTGACTCGCGATTGATCGGGACTTCGATACCGCAGCTCCACCGTCTAATCACTACTGGGCAGACTCTGGCTCCAAAATTACAAGATGGCAGCGCTCATATCCAAAATATTCACTTTTGCACAGTGGAAGTGGAGATTCATCATCCATCTTTTTTCACATGGTTTGGAGCCATCTTGCTGTGAGGTTACAGTCCTAACACTGCACTGTGCCGCCCAAAAACATTAAGCTTACTTCCTGGTTGACCGTATTTTAAACGTGATGCAATTTTTCACTTTGTGTCAAACCTGCACACACCTTGTGTTTACAGGGATATAACACCCTGCTTCTCACTCCTGCAGTGTTGTCACGGCCTCGTCAGATGATGTATGACAAGTCTTGGAAATCTTTAGATGGGATGATCTGGGCCAAATGAATTAATAATTCATGTGTGATGGGGTCTTTTTAATATTTCAGGCATAATTAATAAGCAGGGGCATCGCTTCCCCTAAGCAGAGGAAATCATACTCAACGTCAACAGCAGATAAATGAGACAGAGCGTCCTGCCCCAGCCCGTTATCTCTTACACACACACACACACACACACACACACACACACACACACACACACACACACACACACACACACACACACACATATTTTCACACACTGACACACACAGATGGATAATACAGGGGGCCTAGGGCGTAGTCTGGCTTACCATTAGTCAAAGAGCGAGGAATGAGGGTACACAGTCACACACACAAGTTTGTGAGTGATGTGCGGCAATGTGGAAGTGGAATAAAAAGAGACGGGGGGGAGGAGTGTGCATCTAAGTCCCTATTACGTTCAAATCCGACTCTCAGCTCATAGAAAATTAATTCACAAACAGGAGAGAATGACTCTTATTCCCAATAGCCTACACCGCAGCACGGAATCTTCCTGGGTCGACACGCACACACACAGCTCTGCGGGTGGAGGCAGCAGATGAAGTACAACACGCACACACACACACACATACACACACACAAACACAAAGGGACTAAACCATGATCAGTGTAAGCAATGTTTTTTCAAGGGGGAGCGGAGGGTGGCCAGTGCCCTTTAATATTAAGCCTCGACCACCGTCTGCCCCACCCCCCCTATATGTTATATGTGTATTGTTAGTCTTTTGTAGTAACAGACCTATGAAGGGTTGCGGGCATGTAACACTGTTTTTATTTGCTACCCCTAAAACTGCATGTGGGGCAAGCCTGGCACCTCCATTTGAAATGGTCTAGAACCTCCACTGATTGTCAGAAACACTGGCCTTTTCAGCCAACCCATCCAGCTGGGACTGCAGCAGGGAGGTGCTGCTGTTGGGAGGGTCAAAGGGATGGAGGGAGCAGAAGTGTGCGCTAGTTGAGCATCCCGCTGGCTTAATTGCACCCATGTCCTCAGCTTCTGGAATGTACGAGGGGTCAGCAATGGAGGTCAGCAGAGGTGGAAAAGAGGAAAAAAAGCACCAAACAACATAATTCAGTAGCCTACCGATGAAGCTGAACAACAGCTCTGTCAGGTTATAGACCACCTCTCTCTCTCTCTCTCTGTCTCTCTCTCTCTCTCTCTCTCTCTCTCTCTCTCTCTCTCTTTCACCCAACTCCTCCACCACCACAATCTACTTAATGCTTAATAACTTCTCATGTAAAAACCATGCATGGTGAATTGGTTAATGGCTTCAAGTGAAAAAAGACACTTGTACCATTACATGTATTAGTATACGTTATTTAAATGTATTTATCTGTTTATAAAAATACAGTACATTGACTGAACATTTAAAACAGAAAAAAATTAACACTTTTTTTTTTTAATTGAACATACTAAAATTCTCCAAACACCACAATGATGCAGGTTGCTTGATCCTAAGCAAAAGAGGCACTATATTTCTATACTTAACAACCAAATTGGCTTTACAGCCATCTTTGATTCAAGCTTGTTAATTAATCCTAGACCTAAACTAAATTATAACTCGTTTAAAAGCCTTGTTCATAATCTTCAACATCCATCATGGAAAACATAACAGCCAATTATATTTGTTGTTATGTACTGAGCTCCTGGACCATATTGAGATTTTTATCTGAACTCTCAGAATTTATCAGGTATAGTCTTTAAATCAAACAAAGTACTTATTGTAGGTTATTTTAATATCCATGTGGATTTTGTCAACGATAGCCTTAGTATTGCTTTCAATAGATTCTATTGGTTTTAGTCAGAGTGTGCATAAGGTCAGACATGCCAGAGCAGACTATTACTCATCATTAATAGAAGAAAATAACAACAAACCCAAGGTTTCTTTTCAGCACTGTAGCCAGCCTGACAGATAGTCACAGCTCTATTGAGCCATCTATTCCTATAGCTCTGAGGAGTGATGACTTTATGAGCTTTTTTAATGATAAAATTATAACAATTAGAGATAAAATTCCTCACCCTTTGCCCTTAATTTCTAGCACTATATACAATGAGAAAGAACGACAAGACCTGAGTTCTTAGCAAATTATAGACTTAGATCTAATCTTCCCTTTCTCTCCAAAATCCTTGAGAAGGTGGTCGCTAATCAGTTATGTGATTTTCTACATAGCAATGGTTTAATTGAAGACTTTCAGTCAGGATATACAAAGCATCATGGATCCAAACACGCACGCAGGGTTATAGACAAGTCATCAACTGTCAAATCTGAGTCAAGTCTTGAGTCCCCAGTTTTCAAGTCTGAGTCTAAGTTTGAGTTACCATTACCTGAGTTTGAGTCTAAGTCGAGTTACTAGTCCAGAGAATAGCAACCTGAGTCATACCAGGACTTGAGTGCTCCATCTCTGCCTATTACACATAAAAGTAATCAGAAACTTCATCCAACTTCCGAGTCCTATTCCATGAGTGCTTGAGTCCAATTTCATGAATCCTTGAGTCTGAGTCCAAGTGCAAGTCATCAGTGTGCTCGACTATTTGTGTCTGAGTCCAGAAATAGCGCCTTGATTCCGAGTTCAGGAGTCTAGTACTCCATTAAGGCACACCTGACCCGGTTGGGGTCTCAGGTTCTAGAGTTCTGGTAGGCCAGAGAAAGATCTCTACAGTGATGGTGCCCTTGCAAAATATATAGCAGAAGGGTGTCGCTGCACTGTACATCTGGTAAGCCAGACAGGAACCAAGATATCCAGGATCTCTAGTATGGCAGAAGGTGCAAAAGCAATGGAGACTACATTTCCCAAACTTCAACAAATATTAAAAATATTCTCTTCTATCAAGGTCCGATACAGTGGGCACTATTTCAGCTCAAACACCCTGGATAAAACAACTTCAACTAATACATTCCTCATTATACTATCGCACAATCAAGCATCAGTTAATCTGCATTAAAATCTTCATCGTTTTGGCATACCATTATGAGCTCATTTTATTGAGGTAACCAAACTAAGTGTATGTGTTTTTCTTGACAGAGCCGCCCAATAAATTCCAGCTAAAAGGCACATGCAACATCCCAAGACATGAACCACTAATACATGTCAATAAAACCTTCAACTCTTTGAGTTTATCATTATTTTGTTCACCACTAATGTATAAATTGTGCTACAAAATACTAGTACTGGAAAACATTAGCAATGAAAAGGACCTTCGTTAGCCAGAGTAAGGTGCAGCAATGGAGCTGTCAGAAGCTGCCAGGCTCCACATCCATGGCCTCATTTGTTCACAGTAATCATACTAATGTGTGGGAAATTAATGTGCTAATGATTTATTGATGCTAAAATGCTAGCAACTTTAGCTGCATGTGGATTAAATTAGCGGCCACATTTTCACCAAATCACATTTCATGTTCATAACTACTGCAAACTCCAGCCAGGGCTGAGCTTTAATTGGCCAAAAACACTGAGGAGGGAGTGCAACACACACACACACACACACACACACACACACACACACACACACACTCACACACTCAAACTTGCAGTGACTTTTTTCATTATTCCAACTGTTGAGCCATTTACCTATCCATTTAACTTCTTTGCATGATTTTTGTCTGACTGTAGAAGTTAACCAAAGCTGCCTGAATACAGCTTCAATCCATGAATTATGGAATGCTGAGGCCAGACAATACTACAACATAAATACACATAGCATGATTTCTGTACCATGTACTTTCAGACAAGGTTTATCTCAAATGACAAAAGTTGTCTGTCTGTCTGTCTGTCTGTCTGTCTGTCTGTCTGTCTGTCTGTCTGTCTGCTGTCTGTCTGTCTGTCTGTCTGTCCTGTCCTGTCTGTCTGCCTGCCTGCCTGCCTGCCTGCCTGCCTGCCTGCCTGTCTGTCTGCCTGCCTGCCTGCCTGTCTGTCTGCCTGCCTCCCTGCATGCCTGTCTGTCTTTCTGCCTGTCTGTCTGCCTGCCTGTCTAATTTCCAGTCTGTCTGCCTGCCTACATGTCTGTCTGTCTGTCTGTCTGTCTGTCCGTCTATCTGTCTGCCTGCCTGCCTGCCTGCCTGCCTGCCTGCCTGCCTGCCTGCCTGTCTGTCTACCTGCCTGCATTCCCGTCTCTCTGCCTACCTGCCTCTGAGCAAAAAAGGATGAGAAGAAGAGGAAAAGAAAATAAAGACCATGGTATCAAAAAACATCAAACCCCAATTTTGATACAGTTAACGGCAGTATTTATCACCTATAGTAATTGAACCATTTACAATGAATAATGGCCTGCATAAACAGTCAGGCATTTGGAAGGATACTTCTTTAATAAAACATGACATGAGACAATGGATCCTGGTAGCCCATGGTTTGTCTGGCTGAGCAGGGAGCGGAACAAAAAAACAAGAACTTTGGGACCCTACACCTTTGACTTGTTACAGTTCCAAACCCCCACCCATAGTCTGAGGTCATTAGGACAGAGTGTATTAGTGGTTCCCCACACAGTAACGTGAGCTATTTAAATGAGCTGACACATGGTTAAACCTCATTATCTCTTACCAGTGTATCGCCACGTGTACTCCATCCACAACAATCCCACCAATAAGTCCTAAAACGTCCCTGTTAGAGAAGGAATGACGTAAACATATTCTTTGTAAATCGTTACAATCATTCCCAGAGAGAACCAAGCAGGCCTGCTTGTTTCACGATCCAAATTGTCGTCAAAACTTGCCATTTAGCTCGACGCTAGTTTTTAGTGTAGCAAAGAGATTTTGAGAAGGGCAACACATAAAAGATCAGAAGGCAAGGTGCAAAGCCTGACATCCTGCTGACACTTTAGGCTTTATCCTGGAAATGTTCTTCCGTTGATCCATGTAACAATGACTAGTAACCACAGCGGTCGTCCCGTCAACCAGGGCTGGAACCGTATCCAAGCAGCTTGCGTTCTTTGAATTTGTGTCTCCCTTGAGGTAATAAGCTACATTCCCTCCCTCTCTCTGATGGTGTGTAGCTGAGTAATGATGTCAACAGCAAAGATCTCATTGGCAGAAGCCCGGCAGCTCAATGTGACCTACATGCTTTATCTACACAAGATGCTTTTTACTCACCTCTCACCTCTCCTTCTTTCTCTGTTTCCTTCTGTCTCGCTCTCTCTCCAATAAGGGGTTACGGCACAAAACAAAGAGATCACTCAAACAGGACAAAGTCATATTCAATTACAGCAGAGGGACATTGGATGTACAGTAAATTGAACAATTACATGGCTAGAGTAGGAGATGTGCACAGGGCCCAGTTTTAGTGGAGTGTGCTGTCAGCAGTGCCGGGTCATTCCATTAAAGCTGCAGACTGGTAGGGAGGTGGGTGCAGCATACTTATTAAACTACAAGCATGCATGCACACACACACACACACACACACACACACACACACACACACACACATACACACACAGACCTTGACGCAGCTGCCGCAGGTCTACTCCGACTTGAGGCCCACTGCTGCATGTTATTCCCCATCTGTCTCCCCTTTCAAGTCTAAGCTGTCCTATCCAAATAAAAGCCTAAAAATGCCCAAATATAATCTAAAAAAAAGCTGGAAGACAGTGACAGAGACAGTGAAGAAAATATGTATATAACAATCTCTGCCAACCACATGTACCATTTACATTGTGTCCTCCTTAATTAGTGGGAATCTCTATTAAAGTGACTCAAAATATTCAGCAATATGGTATAATATATAGTACATAATAGTTTAGCACTATACCTCTTACAAAAAAGTAGCTGTTCAATTGACTCATTTACCAAAAAGAGTATCGAAGATCCAATCATTTTGGAATAACAATTAAATATAATCAGTAATGTGTCATTTAATGGATTTAGAAAAGGGATTAAACATAGATTATGACTTGAAGTTTTTTTTCTGTAAGGTACCTCTACTTTGTAGATGTTCAAAGTTGTTTGTGATGTTCATTTAGAGCCGATTTTTAACTTTTAGCATGCTTTTTTCAACATCTATGTATTTTGAACATTTAAACCGTGTATGTCCAATTACAATCTTTATACATGTTATGAAACATCGAGGCTCTTGTCATTTTGTTTGAAGTAATGTGATTGGATGCTTTTGACGCTGCTTGCTTGAACTTTGGATTCGCAAAAGTCCTCTTGATTGTTTTTCTTCCCCCATCATGATTATCTAATGGCCATCATATGTGTGACTAGAGTGTGGTCTATAAAGCGCGAGTGCAGGTGTCTGACTTTGTTGATTCTGAAGAAGGCCCGAGGGCCTTAAAATCATCTAAATAAAACACAGAAATGCATATGGAGCCACAGTGTGTGTGTGTGTGTGTGTGACACTTCAAGTCTAATTCCAGTGATCTGCAATGCACCACAACTTGGCATGTGTTACGTTTTCTATATTAAACATAGTCAGTCCCAATTAAACACATCACAATTAAAAGATCCTCACTTATTGTCGACATGTTTTCACCCCTTGCATTCTTATTTTCACATTGTCTCATTGGTGTTCACCCCCTGTCATTCTTCCTTCCCCTTGTTCTCACCTAATGTTTCACCCAGTCTTGCTGTCAGTGAATTTATTAGCACACATAGTGGAAACAAAGAAGATACATAGGGTGGGACCAAGAGAGAAAATATTAAAGTTAGAATAAAGAAAATGTGTACGTGCAACAGAGATGTTTATATGCAAATGTATCCATGTCATAGAACAGGAGGTACAGTCGAAAAGTCTACATGGGCAACTGGCAGTCACAGTCCAAATCTGGCCCTCAGGTAGTGGGGATAAAATGTTTGTAGTCCTCTCTATCATCAATGTTGCCCATCCCTGGTCTACATGAAGGTAGACAATAAAATTCTTGAGACTATCTCTCCACCGTTGCATATTTCATATGTACAGGGACAATCCCCCTGAGGTCAGCTACGTTGTAGTCTACATACGCCATGTTCCACTTACAGGAAATTCCGCATGTGAAAGGACATTAGTGAAAGATGCATGTCTTTCACAAATGTCCTTTTCCATCTGCTTTCTCTGTGTTGGCATTCTAACCTCTGGTGGATTTCTGAGGACTATGGTTAACTGCTCCTCAGATCTCTGCAGAGTAAATCCAGACAGCTAGCTAGACTATGTGTCCAATCTGAGTTTTCTGTTGCAATAAAAAAACTTTTGAACGTTCACATGTTCCACCAAAACAAGATCCTTCCAGAGGCATTTTGCAGCAGCTCCATGCGGAGCTTAGCACCGCCCAAGATAATTGCGATTGGTTTAATAAAATGCCAATAAACCAGAACAGTTTTTTCTTCCATCCCAGAATGCTGTGTGGTCTAGTCAGACTTTCCTCTGCTCCGCATTGTGTGGATGGTCTGACAAAGCAAGACTAGGTATGTGGGTACTTCTTTAAGACACACCGGCTATGGTTGTCTATAAAGCCCCTGTGATAGCGTGGGATCAGGAGTAGGGGCATATATCAATATAATTACATATAATGTGCTTGTCTTAAACGCCCTTTCCAGCAGCAAATTACTGGGGGACTGTGTCCAACAATTCGTGTAACTTTCCAAAACAGAGAATCTGACGCTCACTGTCACTTTAAAATGATTATGATGTCTGATGATACCAATTAAAAAACAGAGTCTGAGTAAACAATCTCACCCGAGATCCATTTAGTAGCTGTTTCTGGAGCTTTCAATCATACCACATGATCTTTATCGGCGGATGGTGTTTGCCCACTTGTCTCTGTAAAAACCTGTAGATGTTCACATTTCCAATTTTGTGATATAACTACTGCAGTCTGTCAAGAAGATTAAGTATATATTTTATCCCCAATATACAATAGTGTAAAGTTATCCAAGTGCAAAATATTCGCTCAAATAAAACGGCAAT
This sequence comes from Percina caprodes, assembly GCA_013375575.1. Lineage (NCBI taxonomy): Eukaryota > Metazoa > Chordata > Actinopteri > Perciformes > Percidae > Percina > Percina caprodes. The sequence goes on along the minus strand of JABXJD010000243.1, from coordinate 50,020 downwards.
GATCTTGCTAAACTTGTTGCCCCCCCCCCCCACACACACACACACACACACACACACGCACACAAAACATGTCTGGATGATGATATTTTCAAAAGTCATACAGTTCCATTTGTTTTTTATTCTCTTAGTCACTTAGTCACTGATCACAGCAACCACTCAAGTCAACTGTTCCCTCCTCTCACAACTTACAGGGGGTCTCTTTGTCATTTATATTTCTCATTCCACACATCTTAAAATGCTACTTTGTTTTTATCTCTGTTCAAAGAAGCCCCATTTTCCAGATCTCTGTCGTATTTATCATTTCACCCTGTGCAATAACATGTCTTCACGTCATTTCCATCCATCTCGCTGGTGTTGTTCCCATCAATGCTGAATTATGTCTCCCATCAAGGAAAGCAACCCGATTCACAATACTTCACACCGGTTGAAAAGTCATTTGGCTCTGCTTTTGCAGACAATGTCCTGGAAATGCCTGGAGGTGCAAAGCGGCCCAACACACTCCAGGGTACATTATGCGACATAACTGTCAAAACGGATGTCCCTACACACTTAAAAAATCCCAGCACTATACTGAAGAGCAGGAAGTAAAAAGTGTGTAAGAACAAGTGAGATGGCAGAAAAGTGTCACTTTCAATACATTCTGAGTATTCATCTCTCAAAAAGCCCTAAAAGCCTTTATTGTAGCAGCTAATGACCTCCCATCAGGCCCTACTAAAATTACAGCTTTTTACAATATTGTATCCATCTCCTTTTTATATATTGATTCCCCAATCTCTAATAGCTAAAGCCTTATTTCCCCTTGGTGCGTCTGAGTAAAAGAGATTGCTCTGATTTTATGAGCTGGTACAGTCATCACTGTCCTTGGATGGTTTCAGCTCTGGGCAATGAATTCTTTCTGTTTATTACATTATTCATTCTGTTTTACTTTTGTTGTACTTTTATGTTAAGAGTGTCACTATCAGCCAACTCAAACTTAGAAACATTTTACAGTTATGTGTAGTCTGTCACGCCTTGATGGTTAGACTCTAAACTTTTATAGCTGATAGATACAAATGTCTGTTTGGGCAGTAGCAAAGTTAGAGCAATAACTGTCTCATTCCTCTATCCCACAGTGGGGGTGAACAACACCACGCAATCTGGGGCCCGAATCGTCAATACACTTATATTACTCATTTGGCACTTTTATCCAAAGCAACGTTCTTATAAGTTACAATCCAAGTTCTTCAAATGAAGGGGAAACCCACAGGAATAAGTGCCTCAACACTCTTCATCACAAAGATGAACATTAGTGACTTGAACATAATGCAAGCAGCGACGGAGCCAGTGGAGAGCAGTGCCTTTCCTGTGACGGTAAAGTGTGTGGGCTGAATTCAGCTGCACCTCGTAAAGCCATGGTGCATTCAGCTGCCCCTTGTATGGTGTTGCCTTACACATTAAATAATGATCCCAGTCACTTCCACACAGGCATGCAGCTTATTAATTAAACACTGGTATCAAATTGGTACTCGTATTGGCCTCTACCCAGAGCCCAGCTACCAGTATCTGAATTAGGACTGAAAAAGTCAATTCGATGCATCGCTACACTCAAGCTCACAGTTCCCTGTTGTATGCAACCAAAATTAACTGCTCAATGCTCGTCAAACCCACTAAAATAAATTCAAATTTGAATTCACAGTGGGAAACATTGGCAACATTGCATTATGTAATATTAAAGTTCCCCTGACCAATCATGGCTCAATCCTGTCATTGTTCAACTCAAGGTTGTTGCAATGAACTGACTAGACTAGTGCCTCAAGCTGAATGACAGACCTATGTTTAGGAATGCAGAGTTGGCTTACCTGATATAAACACTTGATGGATACTATCCTCTGAGTCCTCAATAGAAGTCAAGTCTACTGAAGGACTACTTGACAGGTGTGGAAATATCATGGTATCTGTGAGGGCATTGAATCAATGCTTTTTTTTCCCAAGGACTGAGTCAGGTTGATCCTGCATTAGACACGCAGCCATTGACGCAATCACAGAGAGTACTCGTATAATGCATCACCCCTTACACCTTGCACGGACAGCTCAAATGGTTGCTGCCATTCATTTAATCAACACACACACAAACACAGGACTGCATACATACACAGCTGATGACAGCAGCAGTATAGAAGTGACAAGGTTGATTGAGAGCAGCTTTGTTTGTCCTCTGTGTCCTCTGAATGTATTGAAGTTGAACATCAGAAAAGAAGTGATTGGTGGACGGACTATAGATACAAAGGCAATGGATATACAGTAAAAAGCCAAAAGGTTTGTGGACACCCACACTTTACACCCATTTGTATTATGGGTCATTAGGCCTGGCACGAAGTCTACAGTACGTGTTGGTCCATGGTGTTTTCGGCTTCCTCTTTTAGCCATGAATTTATCACGGTAATTTGAACATGAATGGTTTTATGTTTTGGGTTCAGGAACATCCAAGCAGCTCTATATAGATACACTCTTTAGGAATTAAGTTAAATTCTAAAAGAATATTTTTTTTTCAGTCAATTTCTGACCCCAAGCATGCAACCAACCCATGGCTAAAACAGTAACATCAATATGTATCTTTATTGATTGTGGTGTGTTAAATTGTCTTAGTCTAGAGGATTGGGGGTAAGTAAAGGCCAGTAATGTTATTTCCCCACCAAACTCGTAAAACCATTTCTTTATGGACCAGCATGAATTTGTATTTATTCTTAGGGGTGTTGTTCTGTTGAAACAGGAAATAGTTAACCCACGTTGAACACACTGGTGAGATCCCTAACTACACCAGTCCACGGTGTAGCTTCTTTTCTAATCAATTATCTATATACAGTATGGCCAATCATTTTTAATGATCAAATAAAGTTACAATTTATTTGTCCACTCCTTACAGAGCCTGATCCCCTTTCATTCCATGAAGTCAATGTCCATCCCTCCTAGAGATGCTCTCATCAAAGCCAGGTAGTGTCTAGATCACATTAACTATGGATTAGGAGGAATGGCAGATGAAAGGAATTTACCCATGGATATAGATTTTGCTTATATTACTGTGTTGCCATTAGTTAAATGTACAAGAATGTCCCACGGCTCCATCAGTTATTTTTAAATTTTGCATTGTCTTCCCCTTCTGCTCCTGTCCTAGGCCACTGCTCACCTCCCCAGACCCATGCGTTGCGGAGGAACTTTTTTTAGGCCTGCCACCAGATAAAGGAGATTGTATTTCCTGAGATGATGTGTAGATCCCTGTGGGGAGGTTGATTTTTTTGTGCTGGCCCCATCCATATTGGAGTCATAGGTCAGAGGGTGCTTAGCTAGAGAACAGATCCCCAGAGCAGATAGGGATTTTGTAGCACGGCAGCAGAATGAGCTAAGTAATCTGGTTGTCAGATTGCAATATATTTTCCTCCTCAAAGTCATCCGGTTGTAGGACTGAAATACATTTTCCTCTTTAAACTAGAATCTCCATTAAACGCATAAAACCTCACAATAAAACCAGTCCAGTGAATAATTTAGCTGTAGGTGTAGCTGAAGAACTTTTTTTTCTTCGCTAGATTGAATGTGTTGACAGTAAGAACCCTCTTTAAAAAAAAGTATTTCCCTGTTACTGACATTTCAAACAGTAGCAAATAATAATCCATAGAAGAATTCCAAACTGTAAAGGTCAAAATGTGTGACAATTTTTTTTTTATAGCTGCCAAATCTCACAGCTAAAACAACGATTTACATCATTAGTGGAAGGATGAATCTTGACCCTTTTCTTAAAAAATGCTCTTGCGGTCTTGATCAACAGTGCCTGTAGAAAAATGTTATTCTATCTTTATGGTAGAGGTATCTGCAGCAGCCCTTCCTATTCTTGTCAGTGAATGTCAAAAGAAGTGGCAAGAACAGTCAGTGTTGTAGTCAAGACCACAGAAACCAGAGTGTATCGAGACCAGGACAAGGCCGATACTTTTGAGGGGTTGAGACTGAGACAAGACCGAGACTTTGAAGGGTTGAGACTGAGAGAGGACCAAGACCATGGCAGGGAAAGACCGAGTCAAGACCAAGATCAGATTTGTGTTAGACAGCTAGTCAGCTATTGTCTGTCTCCCGCATTCACTTTCTTGGGAGTCCATGTAAAAGGGGTAGAGAGAGGGGGGGGTTATGGCAACAAATTTAATTTTTAAATAAGTTTTAACAATGCACAGGCAATTTAGCTATATCCGTGCGGTTGTGGTTTTAACCGGTCTTGAAATATAATCCAGAGTCCTCTTCAACCAAGACCGTAGTCAAGACTGAGTAAAAATGTGGTTGGTTCCGACGAGGTTGAAACCTTCAAAAAAATGGCCTTAAGGCTGGTCTGGAGACCAAGACCGATTTCAAGTACTACAACACTGAGAACAGTACAGTGGTTTGATGTCTATCTAGGAGGTAACATTTGGGAAAATGATGTTAAATAAATGTCTCACCCCTAGTCAGATAATAAATGAAAATCCACTAGGTCTGATTAGATGTTGAAGCTTGTTCCTTTTACACATGGAAAAATTTAAATGTTATAATGGTTTTAGCTGCAGTTACTATTGGAGCTATATCTGACGAAGAATTATTGGTCGTAGTCCTGTCATCAGAGTCCTAAAATGGCTGTGTCCCTGCTATCACCTTGATACAAAGGTGACTAGCTCGTCAGCTAACGCCAAAATAATACTTTCTCCAACTGCATAGCCACATGGGTTTGTGTTACAAATTCCATTCCATTATCTGTGAGAGTCCGTCTTTTTTGTTATTTCAATTAAATATTTGTACAAATAATTCAATTATGCTGATGGTTTAGCCCATGACTATCAAATATAGTAGATACTGATGTGCTTTAAAACATGTTGGTACTGAAAAGACTATCCTTTGGTATTTCTTTTCCAATTTGTGCATTGAGTTCTTTTACATATGCATTTCAATTTTTACATGTGAAAAAAAAGAAAGACAACCACTTACTGTCAGAATAATAAAACTTCTTTCATTCATGAGAAAAATGTACAACATATCATCAATTTCCATCTTCATTTGCCCACTTCAAGGGCGCAGCATAAAGGCCTGATGGTAAAAGGGCTCGACAAGGATCATGCAAATTGGATTCCCCTCTCCCGTCAATAGCATTGTGCAGGTCTGAAAATTAATTTTCAGTCAAGTGTGTGTGTGTGTGTGTGTGTGTCTACACGTGTGCCATATGAAAAAGTCTTTTAAAACAGTCATTCTGCTGTTTCGAGTATACAGCAACCAGAGAGGAAGAGACACTTAACTGGACCTCTTATACTATCCAGCAAATTTGGAATGGTTAACATATTTCATGGTAGTATTATATGGTTTATATTGCATATCTTGTGAAAAAAAGGTGTGGCCATTAGAGCTTGTATGAGGTTAATGTGTGCAGTTAAACTTTGAGATTCATCCTCATAATGGCTTCCAATTAAGTTAATTAATGTTATCTTCATATAATAATCATTTTGATTCATCTGATTACAATGGCACTTGATTGCACCAAAATTTCATGTCAATAAATAATGAATGAATGTTTAGAGTGCACTGATAAATCTTCATTATTTCTGTATGAGAAAGCTGTATATGTGAATTAGTAATTTGTATAATTAGCTTTAGATACTGATTGTCCAGATTCGCAGGCCAAGCCTCAACTTCGTGCCATGTAATGCTGCAGGGGCCTATAGTCGATAGATCTTTTCAATACAAACAATTCACTATTCATTATGTGCTCTACAGTCTATTTTATGTGGAACACCACACATCTTGGGCAACATTTAGGTCTTCCATCTGCAGTGCATGACTCTAATTGGTGCTTTCTGTGGAAGCATTATGTTGCTCAGCGTAAATTCTTTCAGGAAGACCTAACACTTAATCACTTCCTTACCCCTTTTACAAATTAGTCTATAACAATGGAGTCTTAAGCTTCAAAGTCTGTACATTGTATATGCTCATGTAAACAAGAAACCTTTGCATATCTGGAAACAAGTCTCTCCTGATTGAAATGGTTATGGGATTATTTCTTTTCCCCATCAAACATCTCCATATATCTTTCAAAGTTTTGTTAAAGGAATGGTTCAACATTTTGGGGAAACATGGTCATGATTTGGACATGTTTTGAACAGATCCAGGCTATCTGCTACCAGTCTTTATGCTATGCTAGGCTAACCATGTCCTGACTCATCGTCTACTACTGATCATAAACTCAACTTACTCTCTGAAAGAAAGCGTTCTCACAATCCGTTGACCTTGTCCTTTCAGAATGTAAATGTTCAACATAGAGCCTCTTGGATGTTTTCACAATACTAAAGGTTTGTCATTGATGTCATTAGTTTGAATTATCTTGACTTACAAAAATCATGTATTTTTTACTGTAATACCCGTGAGCATAAGCACTATAGAGAAGATGTGAGTCAGAGTTAAGAACACTTTATTGTTTATTGCAATAGCAACAAAGCACATCTGACAAGTTCATCCAAAATAGACCCAGAACCCAAAAGTGAGTTCATTTAAACTGCTGGATGTTTTATTCGTTTTTTAGTTCAGTTCAATAAAATGTTTCTCCCTGAAATGTTCCAGTCACATCTCATAACCTAAGCACAACCTAACGGCACTGTCCTTGAAAGTTCCCTTTGAATACAATTGTTGTATTTGCCAAAACAACAAAAGGATAATTCTTCTTTTTAACATGTCTTTCAATGTCATATGATGCTTTTTTCCATAGTGTAAAAAGTGAGATTACAATTTCTTTTCTTTTTTTATTATAAAGCAGTTTTACAAATAGTGTAAAAAAAAAAGTGTAAATCAAATTACTCAATGCACAGAGAAATGCAAAAAACAGTATTTAGAAGCTGTGCCTTTGAATGAGCCTTCAGGACTTTTATACCATTGTAATAACACAACTTTCATACCATTGTAATAACACAACTGTATATATATATATATATATATATATATATATATATATATATATATATATATATATATATATATATATATATATATATATATATAGATAGAGCCGCTACAGTGCTGTTACAGTATTTCCCCGGCTGCAATGACAGGGAAGAGATGCCGAGAGCACAGATGTAGAAGACCCGGAAGTGCTGACCAATCAGAGCAGACTGGGCATTTTCAGGAGGGTATCTTAAAGCGACAAGTGTTAAAAAACGAAGCATTTCAGATAGAGGTATCCAGACAGACATTATAAGACATATAAAGAAATTTTTTAACATTAAAGCATGTAAATATGTTCTAATAGAAACCCAAAATACAGGCATCAATCTTAAAATTAGCATAATATGGGACCTTTAAAATTGTCATATTAATTTCCTCTTTGCCTCTCGGTATACAAGGCATGCATACAGCACAAAGGAATTGTGATCCCGCAGTGATAGTGAAGCACAGGCAAAGGTTGACTGTGTGATTCTTGTCTCGTTCTGTGTCTTTGTCTCTCTGACTCATTCTGGAGGTATACGGCCGTCCCTGGACAACTCTGGAGTCGTCAGCATTGTGCTAGGTTTTAATCTGCTATTCTGATCAGGCAGAGGGCAGAACAGCCATGGCCCACTGAGGTCCTGCCTGGAGTTTGATAGACCTCCGGAGGATGCGATTAGAACAAGCTAATCAGGACAGATGAAGTTTTCGAAACATTGGAGTTCATTGGAAGTCATCAAAAAGGAGAACAAGAGGGAGACACTGTGTGTGTGTGTGCGTGTGTGTGTGTGTGTGTGTGTGTGTGTGTGTGTGTGTGTGTGTGTGTCTGTGATATCTCTCAAAATTATCTATAATGGAAAAGAGTGTGCAGTGTATCAATGTAAAGGACTTCTTGTGTTAATTTAGTTTGTATTAACAATGAAAATTTACTGAATATTAATTCACTTAGCTCTTTAATGTTCAATGATTCTCGAAACCAGACAAAATACCAATTCACTTATGACAATGGCCATTTGTCCATGTAGCTATGGAAAGTAATGCTAATTTACATGTATTCCACATAATTATTACCATATGTACCTGCAAAAAAAAAAACACAAGGCTTTCAAGTGGGGCAGAAAAGTTTGTGTCCTGGGAGAAGATAAGGGGAAAACTGTCACCCAGGAAACGGGTGTTTGTGACCCGGGAGTACAACCTAAGGGGACCCTAACCCTAACCCTAGAAGACAATCTTTTTTCTAACTAGTGTTGGTGTCTAAAGGAACGGACAACTTTTGGTACCTTATCTTAACAGCAATGGGCACTGAAAATCAATTTTTGTGGCCATTGCCATTGGCCATTTTAACTCAAAAGATGAACTTAACTGTAAAGACCTAAAATCAACTGTCATGTGACTGTAATTTCATAGGACAGCAAAGAAATTGCTCTGCATACATTTTCTTCCGACATCATACGAACCCGTTCATGAGAACGCCTAGGAAGCCCCAAAAAATAAATATAAAAATAATTTCCTTTCTTTGTGTTTGTATGCGTTTTTTTAGCAGTATATTGTGTACATTGGAAAAGCAGAACTGAGTACACTTTAATATCTGTTTATTCATTGCATGTCATATCATTATTGTGATATTTAACAATCTTTTACGCTGTTAATCTCTCAGAAAGTTTTAGACTATGAAACACTGGTTTTGATTTTTTTTTATATTTTTTGGTAACGTTTTTCTTTGACTGCTACCTAATACAATACAAATTAACCTTTTACAGTGAGTAAATTAAAAATGAGATACTAATTTAGACATACTTTACATTCAAAATCGCAACATAGTAGGTATAATTTAATGGATTTAATTTTTAATTTAAGTATTCCATAGTTCTACGGTTGTGATAGCCCCTATTACATGACAGAATAGAGAGAAGGATTTTTTTATTCTATTGTTGATGGCATCTAGCTGTGAAATATGCTACCTAGGTTCACCCTAACCCTAGGGTCACCCTAACCTTAGGTTCACCCTACCTAAGTTCACCCTAACCCCAGGGTAACCCTAACCCTAGGTTCATTTTACCTAAGTTCACCCTAACCCTAGGGTCATCCTAACCTTAGGTTCACCCTACCTAAGTTTACCCTAACCCTGGGGTCACCCTAACCCTAGGGTCATCCTAACCCTAGGTTCATCCTACCTAAGTTCACCCTAACCCTAGGGTCATCCTAACCCTAGGTTCATCCTACCTAATTTTACCCTAACCCTAGGTTCACCCTACCTAGGTTAAGCCTAATCCTAGGTTCACCCTAACCCTAGGTTCACCCTAAACCTAGGTTCAGCCTAACCATAGGTTCACCTGACCTAGGTTCACCCAAACCCTAGGTTCACCCTACCAAGGTTCACCCTAACCCTATGTTCACCTTCATTCACCTCCTAACTACTGTTGTAAAACTTCTTCTACATGTATGTTTTTGTCCAAAGTGATGAGTAGAGTCTTGTGCTAACCTTACGAAATACTGACCAGTAAGACCCAAGGGAAAAATCAAATTTCCCCAAAATTTCTTTCTCTGTGGCTCTTACAATGATAGAAAAATAAAAGATCTACAGTATGTCATCCTGCTGTATCGCCATTGTTTTCCTCTCTTGCCTAGATACGGCGCACCGTTACATCAGCATCTTATGTAAGAGCTGCCATCAAACATGTGCGGGGAGGGGGGCAGCAGGAGAGCATCGGTAGATCTTAGCATCAGAAGCAGGAACACTAAGTGAAACTGTCACCGGCTCTGTTTTTACCCACAAGCTCCTGCACTCTCACAGGCACAACAGGCCCCCAATTAGGGTTAGACGAGCGAGTGGAAATATTGAAATAAATAAACTAAAAGATCATTTGTGGCCCAGGGCTTGTGTCGCTTGCGTGGTGAAAGATTAATGCTGCCCCTCTGAAAAACCAAAGGCTCTAAAGGGACAGGAAAGTGGCTTTTTTCTCTTCTGAAGCACTGGTAGAATAAGAAAAGGGCCCGGAGACGCCTCCAGGCCAGAGGAGCACTGAGGAGAGCGGCTCAGAGAGGAAGAAAAAGAGACTGACAGAGGAAGAGGAAGGCAAACGTATTGTACTGACAGTGACACATAACTGCCTTAACTCTACACACACACACACACACACACACACACACACACACACACACACACAGCATGCTCTAAATCACACAGCTTTGTCTTACTGTACTTCTTACTGTGAAGTCTACCACTGACTGTTTTACTGAGTGAATCATCTAAACATCTAACACTAAGCCTAAACTATGATTCTTTAAACCTTTTGAATGAACTGAAATAAAAGCCAGTATTCAGTAATGGTTGAGTCTTTCATATTAGCCAGGGAAGTGTGACTTTGCACGGCAGCTGGAATTGGGATTTCACATAACGAAAATCCATCTTGTCAGGCTCCAACCTAATGGGTTTGTGACTAAACCACTACTGGCTGCTACGGGTGTGGTTAAGGTGTGTGTGAGACGGACGCGACTTTTCAACAACAGCGGCCAACCCGTTCTCACTACCAACTCGTTAAAGAAGCTTGGTCAGTGTCTCTCAATTCAATTCAATTACATTTTTTTAGAGTTATCTGAAGACACTTTACAGATAGAGTAGATCTAGACCACACTGTATAATTTATAAAGTCCTAACAATTCCCCTTTATGGAATGCACCAGGCAGAAAGCAATGGGTGTGAGAGTGTGTCGGAATGGTGGACGTGATGGACAGATGGTTCATCCAATTATCTGCCAATTATTTTTTTGAAAGGGCCTGCCCTTTTCCAAACACGGCTTCCAATGACGGCTTCTCAGATCGTCTGGTTATGGGGCGTGGCCGGCAATATAAAGTGATAAAGTAAAAGGCTGGTCACTAATTACTCCTCTGTGCTTTCTCTCGCTGTTACAGTAAGCTGCATTCCTGCAGATGTTTCACATTAAAAGCCTCCAAGGAAAGGTGATTATGCACTGTGAGCTGTAGGAAGGTTTTTAATGTGATGCAGGACGTGTTTAGTTTCATTGATAGTAGCTTAACAGATCGAACTGCCTGTAATTAGGGGAGAGCAGCAGAGTGGTTAGTTGGACTGTTGTTGTACTGACAGAATTATTACTGTGGAAATGTGCATTATCCTGTATGTATCAACACAGGTAACCATGAAGGAAGTGCTCCAGGAAGTTTGCAGTTTGTCAAGGGCATTAACAGCACAGTCAATAATCTAGGCCTGTTTTACCAGTACTGAAAAGTGTCAGGCTTTTCAAATGTCCCATGACACGGTTGAACAACTGGAGGCAGGAGTGGAGCATAAATTCTGGGCCTTGTAGAAGGGCATTCTCTATGGGTCCCTCCCCGCATCCACAGCTATTCATTCATTTCTAGCATCTTTTTGGGCCCTCCTCACATGCTGGCCCTGGGTACTTAGTTCCCCCCCACCTTTCCGACATGTACAGTATCTCCACACTGGAAAAACTCAGGCTGGTTTTCACAGAGAAAGAGGAAGCACAACAGCACACACAGACTGATTCTTCCAAAGAAACAAGTACACAAATGTATACACAGACTGGTTCTTCCAGAGAAAGAAGTACACAGACTCACACACAGACTGGTTCTTCCATAGAAAGAAGTACCCAGACACCCACCTGAGTAGGCCCAGTAGGTCTCCTCGCCAGTGGCTCTCCGGAGTCGAGTCTCGCTAGCCGCGGCTCTGCGAAAGCCTTGGATAGGGGCTTGGGACTGGTCTTGGCTTCCTGTCAGCGCTACGGGGTAAGAGGAGACAGGCAGACAGGCCGGTTAGCATGAACAGCAGCAGAGCAGCAGCAACAATCTGCAGCCCTGCCCGGACACCTACCAGGCAGGAAGACAGCCAACTGTGTCCTAAGCTGCCTTCCCATGCAAGCTGCCTCATAATAACACTTGCAATAGGCACAAAGGTCAGAAACACAGAATAACTCAGCTGGGCAACCTACCACCATAGAGAAACATGAATACTTGATATATATATCAAGTAACCACTTTTTATTCCCATCTCGTCTCCATAATTCATTGCTAGTGTAGCTTCCTCTGTCATGTTTTTTTATTCAACTCACATTTGTATCTTAAAAAACACAATTTACTCCTCATATCTTCAAATCAAGTCTATGTTATAATGTATTGCATGTTTAAGTGAATGTTGGTATCAATTTAAAAAAACAAATAAAATATACATAAAATACAATGAAAAGCCTAAGCTAAATATCATGCAATCCAACCCCTTCATCCCTGTACCCTGTGAGAATCATTTCTTTATATTTCGTCAGAAAAATACCTACAGATATTAAAGAATAAAAAAGAATATGATCAGAAGGAAATGAAGTGAGACATGTTAGCTTTGGCTGCTTTTCTTATGCTGGGTCTACATGTTAGTGTGACTGTAAAGAACAGGCCCGAGGTGTTTTGATATAGTATACTGTATCTTGTGCAATACTAATGAAAGATGGCATGTACAGTGTCTACTTCAGACAGTTCCCCGAGTAGCTACATTAAGGCACATCCTCTGCAGTCATAAGATGAAACATCATGTGGTGTTTTTACATTATGTATAAATGCAAGCATTCACTTAGCGAGTGCAATGATTACATTTGTTTTTCTTGTGGTCTAAAGAATGATGCTGTAAATAATGATGTTGGTTTGAGGGCATAACGTGCAATAAACCAATCAGAGCATTAAAAAGAAGAGAGAGAGAGAGAGAGAGAGAGAGAGAGAGAGAGACCGAACATGTGGAATCCTCATGGTCTATTGTGTTATTGTTACTTCAGTAAAGTATTACCATTAAAATATACTTCAAGTACCAACAGTAAAATTACTCATGCAGAATGGCCCATTTCAGATTAAAATATATACATTTTTTGTTAAATTGCATTAATGTGTTAGGGTTAGGGTTATGATATCCATAACATATGACTTATTTCCATAAATTGGATGTATTTAATATTTAAAGGGAAACTTGGCTTTATTAAAACTCGGCTCAAAACCCACTAAAGTAATTGCTGAGATCTTATTACAAAGCAACATTTCAGCAAAGACATCCAATGAATAAAGAAAAGGAGCAGTCAGATCACATATCATTACAGGCAACGACTATGACACAGCAGAAAATGTCACAACGCTAACGACTGCAACAATCACCGTGTTAGTCTATACATCAGCTTAAAGTGCGTAACTTCTTTATATTAATGAGTGTCCGTTACATCCAATCCATTGCCAAATAACAATATTTCATACTGGTTATTGATCCCCAGTGGGGAAATTACAATTTACACTCTGTTGTTGTTAGTAATCACTACACACAGGCCTGAAATACACACACATAGTGAGTGGGCTGCCAGTGCTGGACCAGAGCCCTGAGCGGTTGGAAGTAAGGGGGGGGGGGGTATGGTGCTTTGCTCAAGAGCACCTGGCAGGGCTCAGGATTTGAAGTGGCATCTCTCTAGCTACCAATCCACACTCCTTACTTTGGTCCGGTTCCCAACCCAACTCCCTACGGATTGAGCTACTGTATTCCATCATGTTTTTGTGCAATCACGGAAGGCTTGTATCATGTGTTTCCAGCAACAGAGTTGTTCATAACTTAGAATTCCTCACAGGGAAGACAGAAACTCCACACTATAGCTTTAAATACCAACGATTACAATAAAATGATATTAAAGGAGTGGCTGGTGTGTATGAGTGTGTTCTTGTGCTGGGATATATGCGGTTGGGTTTCAGCCAGTCTATAAATACATGGTGGCAGCATCTGGAGGAGGAAGTGATATTTGTGTGTGGTGTGTGTGTGTGTGCACATGTGTGTATGTGTGCGTGTGCGTGCATGAGCTGAGGCAAACTGAGAAAGTCAATCATGTTGCAAGCATTTTGCAAAGCATAGTGGAGGAGATGTAAAGGCTCAGGATGAACTAAGAGTTTCAATGACAGATACCTTTGACACCCCTGCTCCCCCCGCCCCCATTCTCCTCCCTTTACTTGTTTTAATTCTTTGGGATGCAAGCGTGGCTCATGTCTGGGAATGCCAATGAGCGGCAGCTCCATGGCTTTTCTATGAATTACATTATTGATTCCCAATATGGCTCAGAACAGAAAATGTAATTATGCAAAGACCCCGCCCTTACCCCGCTTCATCCTCGCCAAACATATCTTCTTTCCCTTCCCTTCTTTCCCTTTCGTCTTTCTTGTCTTTCACTCAGTGGCTTTTCATCAATTTGTCTTTTGCTCCTGCCTTTACTAAACCCCCCCCATCCCACCTGACCTCTCCAAAGCCTATGCGTGCATAGTCCTTCAATCATGTCTTGAGGGCCACAGCTTTCCCAAATAGCACTGCAGCTTTATCAGCACTACCATCAGTGTTTCTAAAATGATTGTACACCGTTAGGCCAGAACAATCTTTTTTTTTTTATATATAAGAATGCCAAATATCCATTCCAGTGTTTCTCCTATATCCATTTGCAGCAAGGCACTGCCACGAGTCGATGAACAAGGTAATTTATTTCAAATGATCATTTCCGGGATTGCACCTATGCCACCTGAAATTGTACCGGAAGTCGCTCATTTTTGACCTGATGTCTGTGTCTGTCTGTCTGTTCCTCTGTGTCTGTGTTGATGTTCTAACCTCTGGTGGATTTCTGAGGACTATGGTTAACTGCTCCTCAGACCTCTGCAGGGTAAATCCAGACAGCTAGCTAGACTATCTGTCCAATCAGACAAAATTTGGTTAAAACTAGATCGGTGACACTGTTTTCCCTCACTGTTCTCTGTAAAGTTTGCAGTGGAATGAGCACTGCGCCAGACTGTGTTTAAAAAAAAGGCTTTTAAAGATTTGGTGGGTAACTTTTTGATATTAATGAATGTCCGTTATATTCAAGCTGTTGCCAAATAAATTGCTACAAAGCTGATTAAGACTATCAGCTCCACACAACTCTCTCTGTATTTCTCAGTTTGGCTATGTTCAGAAGATTGTGGCGTCCAGCGACTTTTGCATAAAGAAACTTAAGTAATGACCTCTTCTGAAGAGTCCATCATGTTTTTTTAATCCACCATGTCCTCCTTGGCTACTAGGCACTGTGTGGAGGAGTGGTGGGTGGCTGTGCACGATCACGGAAGGCTTGTATCATGTGGATGAGCCAACAGTGTTGTGGTCTTAACTTAGAATTCCTCATGAGGGAGCTATAAACTACAAACTATAGCTTTAAAAGCTGCATTGCTTGTAGGGAAATAATGGAACTAACAGGGTCCCTGCTTGTTCTGGGGCATTGCAAGACAGCTTGGGGTGACTGGAGCACCAGCAGTCAGGCCTGACTGCTTCTCCCACCTTAGCTTTTTAATGAAAATGTGAACAAAAAGTCAAAGTTGTTAAAGTGACCTATTTTCTTTTTAAATTAGTTCAGTGCAGTTGATCGAGTTCATGCCGATGTGAATTGGATTTCAAAAAGTAACTGATATATATTTGAGACTTCAAAGTGTTACATTGAGAATGGAACTTGGCGTGACCTATCAGCCAGGCTAAAGCAGTCAACCCAGGGGAAACACTAACCACTTTCTGCATTCCGCAAAAAAAAAATATTATTAGGTTATAAAGCCTTATATTAACATTGTAACAGTGAAACAATCAATTCAATTTAAGTCTGGAAAAAAAAACAGTTGGAATCCTTATCTGCCTGGTCACACAAATGCTAATTTTCTATTCAGATAAACACTCACACATATTTATATTCTCGTGGGGTTGCTTTGGGGTTCAGTGTCACACTAAGACATGAGACTGCAGGGCCAGGAATCAAACCACCAACCTTCCGTTTGGCAGGCGACCACTCTACCACTAAGCCACAGCCGCTAAACATGAGAACCGTATTAATCACTCCCCGGGTCATTTGCTGTCAGTTCAAGCTTCCCTACACTCAACTACTATAGCAGACCCATTAGTCTCCTGGAGCACCTTTGTTTCAATTCACTACAACTGTATTGTCCCTGTAGGGCAATTCGGCATAAAACACTGAAAACATACAACGACAAACAACATACCACAACAAAAACACACTGCAAGTAGTAGAAAATCCAAAGTAACAATAAAAAGGTGGATTACAGTTCATGGCTGGTATCAGTATTTGCCTTAGGAAAGAAGGAGCCTGAAACGCTGGAGCTCCAGAGTTTAACTGCTTTCAGATTTCAAAAGTTAGATTTCGGCAGAATCAAAGGAGAAGTGTTCGCCCTGGTCATAGTACAGTTATTAAATCCCAAGGCACTGCAGCATGTTTCTCCTGCAGGAGGGCAGGGAAGAAGGTTGCACTAGCTCAATCTGCTTTGACTAACAAAATGTGAGTTGACTCGGGGTCTTCTCGACTGATGACTTAAATCATCCATTTCTAGGCAGAATGCATCGAGAGAGGAAATAATTCCTTTGCTGGATAGATATTTACCATCTCCAGAAAATTGGGAAAGTCTGAATTTAGCCAAATTACAAAATTGATAATACAAATACAGCATGAGATTTCAGTCCATCTCCAGTTTTGTATTAGTAGATCGTGGATCTCAGAGACAGATATCCATGGGCAAGCAAAGTCAAAACTATTTGCATGACTAGATATGTGTTCTCATGAACAGGTCCATGTGATATTGTACAACAATGTATGCCCACCAATACATATGTTATCCTATGGAACTAGGCGACCGCCGGCTGGTCACGTGGCACAGGCTACAGAGCTCAGTGGCTGTCGTATCAGTGGCAGTTGGTAGTTGAGTTACTCGAGAACAGGGAGCTTTGAGCCGGGTAGAGGGTACCACGAGCTGCCGGCCATTTCGACTAGTTAAATTTATGAAAAATATTGTGTTTTGGATTAAAACACTCGCAAGGAACACGCATGTCATGGGTGAAAGTCCTTTGTTTTTCGCGGGGAAGCAGCTCCTCTCCCTGGCTTGAAAGCGCTGGGTTTTATGACTCACCCATCCAACCAGACCTCCTCCCTAAGTGGTCCACAGTGTCCTTATACAGTCATTGTTGTGTTGAAAAATAATGGAATGCTATGCATTTTGGTGCTTAGTTTTTGTAGCTATATGTACGTATGGTTTATGAGACAAGCCTGTTAGATAGCACTGAAAAATGCATATCCATTCATCCAGACCTGATGCCCCGTTTAGGCGGACAGACCCAACTGTCATCTCAGGGAGGAGAGAGGCTCACCAATGGGCTTCTACCACAAAAATAGCAAATGTTTAGGTCAGTGACAGCAAAAAGAAACAGCGTGCGCATTGAAAAGAGAGGTGAAGGACATTGAAGGAGACAAGGAAGGAGAGGAATGATGGACGAGAATGAGAGGAGGAGGAGGAGGATAAGACAGGGATAAAAGCAAAGAGAGGGGCTTAAAGAAAGCCAGGGACGGGGTGAAGGAGAAGACAGAGAAACAGGAATATGGAGTGAGGACAGCATATATAAAAGAATTAAGCACAAACGATGAAATGACACCCCTCTCCTAGCAACAGTTACCGGGTCACTGATGGACAGCCGGCTGCATGGCAAACCAGTCAGCGGCAGAGGATGAAAGGCGAAGAGATGAACAGAAGCCCAGTGTTGGGCTGAGGGGGGAGAAAAAGGAAAAGAGGAAGAGAATGAGATGGAGGGAGAGAAGCTGTGACAGTGTCAAGGGGAACATTTTCACCACAGAAACAATGCAATTTTCTCCACTCTATGCATGTACAAATATTAACATTATCGGCATTAAGATGTTGAGCTCCCCCACAGAGAAAAAGTACACTCTGGTAAAACAAAGAGAATAAGCACTGAGGCAAGTGTTGGAAGTTTGATTTGCAGGTTTTTCACATTGCTGTGTCAAAAAGAAGAGAACTAGAGGAAGGCAGAGCTGCTGTTATGACAGGACGGTTTGGATGTTATTACTACAAGGTCTATATTGTCAAAAGAAGAAAGCTTGCTCATGATAAGGATGCTATTCCGCAGATAGCCGGATAGATAAAATCACTCTAAAAGGAGAAATGGATTGGAAAGACTACACAGATAAAGACAATGACATAACAAGCTGTCCAAAAAGGAACAATAAAACATCTTGCATGTCACTTTGTCTAACCAAAGCAGAACATTCTCTCTGACAGAGCTTCAGAATAGACAAGAATCCTATTTAGTGTCCACATACTGATGACGACCGCTTCTACAATGCTTCACAATAACAAAGACACTATTTTAGTCGACTATGTGGGTGCCAGAGCCTTCAGCTACCAGGCTACCAGCTCCCAGTTTGGGTTTGGGAGGCAGACAGATCTCGACATTTGAAAGTAAACTTCAAACTCTCCTCTTTGATAAAGCTTATAGTTAGGGCTGGACCAGGTTTGCCTTGGAGAAGCTCTTAGTTATGCTGCTATAGGGGAAGACTGCTGGGGGACTTCCAAGAAAATCAACAAACAAAATACAGTCACAGCCTAGGATCGAATCACCAATCTTGTGGTAAGGGGGGGACCGCTCTACCTCTGATCCACAAGCCACCCTATGGCAGTCTGAGCTCCTCTCTTCCTCTTTCTGTCCACCTGTGTGCATTCATGTCCCATTAATGCATGTGACTAACTTAGCTTCTTCTCCAGAGTCCTTGTGGAGATTTCCTTGGATTGTGGTGGCACCTGGATTGTGGTTGCAGCTGCAGCCATTCTCCTGTTAGACACCTGCACGGCCATTATTTCCAGTCATAGTTCAATTATCTTTATTGCTTCGAGACTTGCCTCCGCTCATTATGTCATCTGCCGGAATTATTATGAATCCTATTTCTGTATATCAAATACAGATATATCAGTGTCTCTGTGTCCCAACCGGCAGCGTCAAGATGGTCGGCCACCAAGAGTCACAGTCAGGGTCTGCTGGAGGTCTCTGACTGTTAGAGGAAGTGTTGCTCTTGGGGAGGGGGATTGTGGGGTATTTGTAAATTATAGAGCATGGTCTAGACCTACTCTATCTGTAAAGTGTCCTGAGATCATTTCTGTTATGATTTGACAATATAAATAGAATTTAATTGAATGAAAACTATCTGTGGTTGTAACCCATGGCTAGGTTAGTTTGTGATAATGTTGCAGGAAGCTGCAGCATCATTGAAATTTTAACTGACACCTGCTGCCACAAAATCTATTCTTCTAGTACAGTGAGTTATGTTGTTACCTTTATTCATTAAAACATCAAACATGTCCTCAAACACACACATTATTGTTTTCTAGGTATCAACCTTTTATGATAAAATAGTATAAACTACTGTTTTGGTTTTAACAATTGACCAGTAGGCACACATAGAAACTTCCATTTTCTTTCCATCCATCGCTCTCTTCCCTCCACTGCCTCTTCCCCTGTGCGCTCTCAGACTAAACCTCTCTGTCAGAGCTCATCTGCATCACTACACAGCAAAATGACAGAGAGGAAGATATAGAACATTCCAGCGATATATATGGAAATATATGTACTGAAGTTTGCAGCAATGTGTGTGTTCTAACACATTCATGTATTCATAGAGCTGACAATCTTCAAAATGCTCCAAACCACAGCCTAATGCAACATGAAGATGTCAAAAGTATTGATACGTCAATCCTTTTTCGATAACATGTGTTCAAAATGATACGATTTCCGGTAAATATACATTGTCATAGTATCAAAAGTACCGAAGCTTAAAAACAACACACACAGACAACAAAGCGTAGCTTACCAAATGTTTTGATAACGTTACGTCCCAGTTTGTGAGAACACTGAAGAAAGCCACTCCTCATCAGTTTTATTTGTTTCATGAATTGTAAAACTGTTACACTGAGACAATCCTTCTGTCCATCCTGACTCTTTCTTGTCTTACTACACATCATCAGAATGAATGGAGCGATAGGTTGTGTGTGTATCCTTGAGTGTCTCATTAAACCGTTAGAACATTATGAACTGAACCCTGCTCCGTGTCGCTTTGTTCTCCGAGCTCGCCACTACACAAACTCACAGAAGACCAGTAGAAGAGGAACCACAAAACATCCAGGATTGGATTGTTTCACAACACTGGACGGAAGTATTTCTTTCCTAGGATGACAAAGGCATGTCCCGCCCTTTTTCTGATGGGCTTACCCTGTTATTCTTACCCTAACCAATCTCACTCCTCACGCTTAAAGGTCCAGTGTGTAATGTTATCAAATAATAACATTATCAACATTATCAAAATCGGTGTTGCCGAAACTTGTCCTTTTTCATGAATATGGACCACCACCATCAATTCCAAGTATTCCTTTTGGCTTGAAATTTTACATTTCCATTTGCATGAACTGACCATACAACAAAATAACAAGATTTGTTACCAAGCATTCAGTGCCAACTTTTAATACCTGACACGTTTTAATGCCTACTGTTATGGACACAATTCAGTCAGTAGTAAAAATATATTGAGGTTCCATACCCAGCCCAAGCATCCACGCAGACAGACACACTCACACACAGCTCCTATATTTTATTTCCCTTCGTCACACTTATTAAAATGCTCTTCCTCTTACACCACCACAGAGGCCCATTGAGAGGTGCAGCATCCCAGTACAGTGCACAGGTTGTGAGGTTATTGCTTCCACTACAAGTCCCCTGTGATATCAAGGAGCCACTGATCAGACTCAGCTGTCGCCCAGCGGTTGATAGCACTATGGAGTGGTCTTGGTGTTCCCACATTAAAAGGAAAATAAAAATGCCTCTCTCCCCCAAAGCTATATGCTCATAGAAAAAAGAAATCAATTAACTTTTGCAACAAAAATGCTTCTTGATACCATCCCAGTGCTTTTCTAAGGGACATATTGTACTCTGTACTCCACTACCCTTTACAACTAGTTGCAGATTACAAATTAACATATACATACCATTTGACCTGATTATAAAAGATGATGCATTGCTACAAATAAAACTACCCACAATAATATCAAGTCATTAAAATTACCACCAGAGCAGTTAGGCTGTTCTCTTGAACCATTTGTACATATAGCTACGAAAAATATATCTATTCATTGTATTTATTACTGTTAGCCCCAAGAGGATGCTCACTGTAACGCAGCGCCCTCGGCTGTCCATAGTAATTATGATCGCAGCACCTAGTATTAGGCCATGGTGGATAGGTCCTAAAACACTTTCAAGTGGGGCATTGAAGTTTGTGTTCCAAAAGAAGTTAAGGGTGTTCATGTCCTGGACGTACTACGTAAAGGGGACAGGTTGCCGTAGTTTGTAAGATATACAAATTAATGAGAATACATTGTCCAGCTACACAGAATCTACAATATATAACAAACAAAGTCTACACATATATGCACCATAAATAAGAGGAATTATTATCAACCTAAAAGAGGAAGGAAAGAAGAATATGATGTAATGTGAAGGCCATCTGCTGCATGCTGAGTAGTTTGACTTTGGAAGTTTTATTTCACAATTTAATTTGTGTGTATACAATACATTCTATGTGTAAAATGTGTGTACTACATAGTGTCCTCTAGAATTCTCTTCACTACCCCTTCACTAGCAAAAAATAAAATTTATATTGCAGTATTCAGACTGTTAGTTTGAGCAGCTATGGTATATGAACAGCATAGTATAACCTACAGTAATCATTTTTTAAAGGTTATTTTTGGGGGCTTTTTTCACTTTATTACAGTGATAGTGCATAGACTGGAAATGGGGAGAGAGATCGGGGATGACACGCAGCAAAGGGCAGCAGGTCAGATTTGAACCCTGCGCCGCTGCCAGACAGGGTGAACCAGAGGCCGCCCTTACAGTAATAATCTTTATTGTAACCAAGTCTTGGAGTGGAGTGAAAAATTAAGTGATTTCAGACACAGCCTGAGAAATATTCAATTCTTAGATAAGATCATATTTTGGTTTGAGATCTCGACGAGAATTTCAAAAAGAAAAGTTCTGTCCTTTTTCAAGTAGGAAAAGTTTGCGAAGATGGAGCGGCTCTGGGTCCAGAAGAGTTACAGCCAGAGTGGTGAAATGCGAAATATTTCCTGTGCAGGTGTACAGTGCTGAGTTTTATAATAATATTTTTACTAACACACAGTACAAATACACAGTGGCACACACACACACACACACACACACACACACACACACACACACACACACACACACTAAAAGTGCATAGCAGATGCATTGAAGATGTGTACCAAGGTAACTCATTTTCTCTCTAACACTCTCTCTCGGCTTGTGGTGCCAGGAGTCAATAAAGCTTAAAAGACCGAGGACTTTGGCTGGCCTGGCCTTTTGTGTCCAAACACACTGCCGCTCGCACAAAAGTTCCTCTTGAGAAGAAAAATAGACAATACTGGTTCCTGTCATCCATCACAGGGGGCCATTTAGGGGAATTGCAGAGTGTTTGCTCAAGCCTTAATTAAAATGCACAACCCATCACTGTGCTCCTGTGCTTAACCTTGGCTTGCCCACTTCTCACTTGCTCCCTCTTCACTCGACTCGAGAGAGCGAACATCAGGGTGTTCAAATGCATAGGAAAAGCACACGCATACACACGCACACACACACACACACACACACACACACACACACACACACACACACACACACACATTACAGTGTACTGTATGTATGCCAGGACTGGCCAAGTCAGTCCTTACTCTGGTGATTCACTTCATTAGCATTCTTTACATCTCCCTCCAATGCTCTTAGTGCTGAAGGACATCAACCAAACACACACACACACACACACACACACACGTGCTCACACACACACACACATGTGCGCACACACACACACACACACACACACACACACACACACACACACTAGCTTCTGGATGAGGTGTGCGGCTTTATCGTAACAGATGTCGTGCTATACAACAGGCTGGCAGGAAGGCGGTTGGGGGGTAATGATGGTCCTGCATCCTGCTGGTGGCTAACCAGATACCCTGGCACTGGAAACTGAGGGGAGGGGGTTGTGTTTCCGTGTGTGAGGGTAGTATGATGGGGTAGTAGTCACCATAAGATATAGGGTCTAGGATGATAGGAAAAGATAGGTAAAGTCTAAAGCTCTACTAGCAGCTCCATAGAAACTGCAATGTTTTTGATCACAAATCGCTTCAAGTCATTGGTTGGACAACATCATTTTGTAAAGCACTAACGCAATATGATCATAGTGCATCATACAAATACAATTGCACTGAAAGTCAGAGGATGATCATATTCAAATGTGTCATTTTCATGTGTTTCCACATAAAACAATAATGTTAACATTTGAACACGTCTTTGAAAATCGTCCACAAAACAGTTTTTAACACGTAAAATCAGAAGTATATGTATTGTATCATTTACCTTCTCCTGGTTAAATAAAGTTATACACATCGAGGAAATTGTCCTGCCCTGAGGAACAACAACATGGGGTTGAAAATCAGTTTCTGATCTAAACGTGACTATCATTAGGCCCTGCAAGCGAAAGAATGGCAACAGAGAAGGATTTTGGTCAAGAGAGACAGAAAATGTTCCGGGTGGGAGTGAAAGTGTAAAGCTGTGGGAAGGGGAAAAATGAGAGGAAGGGGAAGAGGTGGGTGTGGGGGGTGGCAGGCTTTTGTGGCTGGCTGGACGTCGATCAGAGCAAAGCAGAGAAAAATCACTCGCTCATGGAGTCTGCCCAGCATGACTTCATGTTTTCTGGAGCCATGGCCAAGGGCAGAGAAAGACGACACACACACACACACACACACACACACACACACACACACACACACAGAGAGAGAGGAGCTATGATGCCAAACAAGGCACATCATCATCTATGAAACAGAAACACTGGGAGGCAATGCCATGCAAGGAGGATAGGGGAGACAGAGGAAGCATGGCTGCAATGTATAGCTCAAAGAGCTCTTTAATGTCAGGCAAAATGTCCTTGCAGACGCATTGTGCCTCCAAAGCACCTTCCGCTCTCTTCCCGCCCTTCTTCCTCACCTTCCTCCAGCTCATTGATTGTGTATAGACAGCCAGGCAGGCTGCACCAACGGATGCCACTCACACCCTCCTCCCCTCCAGACACCCAGCTATTACCCATCACCCACCACCTAGCCCCCGGCAGCGCGCGCACACACCCACACACACCCAAACCCACATACACACACACACACACACGTGCTTGGCTAATTAATAGCTAGTGTTGAGTGAGACAAGGTCAGGCTGCCAGGGAGCTAAACACAACGCCACGAAGCTGACACCTCTGCTGGGACACCACACACAGAAGCTGTTAATGCACTCCTCCATTGTCCTGTCCCAATGGAGGCTGTCCCCTGTCCCCACCCACCTCCACCTACGCCCCCCCACCCCCAGGTTTCTTTTTTTCTTTCAGTGTATGCCGCTGTGATAGCAGTAAGTGATTGTTTTTTATTGTGCAGTGAAGGTCACATCAGTCCCACACCAGCTTCAAGTGGGTGAAACCATCTGCTGCCTGCCTCCGTTTGCTTGCTTATGTTGTTCTTCCAGTATGGGTATATTCCTACAGGACCAGTTCTGCAAAGACATTTTCACTATGGCCTTAATACAACACACTACACGTGTTCATTGTTGCCAAGGCAAATTTAAAAACTATAAGGCAAATGAAAAAAGACAAATGTAACGACTCAAAGAATCTCATAGGAATTAAGTTCATACAGGGCAATTTTTGGTTACATCTGTGGCCGCGCATTGGCATTTTCATCTGTAACTGTAACGTTTAAATATATTCAGTTAAACACGGTGGTCTGACCTATGTGTTGTCTTCCACTTCCGTGTTGCTTTGCGTCTTTGATGAACCAAATCTAGCATTGTCTGCATTGTCTAATTGTATATGTTGACATTATTACTGTGATTGGATGTAAAACTTCCTGCTTCAAATGCAACCAATAACTTGACTCCATTGGAGTGTATTTCCAAAACAACATATGAAAGAAAATTAATATCTAAACATACAGTATTAGCATATTCTGTATATATTTTTGTTTTATGGGAATGTGAATCTTTCAGATTAATTTGAGGAGTGGCTAGCATAGTCTCAGTCTTGTCTCTGGTCTCAATACACCCTGGTTATGGTAAAGACATAGTCTTGGTTTAGGTGGTCTTAGTCTATATCCAGTGCCTTCCCGAGGCTATTTTGTAGTAGCTCTGTGCAGAGGTTAGCGCCCCCCAAGACAATTGGTTTAAAGAAATGCCAATAAACCAGACCCTCCTTTGCAGCACTGTGGAGGATGGTCTGGACATGTGAGACTAGGGTGGTGTTGACTACAACACTGTCAACAGGTAAATTAGATATTGTATTGTTTTTGCACCGGTCTCAGAAAAATCTTAAACAATACCAACCCTTACCATGACCTATTATGAATCATTACTGTATAGGTCTACTTACACACACACACACACACACACACACACACACAAGGTTACTTTCTTCATTATTTGAAACAAAAGTGGGATGTGTATGAATTGGTCAAAAAAGGTGTTACACCTTTAAAAAAAAATAGTATTCTAAAACAGTCTGCAAGGTGTTTGGGAACCCAATGTTCCAGCATCTGTACTTGAACAAATCAATCAATGGAGTAATTCAGTCACTTAATCATCCAAATGTCAGACTGGCATTTGACATCAGTCATCAGAGTCTCAGGAAATCTAAAAGCCAAAGCACAGGCTTGGACTTGCCCACGTTGCACTCTTGAAGCAGTGATAGAGGCAGTAAATGATGTAGTGTGCACTCAGTGAAATGTTTCTCACCCATCTCTGCTCTCTATACATGATGTTCCACTGAGTATTATAGTGAAAAGGCTCCTTGCTTAAATGACAACGTGATGGAGTAGAGTGCGGCCTGCTGAACTTCACCCAGAATGCCCGAGTCCTCCCCATAAGTATTCAGAGCAGGGGACTGGGGGTGATCTTTAGTAATGTTCCAGCTGATTGGTGTAGGACGGCAAGGGTGATTTGTTAACATCAACTTCCCACGTAAAAAGGAAAGGGGGTGGGGGGGATCTTGGCTAGGGAAAGAGAAATGAGACGTACTCTTCTTTATCTCTTTCCTTCTCTTTTCTAAGTAGGCTTGAAGGTCAGTGCATATGAAACAATCCATAACAGATGTCGCTTTGCAGAATAGGAGAGGAGACAAAAGGCATCTGCTGTTCCGTCATGCTCTCTCCCCGAAATGGACCGCTTTTCTTAATACCTCACTGTCTTCTCATGTGACATTTCAATATTCACAGACACGTGCTCATGCTGTGGGCTTTTTTATTGTCCAGCCACAGCCAAAGCCGCGCAAAATGTCAATGCGTTTGGTGAAGCTGACATGTTGTCAGGGCTGCACCCTCATGTGGCCCACAGGGCCGCCTTAGCCTCTGTGTTTGATGCACCTGGTGGACCTTGTACAGTATGTCCTCAGGGCAGGCTTTCAAAAGTAGACAAACAAGAAGATCACAGAGAGCACTAACAGCCACAGAGGTGCCAATTTGTCCATCTTTGCTATTTGTGTCATTGTTTCTCATTTTAAAATCTGATGGTTGGTAGAGTCATATAAGGCAATTAAAACCCTTATTGTAATTTAAATACACTCACCTATAGGATTATTAGGAACACCATACTAATACTGTGTTTGACCCCCTTTTGCCTTCCGAACTGCCTTAATTCTACGTGGCATTGATTCAACAAGGTGCTGAAAGCATTCTTTAGAAATGTTGGCCCATATTGATAGGATAGCATCTTGCAGTTGATGGAGATTTGTGGGATGCACATCCAAGGCACAAAGCACCCATTCCACCACATCCCAAAGATGCTCTATTGGGTTGAGATCTGGTGACTGTAGGGGCCATTTTAGTACAGTGAACTCATTGTCATGTTCAAGAAACCAATTTGAAATGATTCGAGCTTTGTGACATGGTGCATTATCCTGCTGGAAGTAGCCATCAGAGGATGGGTACATGGTGGCCATAAAGGGATGGACATGGTCAGAAACAATGCTCAGGTAGGCCGTGGCATTTAAACAATGCCCAATTGGCACTAAGGGGCCTAAAGTGTGCCAAGAAAACATCCCCCACACCATTACACCACCACAAGCAGCCTGCACAGTGGTAACAAGGCATGATGGATCCATGTTCTCATTCTGTTTACGCCAAATTCTGACTCTAGCATCTGAATGTCTCAACAGAAATAGAGACTCATCAGACCAGGCAACTTTTTTCCAGTCTTCAACTGTCCAATTTTGGTGAGCTCTTGCAAATTGTAGCCTCTTTTTCCTATTTGTAGTGGAGATGAGTGGTACCCGGTGGGGTCTTCTGCTGTTGTAGCCCATCCTCAAGGTTGTGCGTGTTGTGGCTTCACAAATGCTTTGCTGCATACCTCAGTTCTAACGAGTGGTTATTTCAGTCAAAGTTGCTCTTCTATCAGCTTGAATCAGTCGGCCCATTCTCCTCTGACCTCTAGCATCAACAAGGCATTTTCGCCCACAGGACTGCTGCATACTGGATGTTTTTCCCTTTTCACACCATTCTTTGTAAACCCTAGAAATGGTTGTGCGTGAAAATCCCAGTAACTGAGCAGATTGTGAAATACTCAGACCGGCCCGTCTGGCACCAACAACCATGCCACGCTCAAAATTGCTTAAATTACCTTTCTTTCCCATTCTGACATTCAGTTTGGAGTTCAGGAGATTGTCTTGACCAAGACCACACCCCTAAATGCATTGAAGCAACTGCCATGTGATTGGTTGATTAGATAATTGCATTAATGAGAAATTAATCCTTTAGGTGAGTGTATGTATCTTTTAAAATGCATTTCAAAACCAGACACACACCTTCACCCCTCTGCTCCTGAGTTTACCATCTGACTGGCCTATTTCCACGTCCTTCTTTTTAGGCCGGATGTTCCTCACCTTCCTTCTAGATAGACAATCAGAGTTTTCTGTTTCACGACTAAAAAACTTTTTGAACACATTCCACCAAAACAAGTTCTCTCCCGAAGCCTTGCAACGGCACCGTGATTCCGTCCGGTGTTTAGCGGCGCCCAAGACAACTGTGATTGATTAAAGAAATGCAGATAAACCAGACTACGTTTCTCTCCCATCCCGGCAATGCTGTGTGGACTAGCCAGACGTTCCTTCACTGTGCTGTGGAGGAAGGTCTAGCAATGCAAAACTACCACACCCCTCACAGCTGCAGCTAAAAAGCTAATCTATCTATCGATCTAAAAGCTGATTTAATGTAGTACGTAGTCGCTTTAGGGGAGTAGACATGTTGGTGAACAACAGCTTTGATTGGATATATTGTATATATACATATATATAGATATACTGTATATACTCATCAACTTTTCCGTCCATCTTAAGCTATATATTCAACACAGACAGGCTGTTATCAGTCACGTCATAATGTGAATTACAAATGCCGTAACAGTTATGTGAATTCACGGTTAATTTAAAAACATTTTCATTCAAGTACTTCAACATAGCCTTGGTGGATCTATTGGCGGTAGTGCATGCAGCCATAGCCATAGCATGTTAGGAATGCTGATGTCAAGTCCCCTCAGTGCAATTTAAAGGCATTGGATGTTTGTTTCCTAGCATGAATGACTGAATTAAGTGCTTAAATGTTTCAAAGGCTTATTTGCATTGCCTGGAATACTGTCTTCTTAGACTGTTTTTTTCTTCTTTTTCTCCACTTTTTGTCAGCCCAAATGTTTACTGAGACTAACACTGGTAAATTAATGTGGAGATTAACTCCCCTTGAGGTTGGTAAAAAACCCAAATACAAATAAAAATTAAAGAAAAAGCAAACATGACCTCAGTGTCCTCAATCGTAGCTATGGCCCTGAGTAGTTGGCATTTAAACTGGAGCGTAAAGCCAAATGTGCATGGGAGGAGGGGGGGGGGGCACAGTGGGTGTCGGGCCCCGGACACAGAAATGGCCCTGGGACCATGTGTCCATTGTCTGGTGTCTGATCTACTCTTCAGCCTTGGACAGGTGTCTTACAATCTCTCACTGGAGCAATTTAGGCACATAACAGTCACATCAGTTACACACACTGAGCTGAATTTAAAAAAGTGACAATAAGGCGGATGTTACACAAAGCTCTGGCTTCTCAGACCAATGAATGTGTCCTATTAGGAGTTGCGGTGTGTGTTTCTTCCCAGAGGGCAGGCAAGCATTATTGTGCACTCAATCAGTAGACACTGTTAAGTCAAACAACTCAGTTAAGCCTTGCACTCAGTACAAATGTAGCTTAATTGGGAGTTAAAAGTCTAACGGCCGGGTTTTCAAATCTAATCAGTATGCCTTTGAAAGGCCAATCTGCTCGGAGCAGCCAGTACTTGTGTTTGTAATGTCTCTGCTTGAACCCCGCTTGATCTAGAAGGGTGTTTTGGTTGGTTTTGGCTTGGTGGCAGCGCTGCAGCTGATTGCATGGCAAAGACTATTACATTTAGGGCGGTCTTGATCACTGACTGTGGAGTGATGCTGGCAAAACAGTCAGGAGACGAGCACCAAATCCTCAGTTGAAATATTTGGAAAAAGCTGGAACCAATAGATGCTTTCCTCCTTTCGATTACCGGAACAGATGGCAAAATAAACAATATAGTTGTCCAGTTGCTTCCCTCATCTTCCAGTATTTCAAAGGGCTTTTCCTACAGTGACTCTCATGACTTTAGACTGGTTGGTATGTTAGTTAAAAATGTTGATTTGTAAAACCTGCAATAGCCAATTTCTTTGGTCACTTAAGGGGCAAATGGAATAAGTTATGGTAAATTTATTGAATAATCAACTACTTGCTTCAGCATTATGTGTCCGTTCTAGATACCTTAAAGTGTCTATAAGACATTTCATTTTCGGTGATGCTGGAAGTTTCACCGGTCTGTTCCCTTCCTTTTCCTTTAAGGACTATGGTTAACTGCTCCTCAGATCTCTGCAGGGTAAATCCAGACAGCTAGCTAGACTATTTGTCCAATCTGAGTTTTCTGTTACACACTAAAACTACTTTTTAAACTTTTTTTTTAAAACAACGAACACATGTTCCACCAAAAAACAACTTCCCTTCCGAGATTATTTTGCAGAGGCACCATAGCTCTGTCCGCAACACATTCTCACTCCCATCTCGTAAAATAAAGACGCTTGGTCAGGTGCCTTTGTTGCTGTTATTGACGCTTAAAGTCTCCTTAAGCGCCATATAACGCGCTTTACCTAAACATGACTATTGACGTCTCTTTTGACACGCTTAGTTGGACTATTGGCGTCCCTTTTGACATTGTTAGGTTAAGAAAAAGCGTGTGGGTGGGCTTATGGTTCCATGACATGAGGGAAAGGTTGTAGGGTTAGGGTTAGGGTTAGCTAACCCTGGCAATGCAAGACTATAACAATGGCTAAAGTCAAAGAAAAATTGTAAAAAAAATTATCACCTCATTATATACTATAAAACATGTTACTGAAGCTAAACCTAAGAAGAAGATTATATCAAACAATAAGAGAGGTGGACAAAGACCAGGAGAGATCGGGCAACTGAGCATTCACTGTGTGTGTGTGTGTGTGTGTGTGTGTGTGTGTGTGTGTGTGTGTGTGTGTGTGTGTGTGTGTGTGTGTGTGTGTGTGTGTGTGTGTGTGTGTGAGAGTGTGTTTTGGGCATTGATGTTTTGAACAAAGAGCTGTAGATCAAAACCCCCCACACACGTTACTTTGTCCTTGCGTCATCTGGGATGGTGAACGGATTAACATCTATTGCATCAAGCCCTGACACCTTCCGCCCGACAATTATCGCTCATTCAATTGAAGGGCAGGAGCGAATCAGAAATTAAGCGGCTTACTTTTTCCCAGTCGAACAAAAGGAATTGTCAGGACGGACAAAGAGAAAGACAGGCACCGTGTAGCATTATAGGAAGGCAATATAATACAAATGGGATGAAAAATAGACCTGCTTTTACATTGCCTTCATTGCTGAATGTTCCAAATCGAGCAGGGTTATTAACCCTCACGTTGTCCATGGGTCTATATTGACCCATTTTCAAAGTTTCTATATAAGGACGAAGGGATTCCTTCAAAAAACTTTTGGGCATTTTCTTCAATTTTATACAATTTATTTTCTATCTAGACCACAGATTGGTCATTATTAGTGTTGGTGTAGTTACTCAAAAAAGTAATAGATTTAACACAATACTAGTTACTTATAAAGGTAACGCCTTACTTTGCTACAACACTCACTGTTAAAAGTAACTAGTTACACTACTAGTTACATTACTTTTGGATTACTCTGTAACATCACCTGATATGCACCATAACTTAATTGCCAAAAAAGAATATAAAGTTAAACCTCATGTCTGCCCAGAGTAATACAAAGGACATCCACAATATCTCTCTGTTATGCTCTTTAAAACCACAGAGCTCACAACAAAGTTGTGAACATCAACACAACATGTGTCAAGAAGTACTGGCGGCCGTCCGCTCTTCATTATCTGCATTTGGCCCAGTATGTTTCAGAAAGACAGTGATTCCACTGTCCAAACAGGCAACACTTCCTCCACTACGTATGCTGCCACAAGCCCACTTATGTCTGCTTTGTTTATGTTGGATACAGTCTTGGCAACGTGCTCTTCTCATCCGCCTCGGCGTCACTAAGGGTCCGGGGGACTTTAGCAACTAGCTTAGATTGAATGTTGTGTTCGTGGTGGTGCAGAGGTGTTTGAGACTGGGCACAATTTACACTTTGCACTAAAGTTTTTGTCCTTTCATGCAACTAATTTGAAGTAATGGTCATACCTCCACCCCTCAAAAGATGTCTTAAGCGGAGGCTCTGCCATGTTGGTTTTGTGTACTAGTACGAGGGTTACGCAAGAAAACAGACGTCTGATTTGTTATTCTCTCCTCATGTTATTGTTGAACAACGAGTGACGCAAGTAACGCCATCATTATTTGATAAGGAACTGTAATGTGGTTACTGAGTAATAAACAGTAATGTGTTACATGACTGCTTTGAAGACAAATTTAATCTGATTACAGTAACCAGTTATCCATGTTGTGTTGTGATGTGATAATCCGTCAACAAACATCCCTCTGATTTGACTTATTGGTTAATATTATTCATAATTTCTGCTTATAAATTAATTAATTAATTATAAATGAATGACCTGTCAAATATACCTTTTTCAATTTCATCTGTATATTCATCTGTATATATATTCTCTCCATCTGTAACTGCAAGAAGTGTTCATGGTGTACATATAGTGTACACTAGTACTCTCCTCTTATATTTTCTTCTGTTTCCTATTTCATTCTTTTTTTTGTATTTTTCTATCCTATTCATATTAAACGTGAATTTTTGCTATTTGATAAGGGATTTTCCCCAGTGTGGGATCAATTAAGTCAATCTTATCTTATGTCAATCATATCTCAATCTTATTTTAACTCATATAAATATGAATGAGCATCACATGGCCGTAGAACATGAATTCCAAAAGAGAAGTGTAAAACTAGTGGCGATAAGGTGGAATGAAGTTGTGACACCGAATTGGGAGGTTATACTTTTGACCCAGGTAGGACAACAAGCTGCATGGACTGGGACTGCCCATTTCTCCGACGCTCCATTGTTCCAATCTCAACAACCCGAAGAATTCCCTTTGGTCCTATAGCCCACTAGTCCAACGTCCCTTTGTTTAGAAAAAATAAACCCTCTGCTCCGACATCCCATTGTTCCGACCATATAGAGTTTTTATATAGGTTAGGATGGCCGATTGGTTGGGGTTAACAATTTGACCTTGAGTGGTTAAGGTTAGGAAAGCCAATTGGTCAGGGGATAGGACTTTTACAAATGGGATTAAGTTACTGGGAATTTGGGACACTAAACTGCAAACTGGTGCAGAGATTGTGTAGATTAGGCTAGATAAACATTTAAATGTGTTAATAAGCTAGAGAAAAGTAATTTCACTTGTTATTGTCGACATAGAGTTTAGATTATGGGAGGTGATCCACAAAAGCTTAGCTACAGTATATGGTTGGATCAATGGGATGTTGGAGGGTTTATTTTTTCATAACAAAGGGATGTCGAGCTAGTGGGCTGTAGGACCAAATGGAATTTTTTTTGGGTTATTGAGAGGTCGGAACAATGGAGCGTTGGAGAAATGACATGGCACCCCAATACAAGGGTCAACCGCCTAAAATAGAAGTCAGTGCTGCGCCAAACTGTGCCTAGAGGTGCAAACAGGACGGGTATAAAGACAAAGTGATGAAAAAAGAAGGGATAGATAAATCAAATGCATAGTTGAACTGGTGTTGGCGTGAAAGATAAGGAAGGCCAAGCAGATGAGTGATTGTGAATCGATAGCCTCTGGGCATACTGCTCGTCTCTGCCTTGCCAAAGAGTTAACCTTGCGGGTCAGCACTGATTCAATACGCCTCTGTTACCAATATGCCTTTGAGCCCAGAGGCACACAAACCCCTTCATTAACAATCCGGCATTAGTGAATCATTGCTTCTACTGTAGTCTCCTTAGGATCACTGTACTGTTTTTCTTTAACCCCCATTCTGTCTTGTGCAAAAACAGTCCAGCACGGTGCGAAGGTGTTTCAATTCAAATTCATTTATAGTATCAAATTAGGGCTGGGCAATGCGGAGAAAATCAAATATCACAATATTTTTAACCATATACCTCGATATCGATACCGCAACGCTATTGTAGTGTTGACTATTGGTGCTTTCACAAAATATTTACACAATGAGATTTTTGATAAATAATCAGCAGTAATGTGGATATAATGACTAAGTGGGTAAAGGCAAATAATAGAACAGTTACAACAGTCTGGTAAGATCAGAAAATGGCATCACTTTACTGTAATGCAGCTTTTAAAATCAGGGAAAGACAAAACTTCTGCCATATTATGATATGACGATATATTAAAAATCCAAGCCAATATCTAGTCTCATATCACGATATCGATATAATATTGATATATTGCCCAGCTCTATATCAAATCATAACAAAAATTATCTGAAGACACTTTACAGATAAAGTAGGTCTAGACCACCATTTATAATTTACAAAGACCCGACAATTCCAGCAACAGAGACAATCAATCCATCCTGGCAGAGGTGGTAGACACTGACTTACCAATAGGACTAACTAATAAAGTCTTAATAAAGGCCTGTCACTATCTGTCCAAAGTATTGGCAGAGCCATAGATCAGTCACCCCCGGGCACTGTCTGCTCCTCTCTCCTATAGGATTGGGAGGATCAGTCCACACTGACTGTCCATTTCACTGACTACACTTGGGCCGACAAAACGTAGCGGGGGGGTGTTGAACACCCTGCTGTGTGCAGGGTGTTCTTCCTTTTTATTACCACAACTTTACATAGCAACGTGTTCTCACTCCTGACTCGTAAAATACCGTGTGCAGTGTCTCTCAACGTTAGATACCGATGCAAAACTCCCCCTACAACGTACCGGGCAGAGCAGAAGCTCGGCTGCGGCGCTAAGATATGACATATTACTCAGAGACACAACGGTAGAGTGGTATGAAAGACCGAAAATCCACGTAAGGGTGCAGGTTTGGGTGATGGATGGGTCAAACAACACAGGACTTACACCTAGGAGGGGGGGCTGGAGGAGGATTGGAGTGACAATTTCTTCCTTTTTTTAATTAATGAAATAGAACAACAAATAAAACGAAAATAGAGATTATACAGTATAAAACTGTAAATGGATAAATACATAAATAAAAAAAGAATCAAACAAAAATAAAAGATGAAGCCAACAGAACTGAAAATAGTGGCCTACATGTGCTGTGTGTGTGTGTGTGTGTGGGGGGGTAATTGACTGGCAATCATGCAAACTGAAATAAAATAAAACAAAATCAAAAAAGTGGTAATTAAATAACTGGATGAATAACAGACAACAGTGAATAAATAGGAGGATAACTATTACCAAAATCAGTTTTCTGCCAATTTAGATCTGGATGCGAGGACAACATGAAACATGTTTCTTTGCCATGTGCCGATGATGTGTTTTCATCTTTGTACAATATGTCCAATTGTTGTCTAACTCTGTATTTTCCTTTTCTTTTTTCTTCGTCTTCTTTTTGAGCGGAACGGCTAGGAAATAGACAAAACAGATTTCAATGTAAACTGACAAAGCTTGTATCATATGTTTGCTCCTTCCCTCCCTCCCTAACACCACCACGCCCTGACATACGTGACTGGGGAGGAAGGAGGCAGAAAAAACTACAGATCCGACCGCCTCATGACTCCGGACCAGATTAAGACAGATAAAAACAGATAAAAAGCAGCACGCCATGCCTCCCCCTGCCACCGCCGCTGTACGTTTTAAAGGTGCATTTGAAATGGCCTTGTTGAGCTGATAAACTGAGTTTTTGGCAGGCAATGAGAGTTAGCGGGGCATAATCTCTCACAGAGGGGCGGATCAGCCGACGCTTGAGTGCTGGACAGCGAGAAATTCGATTAACGCTCCCCCCAGGATCCCCCACACCTTTTCCCAGCCCCCCACCCTAGTCTAAAGGGTGGATCCAGCTCTGGATATGGACCCCGCCGAGCCGCTGTTCCCTGGCTGCCATCAGGCTGTCAGGCTAGCTGGCTGCTGTTGGTGTATATATATATATATATATATATATATATATATATATATATATATATATATATATATATATATATATATATATATATATATGTTCACGAATATGTCTTTTAATCTCCTTCACACCTGACAATAATGCATTCTGGGTAAGCAGATTCAGTTCAGTCTGGAAGCAGAAAATCTAAATGCACTAATTCAAAGTGTAACTGCAAGCCAGACGTGTGAAACAGTAGATCAACCGAAACCACGTTCTGGAGATGAGCAGAGAAAAGCTTTACCACCGGAGTGCGAATTCAAAATGTCTCCGCTGCACATCTCAGAGGTGCACAAACACAAATTGACTTTTAACGCATGAATCCAGCTGGGACCCCTGTGTAAAGCAGGAAAGAGCTCAGGCACCAACCTTAATGGTTTGCCTCTTTTTACTGCTGGCAGCCTAGTGACAGTACACTAATCCAATGGTTTGGGGGGGCAATCATATTTCAGGGGGGAGCCGGTGCCACCCTGGGCCTCCTTTCTAGCCCTTCCCCTATGTATGCCCCTATGTATGTCTTAAAATAAAAAATAAAATATGCACTGAAGCTGTTTGTCCCAGTCGAGTCCCAGGGTGGATCTCTATAACAAGGGCTGAAAAAGGATGTGCATTCTCAGCTAATGTCATCCCTGCATGGAAACACATGCAATGGCTTGTCCTAAAAATATTAAGAAGGGCCTTCATGTTGGTTGGTCTTATGCCCAGATGGCCTAAAACACACACACACACACACACACACACACACACACACACACACACACACACACACTTATGCAGGCACTTATCCACAGTCATTACTGAGAAATCATTAGCCATCAATTACAGGCTGTAAGTTGCCACACCACACATAGCAACCACTTATTGGGTCGAAATCTAAGAGGAAATAAATATTAATACTACTGAACAGGCTCTGTAATCATTTGGGGTGCTATTTCTGGCCCAAGCTAATTACCATTAGTGTACAAATAATAACCCCAGTGATTGCCTAGACCTCCCAGCCTTAATTTACAACAAAAAAAGTAATTTAAGCCACCAGATTCTGAATATGTGAAACAATCTAACATTTATTTTTCTTTCTAAGACACTTCAAAAACATCTTACGATGTGTTGGAAACCTGAAGTAAGGCACTGTAGCATGTAAAAAACAAATTTGTCACCTCCCCCCCGTCCTCGGGTGATGCGTCTCGCCCCGACACGGCTCTTGGACAAGGCGGCGGCCCCTCACAGCCAGACTAACGGGTGGAAATGCATAAATATTCTGTCAATTAGACATTTAGTGTAACCTGCTCCCAGCAGTTTGTGATAAGGTGTGGGAGTGGCGAGGTGAATCCAGCTAATAAATCACTAGAGCTGCTGGAGCCACTCCTTGGAACGACAGATTAAAAAAAAAAAAAAAAAGCTACCTGGCAAATGTATTTCTCTTGGGAGCAGCCCAATCTAATTATGGAGGGACATGAGGGGTGGAGGTGTCAAGGAAGGGGCCTGTGTGTGTCTGTGTGTGTGTGTGTGTGTGTGTGTTTGTGTGTTGTGTGTTTACATTTCTTTAAACCAATCATACGATATCACGATATACCGGAAAATCACCAGATGTCTCTTGCCTTGTAAAAACTCTGTTACTTTCCCAGACAGTAACACAGTCCCAAAACGTCCCAGTTAGCGAGTGAATGACGTAAACATATTCGTTGTAAATCTTTACAATTAGTCCCTGAAAGAACCGAGCACGCCTGTCTTGTTGCACAATCCCAATTCTAGACAAAACTTATTAAATAATACATAAGATATCCTGGTGATACTTAGGGCTTAAGCTACTTGCCAGAAATAGAGGGGAAACGTTCTAATGATTGGACTAAAAGGAAATTAGGATCATCATTAAGTGTCATGTTTTTGTCCTTGCGTCAAGCTTCTTTGTTTAGTTGGTTTCATGTTTTCTGTTTGTTTTCATGTTTTATTTTGAAATCCACTGTTTGCTTACATCTAGTCTTCCTGTCGTTGTTTGTTTCCTGCCTTTTCTGATTGTTCTGCCCCGTCCTGATGTGTTTTTTGGGACCACCCAAGGCTAGTCGCCTGGACACTTTTTGTTAATTAATTCTTACTCTCCTGAACTGCATCTGGGTCCAAGCCTCTCTACCTACCTCTTTGTGACATGAAGATGCATGAACATGCTCAGCTCAATTCATGGCAGGCGATCTGTCTCTCAGACTATGAGAAACCATGTGTGCAAAGTTCACATGTTGGCCTCCAGGTGGCCAAGAGGAAAGTTCAGAGAAGATCAAAAATGGAGATGTTTCATCACTCTGTGCAGCATGGGTATAAAGCAATGGTTGATTAGGCACCATTCAGTAAAGTCTAGACAGGCCGCTCCAGAGAATGACAAAGAGTGGCACGCTGAATCCAGGTAATGGATAAAAAACACTGTTTAAAAAAAGGAGCTGAGGTCACAGCTGCAGCTCTCGTCACCATGGGAGCAACTGGAGGTTGGTGTTTCCAGTTTGATGACAACGGTGTTATACGTGTTAAAATCCCACCTATCAGTCAGCCCGCCGAGTGAGCCGCTCCTCTTCTCGCTGTGTGTGTGTGTGTGTGTGTGTGTGTGTGTGTGTGTGTGTGTGTGTGTGTGTGTGTGTGTGTGTGTGTGTGTGTAATCCTGTTTGATGGAATTAAACCCGGCACATCTCATACTCAATACCAGAGCAGAGAAGAGACTGTTTAGAGGCAAATATCAAACACACACACACACACACACACACACACACACACACACACACACATACTCAGCGGTGCATGAAGAACTGATGGAGGCTAAGATTCAACTGTCACAACAACAACAGTAGTGCGACACCTAAACTTGGAAAGAGGATTGGAAAAAAGTCAACAATTAAGCTTACTTAGATATTTAATAAACCCAACTATTGCAACCACAAATAAGACAAATCTGTAAAGCGGTAAAAGTCTTCAGGCAGTTCACAGTAATGTATCCCTTTGTTAACTAACCATCAAACATCCACTTCATGATTGTTTCCATGAGCTTTTTTCTGTGTTGCCTACCAGAGTTAGCTAACCAACTGGCACTTTTCTTGAAAACTGAGATAAGTTATTGCAAATTTGAGAACTGTTTCCCAATCCTAGACTGTATATATTAATGGACAGAGCATGTGTGACGTCACCCATTGGTTGGTGGAGATCTGCAATGAGTCATCAACAGAGATGGCAAAAGTACTCACTTTCCGTACTTAAGTAGAAGTACAGATACTTGTGTTAAAAAATACTCTGGTAAAAGTGGAAGTACTGATTAAACTTCTTTACTCAAGTAAAAGTAACAAAGTACAGTCAACACAATTTTTTATGCAAAGCTACCTGGAGTACACATATGTTACTAAGGAACTTCAGGGAGAACACGGTCTTTATATGCCATTGGCTACATTTTAAATGGATGTCTGCCAATAGGCCTAAAACATAACACGTATGATTATTATGACAGAGACTGGGACTCCAGGTTAATAAGATTCTGACTCATTAGCAAGATATTAATTCAGTTGTGATTCTGTGAGAATTCACAGATCCAGATAAGGCTGAGGATGATGTCTTGCTGCTTGTCTGCCAGATCTCTGTTTTCTTCATTTTCAACCATGTTGCCATCCATACTACTAGGCTATGTGCTAACGTTAGCGCCGTCCATACTACTAGGCTATGTGCTAACGTTAGCACCATAAAAACTACTAGGCTATGTGCTAACGTTAGCGCCGTCCATACTACTAGGCTATGTGCTAACATTAGCGCCATCCATACTACTAGGCTATGTGCTAACGTTAACGCCATCCATACTACTAGGCTATGTGCTAACGTTAGCGCCATCCATACTACTAGGCTATGTGCTAACGTTAGCGCCATCCATACTACTAGGCTATGTGCTAACGTTAGCGGCATCAAGCCGCAATGATTTGCTGTGAATTAATGCAGAATGCCGAATCTGTTGAGTTGTCTTAGTCGGGCGTCAAATCAACGTACAGTAGAAATATTCCCATCCATTTAGATTGAGTATGGTATTGATGACATGAACAATAATAACTATAACTCCAGTGAAATTATGTAAAAGTTGAGGACTAGTGTCCGCGCTATTCTTCGACATGACGACCTTTCGTACAAAACTAAAGTAACAAGCGAATTTTGTAAAATGTAAGGAGTAGAAAGTACCAATATTTGTGTTAAAATGTAAGGAGTAGAAGTAAAAAGTCGCCACAAAAATAAATAGTAAAGTAAAGTAAAATATCTGAAAAATCTACTTGATTACAGTAACGAAGTATTTGTACTTTGTTACTTCCAATCTCTGGTCGTCAAGTTTGCCTGGTTGAGAATGTGACGATTTTAGACAAGAGGGAGGAGTGAGGAAGGTCACACTTACACTGTACATTACATTACACACTTTCACTGGCAATCACACCATGGCCACACCCTAAAAAAGACAATGCCGATTTTAAAATCAACAAGACCATTATTCAAAAAAATCCACATCATTCTGTGTTGCAGAAGACATAAAACTAGTGATTGAGACCATAAACTCATTATGAAAATGTTTACTGAGAAAATCAAGTGAGAATTGGGTCACTTTCTCACAGACTTCTATAGAAACCGACCTCTTTTTGCAACCACATGGGTCGCCCCCTGCTGGAATACAGATAGAATGCAGGTTTAAGGAGTCTCCCCCTGCTGGAGATTAGATAGAATGCAGGTTTAAGGAGTCTCCCCCTTCTGAAATACAGATAGAATGCAGGTTTAAGGAGTCTCCCCCTGCTGGAATACAGATAGAATGCAGGTTTAAGAAGTCTCCCCCTGTTGGAGATCAGATAGAATGCAGGTTTAAGGAGTCTCCCCCTGCTGGAGATCAGGTAGAATGCAGGTTTAAGGAGTCTCCCCCTGTTGGAGATCAGATAGAATGCAGGTTTAAGGAGTCTCCCCCTGTTGGAGATCAGATAGAATTCAAGTTTAAGAAGTCTCTCCCTGCTGGAGATCAGATAGAATGCAGGTTTAAGGAGTCTCCCCCTGTTGGAGATCAGATAGAATGCAGGTTTAAGGAGTCTCCCCCTGTTGGAGATCAGATAGAATGCAGGTTTAAGGAGTCTCCCCCTGTTGGAGATCAGATAGAATGCAGGTTTAAGGAGTCTCCCCCTGTTGGAGATCAGATAGAATGCAGGTTTAAGGAGTCTCTCCCTGTTGGAGATCAGATAGAATGCAGGTTTAAGGCACTTCCTCATTTGCAGCACTTTGCCGAACCGGAGGCTCTGTCCATTAACATTATACAGTCAATGATTACAATCAACCCATAAAACATATGAAAGCAAAAGCATGATTGATGTATAAACATGAGCATCATAAAAGTGAGGTTATTTTCAGCATTGTTAAAAAAAAATAAAAAAAACAACTGATGGTAAAGTGATGAGTCTTCTTTGTTTAGTTGAGTACTAAACAGCGTTGAAGAAAGAGATCATGTGTATGTCAGGAGCCTAATGCATATACAATACAAAGTACAAGTAGTTTTGTTATCAGGATAAGTGACAAAGCTACTTAATCCTTGTTATTCTAAGTATTCTATATGAGGTAGCATTACATTGACGTTGGGAAATTATTCCCTACGTCAGTATAACGTTACCTCATTATGCTACTTCTTTTTTAATTCTGTGGTGTTGTAGTTCTTTCTTTCACTAGTCCAAATATAATTTTGGTGTATTATGACTACAAATGAGACTAACATGTAACTTGTATTGCAGCCAATCAGCTTTTGTGTATTTCTTCAGCTATGGGGGAGTGCAAGTTTAGCAAAACTTGGCTTTAAAAAAAACTCCATTCAAGGCTTAGTTGATGTAATGATAAAGGTCTTAA
This sequence comes from Percina caprodes, assembly GCA_013375575.1. Classification (NCBI taxonomy): domain Eukaryota; kingdom Metazoa; phylum Chordata; class Actinopteri; order Perciformes; family Percidae; genus Percina; species Percina caprodes. Next base: position 8,590 of record JABXJD010000243.1, on the reverse strand, counting down.
ACTGAATTCTTAAAACGTCTTAAATTTGTGCAGAAACCCTGATTAACTAATGCTAACTTTTGGTGAATTCAGGATACGTTTACAGGAGCAAAAAGACACAAAGAAACATCCAAATGTGTATTTTGGATGTTCTTTTTACCCAAAAGTCCAAAGGAAGATAATGCTTTGGATGCAAAATAGACCAAAAACTCAAAACTGAAGAAAATGATGGCTTCAACTGCAATGTATCCCCTTAATTAGTTTATGAAGAAAATGATTTCTGAATGTATATTATTTTCACATTGTATTGTGTTAGTCTATTTGCAAATATATGCAGCAACATGTACCAAAAATCAAACCAGACGGCTACACAGGAGGAACCCTGGCGGTGAACACATCGTTTCAAACGCTGATCTTGTGTTGTTTTCCCATGACTGTGACTACACAGACACGCTGACAACCCTGTGATGACATAATATTCCAAATATCATGTCAACATGCCTGAGGGGAAAGGAGGCGGAATCCCTTAATCACATTAAAAGCCCTCGGAGGAAAACCGAGGGCTGCGGCAACAAGAAGAGTTGTGCCACAAGTCTCAAAAAGCCTGTCTCATTCATGCAGTAAAGGTATTTTTATTTTATTTGTAAAAAAAGTTCTGACATGAACATCTCTGTGTAGGGTTTACCTTTTAATCGTTTTCAAATCTAAATCGAGATTTGTAATATGCTATCAGGTAGAACGGGATGGAATAATGTTACACATCACAATCCTTTTTTCAGTGGCTTTTTCATTTATTTTGTGTAACTTTATTTAAAATGATGGCAGAATGTGCAACAGGTAGACACTTGTGTTGAACTGAGGCATATCAGACATTCCAGTTTACAGGAAAGAACTGATGTTTTTTTATTGGAATTGTTTTTTTTATTATAATAACTTTAGCTTTTTTGGTAAATGTTCTGTGTTTGACTGTTCAATGTTCCATGAAAACACTATGTGTTGAGCTCTCTGTTTCAGCTACAGAGTGAGACATCTCACTTCTCTTCCATCTTTGTTGGTAGTCGCACATGTGCAGCAACTAGGTAAAGACTACTAGCCAGTCAGAAGCAGAGTATGAGCGCGTGCCCTGACAGTATCTAGGTAAGAAATACTAGCTTGTCAGAAGCAGAGTATGAGGGCATACCCTGACAGTACCTAGATAAGGACTACTAGCCAGTCAGAAGCAGAGTATGACGGTGTACCCTGACAGGACCTAAGTAAGGACTACTAGCCAGTCAGAAGCAGAGTATGAGGTCATGCCCTGACAGTACCTAGGTAAGGACTACTAGCCAGTCAGAAGCAGAGGATGAGGGCGTGCCCTGACAGTACCTAGGTAAGGACTACTAGCCAGTCAGAAGCAGAGGATGAGGGCGTGACCTGACAGTACCTAGGTAAGGACTACTATCCAGAAGCAGAGTATATTGGAGATGTTAATTCTCCTTGGGGTGGACTTTTTCCCTTTGTAAACCTATTACATGCAGGAAAAGCTATATAAAACAAGGTAAACGAAAGGGGAAAGGTAAAAATCATAATATAAGCACTTTAAAAGAAAAACACGCTGGCTATTCATATTTCCTCATACCTGCATAAGAACATGGAGCCCCTTTGAAGGTGTCTCATGTTTTGATGCTCTATAATGCTTTTTTAAAGTCGCAAATCGAATCGGATTTGCAATTTATGGCAGAGAAATCCCAACTTGATTTTTTCCCCCAAATTTTTCAGCCCTATCTCTGTGTGGTTCATAACTGCGTGACTTGGGCCACATTAAAGTCTACTCATCCTGTTGAGGAAAAGTAAAATGAGTTTGTCCTCCAGCACTTGGTCCTGCTGGGGACAGAAAAGTGTCTCTCTCCCCTCTACATGTTCCAGTCTCAGTGCTCCAACTAAGCTCTTTAATGTCACCTCTGATGCGTCTTCTTCAACCCAAGATAAACGTGTCTGTCCGTCCTACGCGTTGGCACAAACTGTGACTTCTCACTATATTTCAATCAGGAGAGACTTCATTTAAGAGTGAACAATACGTTTAATAGACATGGTGCATGATAGGTTGATTTGTTGAGTATTTGAATCCATAAATTATAAAATTATAATGGGTATAGAGGCCGTGGATGTATAGGAATATCCCCCCCAATGGAATCTAGACACTGCTGATGGTGATGAAGGGATAAAGGAAGCGTGAAGATCGGGATGGATGTGATGTGAAGCTAGGCTTCTGACAGAGGAACGATGAGAACTGGAGGATAATGGGGGGGGGGGTGGTTGCATCCATTGGGCCTGACATGACAACCAACAGCAGCACAAAGTAGAGTGCATTTAAAGTTTGAATGCAACAACGCGATAGCTCACAGAGATTGTGACAAAATCTGGTTGGTTTAACAGGAAGAGTAAACGCCCACATTGAGCTGATGACAGTGCAGCAGATTAGGTCGGGAGAGTGTGAAGCATAAAAGTCTTCCTGAAAGAATTTACGCTGAGCCTAATTTGGTATTCTGTGGGTTTCATGCATAAGTCTTAAAATACTTAAAACTAGAATATTGAATAACCTTAGTGATGTATTCAAATATCAATATTTGAAGTGTAGGCAAGCATTTTACGGGTCACTATTTCAACCTGGACCGCTATTTTCAATGTTTTTGTGTCTAAGCAATTGTGGTTAACAACAATCTTTGAAAGTGGTCCAGTATTGAGTGAGATGGCTGCAGACGGCAGCAGCGAAACAAGCTACACTGTAAGTTAATGGGCAATTGTGCAGCTTTTTGTGCTGTTTTTGCCGCTGACAGGCTCAGTTTAATATTCTAAGTGTCTGACAACATTATGGAAAGGATGCTTACAGAGATAGACCTTTCTGTGAAAGAGTAGGATACTGAAAAACATCCAAGAAATGCTATCGCCAAATCCACCAGACTCCATTTACATAAACAGTACTTTTATTATCGTAAAAAAACCCACTTCTTTTAAAGTTGATGGAAACAAAATAAAAGTATCAAAAGCCTCGGTTGGTGTTTCCACTATTCCAACAATCACCATTTCGGTCTGGTTGAAATAAACCCATTATTCACCCATTTACATGAGAAAATATGCTGGCTCTGTACACACTCAAACTACTGTTTATTTAAATGGAGTCTGGTGGGTTTGGCGAAGGCAATCTCAGAGCAGTTTCTGGATACAAAAAGCATCTTACTTTTTATCAAAAAGGTTTATCTCTGTTGGGATCCTTTCCATTATGTTGTCAGACACTTAGAATAATAAGCTGAGAATGTCAGTGGCAAAACACACACACTACACTATACACTTTTAGTAGACGTAAATTGACAGGGCACATTTACCCTGTAGGGTTACATTGCAACCCAGTTCCCTGCCGATTACAGTGTTCTCGCCTACTGGACCAACTTCAAAGATCCAGATTGAATAAATATATATATATACACATACATACACACATACATGATATAATAGAAATACAAATAAAATAAAGTTACATTTTTAAATGTTTGCAGTTACACGGTTACAAGTAGTTCAGCCTAAACAGTTGCCCTGTTGTACTTTATACAGGCAATTTATTTCTACCAAAAATGCCTTGTGCTGTTCAGTGAGGTAGGCTGCATTACTGGTTTAAGAGACTGTCACATTACACTTCCATCCGGCAGATATTCCATTCGTCCCCCATTCACTTCAATTGAAGCCCCGACAAATAACAAGTCAAAGCATGTTTTAACGTGCTGTGTTAGCTGGACTTACAGCTGTGAAGAGAATGATTGCAACCCTTTGGAAACCTCACATGGACCCTTTCCTATTTGGATGTGATATATATGGAACTCTCCGACTCTGGACACTTGGCAAAACATTGCTGAATCAATGAGGTTTGGGCTAAGAGCAAAGTATTTGTCTTCATCTTTCTGAAGACCGCTGTAAGTTGTTTGTCAGTCTCATTTCAACAATAAATTATTTGATTCATTCCTGAAATGGTTTGACCTGTCCACCTTTCCCCCGAGATCGGCGTGAATGTTTGTGTGTGGTTGCTATTCACTTACCTACAGTCACTGAGTATGTTTACATGCACACCAATATTTCACTATTATACCGAATATCACAATATTCTGAATGTGATACAGGTCATGTAAACAGCATATTCCGGTTGGATATTCTTAATGAGGCCTGTTTCCAAAAATAGCATTTACTGATTAAGACGTGGAATATTCTGATATTATTTGGGTTTCAGATGCATTCTTTGGACATGTATCCATCACATTCGGAATATGCGTTTCAGTCAGGTTTTTACTGCAGTTTGGGACAGTTTATGGCCTCTTACAGCTTACGGTTAGCTCTGTGCATTGCCATGGTTACTGTACACAAACCAACCAGTCAACAGTTTAAGGCTGCAGACCCAATAAGAACAGCTACTTTTAAACATTATCAAAGACTTGGATATCAACAGGTTGTTGGATATGCGCATCCTTTTCAAGAATCTGGTTGAAGGAATGAAAAAGGGAAGCTGTATTCGCACCCACCAAGTCAACCACTGCTGGAGAATTATAAATAAACTGTATTTTGCACGGCTGCATGTAAACGGGAATATTAGCGAAAAGGTCAAATATCAAGCGAAAAGCTAGTTTTCAGATTTCTGAAGTGCAACAATCAGGCCAAACATCCCACTTGTACACAGGAAGAACCTTTTGAATCTAAAATATAAAAATTGGTTGCTATATAATTTAAGTAATACATTATTGCTCTCCAAAGGTGAAACCCTTTAGACTAAAATGAACCAATGGCCGGGCCTATTTCACAATTGTCATTTTTTCATTGATTTCTTTTTTATGTGAGACATCCCAGGCTGCTTTTTGGAGGTCTACCACAAAAACAACAATTACTGAACAAAAGACTTCAACCATTTGCATAAAGCTCAATATGTCCACAGACTGTGAAGGAGGCCCAGTTTTTTTCAAGCGCTCACCTTGGCTTCATTTGAATACCATTGGGCTCACCTCTATTTTCTATCCTCATTTGGACTCTTTGCATTGTCCAACCCTCGGCTTTATACATATATAAATATAAATGTAGAAATGACTCAAACCCAAACACATATCAGCTGCCACATCTCAATCTTCCAGTCTGTGGTGCGTGGAGTGTGGAAAAAGGAGAATGAGAGCTCATTCCTGATTGGGTCAGACTGACAGGAGGGCCATATTTCACTATAGGTAGAGCCCACATGCACACGCACATGCACACGCACATGCACACGCACATGCACACGCACACACACGCATAACCCGACCCATCCCCCCTTTAGACTGGCTGAGAGATAAAAATGAGGAGATGATGAATTTACTGGAGGAGTGCTTTGTCCCCTGTTCTGTTCCCATCACTGTTGGCTGAACACTGGACAGGATGATAGATGTCCAACCCCCCAACCACTGATCCCACAATCCTGCCAGCGCTTAATGGTGCATTCCAATAAACCTACATTCAATCTACACATAACTGGTACAGCTCGCACTTATTGACCCGGGTGGTTATTACTTTCTAATGGAGTCGGTGCCAATCTGAAAGTTAAATTTGAGACGGAATCAATAAGTGCAAGATGAATGACTTGGGGAGTAAATTATATGCCAACCTCATCCCTCCGACACTAGAAGAAAAGACGAGGGGCAGTGGAATAGATTTGAGATATAAATATGATTTCAGTGAGAGGCACTAGCGCTTATTAGAGCTTATCCCTGTGTTATGACAGTGTAAACTTGAGGGTGATTTGTCTTCTGTCTAAAAGTGTAATCAAACTCTGTTTTGTTGGAGTGCTGACCAAGTAAATGTCAGGAGAGAGGGAGAGAGAGAGAGAGAGAAAGAGTGGCCTGTACAGAGGCTGCGGCAGACAGATATATTCAAAACAACTCCAAATATAATTTTGGATTTCTCTCTTAGCTCTATAACTATTATTTAGACAGGATATCATTTTAATTTTTACAACTTCTGGGTAAGAAATGTGTTTGTTTTTACTACTACAAGGCCAATCACTTACCCCAATTATATCCTTTCAATGTTACCCATGACTGAGTTAAAAACAACTTTAAAAAAATAATAATAATAATTTAAAGCCCAATTTAGTAAATGGAAGCAAGGGGACATATCATTAAAAGGGCACCCAGGGCTTGTGAACTACCTCGTTCTCGTAAGCCAATCAGAGCACACTGACATTTTCGGAAGGGGAGCTAAAAACAAAGAATTTCCCTTCGAGGGACTAGTAAAGTATGTTTTTCATAATAATAATCTTCTTCTTAAAGAGACAGATGCTAAAACAAAGCGTTTCAGACAGGCGGTATGAGAAAAAGTATTTTTTTTTTTTTACATTAAAGTATGTAAACATGTACTAGTAGAAACCCAAAATACAAGCATGAACCTGAACATGAGCATGATATGTCTCCAGTAAAATACACAAAGTATAAGTTGTGTAAAAAAAGAACATGAAGAAATTAGTGTTTGACATGATGATGTTGAACATGCTGGCACGTCTTTTATACTTTTCTTTGTGTTTGGGACCCAGTGGTAGGGCTTGAAGGGGGGCAAGGGGTGGCACTGCCCCACCTAAAATATGACTGGCCCTCTCTGGTGAACCCCCCCCGCCCCTAAATCCATTGGGCTAGAGTGCTGTCAATCTGACATTTGTGATTCCCATTGGATCCCACTTGGTTGCCTGATATTTCCCAGCACTCGTCACACGACCAATTAATGTTTCCATGATGGCTGTTCAAAATTCTGATACCATGGAACCAGCATTGGAAATGTTTTTTAAGTGACACACTGACCTAAAAATGTATACTTTTTTTTTTTTATTTCCTATATTTCTAAGCACATTTTCTTTTCTTTTTGCATAACAGCACAAATCGCCCATGTTGGCACCCCATTTTACCTAGTATCAACATATGATCTTATTTGTCTGGATACATTACACAGGTTCTGACGGTCTGATAATGAGCCTTCGCACTAAATGTGTGCATTTTATAAAGAGCTTTTGTTCTGTGTACACACACACACACACACCCCGACCATCAGGAGCAGTGTCTTGCCCAAGGACACTTTGACATGTGAACAGGAGGAGCAGGGGAATAATGATAAGCATTCCAGTTATCTCCGTTTTCTTTGCATTGGTGATGGAGTGTGGCTGCCTAGAAGTGATTCTGATGTATAAGCTCTACTTCTTTTTCCTTTGCGGGGGGGGGAACCTGTGTGTAGTGTTTTGAATGGCACTTCAGACAGCAGGAAGAGGCGGGGTCAGGTGGCCTTTCAATACGTTGGGTAGATTACTTTTCATCAGAAGGTGGCCAGACTGTACAGATATCATTTACTCTTGCTTAGGATCAGATCACAATGTGAACAAGACCACCCATATATGCAGTCTGGCTTATCATTCCGTTTGCAGTGTTTTCCACAGGATTTCCACCTGTATCCATGTGTCTATCCTGTTAGAAATAAAATATCCAAATATAATACCCAGATTAGTTAATACCAGGTGGAAATGAATCAAGATGTGGGCATGATTCTATGAAATGGCTGAAATTCAATGCTTTTTGTTCTAAACGACATACCCAAATTAAAAGTGGCACACCTTCTATATACGTTGGCCCTCTGGGGTGTGCTTGATATCATTGGAAAGGTAACACTCTCAAGTCCATGTCACAAATTCCAGGGTGGTTCTAGGCCTTATTGACACAGAGTTACAGAGGCTACAATGGAGGGCTTTCTTTCATCCAAGTCACACATCTAGGTGAGATGCAACACAAGACCAGAGCCACATGCCTTAGCTTACTATGGAGAAAAAAAAAATCAAAAGACCAAAAAATGGATTTCATATGAATTTCTTTCTACAGGTATGTCTGAGTGTTTTTCTTAAGTCCATTTGGAAAGTTCAAAGAAAAAAGACCAAAAAGTGCAAAATATAAAACTCAAATACAAAAACACACCCACATCAATCACACACATACTTGAAATAACTATATACAACATATTGAAATAAGTAATTATGAATTGTTCAGGGAGGGATATGCATTATTACAGTCCCTTTTTATGATACAAAATTTCGCCCACCTTCCTGTTTGATAGTGATGTCACTGACTGACAACGCCAGCCCAGTTTTCCGTATGGGCTGCCTGAACAAGCACAACCCGCCAAGTGGCTTGTATGACTTTGGTTGACCAGAACAGTGGGTCAGCTGACCAATCAGAGACAGAGGGCTTTTCAGGAAGGCGGGCCAAGAGCTCAGACAGAGTGTTTCAGGCAGAGGAGCTGCAGTAATGGCCAGAATGAAAAATAGATTTTAAGAACATCAAAGCATGTAAACCTATTCTAGTAGAACCCAAGAGTGCAAATATGACACTAAAAAGAAGTATAATAGGAGCTCTTTAAAAACAAAGCCTAATCAACAACCCTTCAAACTACAGTAGCCCTAAAAAGCAAGGTGAACATAAAATGTTTACGTTTTGTGTCCCCATTATCAATCTCCATTTCAGCTCTGTCCCTCTGTCCCGGCCCATAGACAACAGCGCTGTCCATGGTTCTGAAACAACAGCAAACGATTCTCACATGT